>JAGDYQ010000005.1:122761-405522 GCA_021962125.1 Bulinus truncatus | reverse complement strand
TCAAAAATCTCTGCTCTCACCCCCTATTTTTGTTCGTTTATATATAGAAACTCTTAAAATAAAATATTACGGTATTCAGTTCATGTTTACTGGTAGCTCAATGGCGTCAAAGTTTAGGAGTATTGGACCGTGATGAAAATACATGGTGTACTGCACTGTTGTTGTGAATATAACACTGTATAATATTAATTCAAGTTATGTGGATTTTACTACACTGCTGTACTAAGCATATAAAACATGTAAATAGGCCTGGAAGTGATAATTTAATACACAGAAGGCCTAGTAGGCCTAGACAAAGAAACTATTTGCAACACAGTATAGGCCTACCTACACCACCTAGAAACTATTGGCAACGTGCCAGTTTGGCAATTTGCCAGCAAACAAATAGTTAAGAGATACATTTTATAGCATTACATATACCGTTGGACACATCGCCATCAAAGAATGCTACACAGATCCCAGTACGCAGAACATCTCAAATCCAAGTTCCAAGTTGATTATCCTATGGTTGTGCATTGGGATGGAAAGTTGATTCCGGATCTCACAAATAAAGAATGCATCGACAGATTTCCTGTAATTGTTTCTGGGAAAGGAGCATCACAGTTGTTAACTGTTGCGAAACTGCCTTCCGGAACTGGTGCTGCACAGGCCGGAGCTGTCTTTCAAGTTCTGCAAGACTGGGGTGTTAGTGACAAGATCAGAGGCATGTGCTTTGATACTACTAGTTCCAACACTGGTCGGATTAGTGGTACCTGAATCCTGCTGGAGCAAAAACTTCAGTGAGGTCTTCCATCACTTGCTTGCAGACATTACATTATGGAACTGATTCTGGGCGCAGTCTTCCAAGACTGTCTAGGTGCCACTTCATCTCCTGAGGTTCTACTATTCAAACGCTTCAAGGATCATTGGCAATTCATTGACAGAGCAAACTATGAAACATCACTGACAAATTCAGACGTGTCTACTTAGCTAGAAGATGTGCGCAACTCTGATTGAATTTGCTCAGACGCATATTCAAGAGCAGCAGCCAAGAGATGATTATCGAGAGTTCCTGGAACTTGCTCTGCTATTTCTTGGGGTCGTGCCTAAAAAAGTTCACTTCTTTGCTCCTGGAGAAGTGCACCATGCTCGCTGGATGTCGAAGGTTCTGTACAGCCTGAAGATATGGATGTTCAAAGGGCAATTCAGACTGACAACCAAGGAAGAGAGAGAGGTCTTCAAGAGCTGTGCATCTTTATTGTACGTGTCTACATGAGAGCCTGGTTCACTGCTAATCTGGCAGCCGCTGCTCCAAACAATGATATGCTGTTGCTCCAATCAATTCTCCGGAATCAAAAGAGCTGTTTCCAGTGTTGCATCCAACAAGTTTTCAAAGCACCTCTGGTACCTGTCCCCTGAATTGGTTGGGATGGCATTCTTCGATGATCAGGTATCGTCGGAAACAAAAAGACGCATGGTAAATTCCATTAATGAAAGCGGTAATGAGGAGCCAGAGGACATCAAGCTAATCCCTGTTGATTTGGAATCCTTCAACAACAGGAGGCTCGAGGACTTCGTGTCGCCAAAGTCTAAGAGATTCTTTGTCATGATGGAGCTTCAGACTGGATTCCTGGATGCTGACCCAGATGAGTGGACCAACCATGAAGATTATCGACGATCTTTGGAGACCGTTCGGCAGATTCAGGTTGTCAACGACCATGCAGAGAGGGGTGTAGCTTTTATTCATGAGTAAAGTGGAATCCTCACCAGAGATGAGGATCAACTTCAGTTCCTGCTGCAGACTGTTCACCAGCATCGGCAATCCTATCCAGACACTAAGAAACAAACATTGTCAAAAAGACTTCTTATCGGACTGATAACATTGAACTATAATTAAGGTAGAATATTGTAGATGCAGGATTGTTTGTGCTTGTTTAATAATTCATTCTACTGTTTAATGTTGTGTTTGAGAAACTATCTTTGATTTAAAAAGCCAAAAATTCCAAAAGCGTGATCTGAATACTTGTTGAACGTGGCCTACCTAAACTTTGGCTTCATTGAGCTACCTCTAAATATTAAGATATCAGCACCAATTTTTTTTCTAGATGTTTCTACATCCAAAGGAACAATTTAAAGGGGTGAGACCTAAAGAAATCAAGTTTTTAATTTTTAATGGTTCCTAAGCACCACTATCATGGGTATATTTATTTGTAGAATATTTCTTGTATGTATATTTACTTCTGTTAATCTTCTATCTCTGGGAAGGTGTATAAATATATTATTTGTAGTATGACAGACTCGCCAGTCTCTTCGGAGTTGCTTGTATATTTGTTTCTTATATATTAAAATTAAATGTTCACAGACAAGTGTGAGACGATACACATCAAAAACAGTTATGCATCACTGAATAAAGATAATTGCTTGATATACATATATGTTTCTGTGGAGAACATGGTTCTCACATAGTTATTAGAATGTAGGATAATATATAAAGTAACTCTGTCTTTACGATTTCTAGCGACCTGGGTTAGGGACTTGATATATGATTCCGAGAGTAGGGAGAGAGTCAACTGACATTCTGGACAAACAGATAAATCACCGGACTGCCACGGACTGTATTAGCATCAATCCCACCACATCTTCTCCTAATAGAATGTATGTCACGGATCAAACCAATAGCCGTGACGAGGGACATAGTGAAAACGTGCGTACCAGTTCCCCATCCCCCCCTCCACCCCAGCATTCCAGCTGTTGTCCCCTCCTGATTTAATTACTGTAGGTCAGCACAGGTATCACGTTTGGATATTAGAGTGCCCGTGACTTGCATACCTTTTCTGTTCGTGGAATGGAAGGTAATTTGTAGTTCCCACACATGCGTTTGACAACTGACTCTGAGTTATGGGGACAGATTGAGAGGGCCCAATGATATATTAGTAGGTTTTGAAATAGAGTAGGCAATTGGGCTGAGGCAAGCGTAGAGAGTGGTCACAAGTAGAGTATCAGTGATAGTGATGTTATTGTACTTAGTGGAATTGAGGCTGGACTATATTGTATGTGATGTACCTGGTGTTATAATAAATATTACCATATACACGGAATACAAGTGCCTTTGTTATCGATACTACTGTACGGAGTTTGAAAGTGTCGGTATTTAGACATATATATATATATATAATAGAACGTGTGGCTACAGAGTGAAAGAATCCTAGGCTGGCAATATACTAAATACCCAGCAGAAGTGGCACTTAATCCAGCACGCAACAGTTTCTTTATATTTACTGTTGAATGAGAAATCTTTACACAAGAAAAAGTGATGTGATGAGAATAACATCCTTCCCTTGATCGTCTGTCTATCTAGTCCCACTTCTATTCTCGTCTGGTCTTGATAATCATTTCTTGGCTGCTGCTCTTGAATATGCTTCTGAGCAAATTCAATCAGAGAGTTGCGCACATCTTATAGCTAAGTAGACACGTCTGAATTTGTCAGAGATGTTTCATAGTTTGCTCTGTCAATGAATTGCCAATGATCCTTGAAGCGTTTGATTAGTAGAACCTCAGGAGATGAAGTGGCACCTAGACAGACTTGGAAGACTGCGCCCAGAATCAGTTCCATAATGTGATGTCTGCAAGCAAGTGATAGAAGACCTCGCTGAAGTTTTTGCTCCAGCAGGATGCAGGTACACTAATCCGACCAGTGTTGGAACTAGTAATATCAAAGCACATGCCTCTGATCTTGTCACTAACACCCCAGTCTTGCAGAACTTGAAAGACAGCTCCGGCCTGTGCAGCACCAGTTCTGGAAGGCAGTTTCGCAACAGTTAACAACTGTGATGCTCCTTTCCACGAAACAATTACAGGAAATCTGTCGATGCATTCTTTATTTGTGAGATCCGGAATCAACTTTCCATCACAATGCACAACCATAGGATAAATAGCTTGGAACTCGGCTTTGAGATGTTCTGCGTACTGGGATCTGTGGAGCATTCTTTGACGGCTAACTGTCCAACGGTTCAGAGCCAGATCTAGAACATCGTGACCAAGGGACGTGGCTGTCTCAGCAATGGCAAGTGTTGCTGAATTGCTTGACATTTTTGTTCGATCCAGTGCAGCTGTTAATCGAGGTGTTAGAATTGGCTTTTTGCCTCTCCTTTTCTTAGCACTAGCAGGTGTTTGAGATGAGCAGCTTGCAACAGGTTCTTCACATTTTGTTGTACTCTGCTCTGTGCTGTCATTCTCCTCAGCTGAGCTACTGCTACATGACGAAGATACAAGGACTGCTGACTCCAGAAGCCTCTTTTCCTTCTCTTTCATCTGCCAAACTGGCACGTTGCCAATAGTTTCTTTGTCTAGGCCTACTAGGCCTGCTGTGTATTAAATTACCACTTCCGGGCCTATTTACATGTTTTATATGCTTAGTACAGCAGTGTAGGACAATCCACATAACTTGAATTAATATTATACAGTGTTATACACACAACAACAGTGCAGTACACCATGTATTTTCATCACGGTCCAATACTCCTAAACTTTGACGCCATTGAGCTACCAGTAAACATGAACTGAATACCTTAATATTTTATTTTAAGAGTTTCTATATATAAACGAACAAAAATAGGGGGTGAGAGCAGAGATTTTTGAAAGTTCATTTCTAAGCACCACCCTAATATATATATATATATATATATATATATATATATATATATATATATGGTTTTAAACGTTGAGTAGTGAAACCTTCTACGTGCTTAACAAAAATGAAAAATGTTCAACTAGTTAATGAACCACAAATTCCAGCTTGTTTGTCACTTGAACCAATGAAGGTCAACGTCGGCCCAGTAGTAGTTTAAAAAAAAAAAACATATGTAGGCTACAGGCGCCACTCCTTAACGAAACCCTAGCAACATGTATTTACTTCCTCCTCCAAGAAGAGGAAAAAAAAAGCTTAGCTGTTTTTGTTTTTTTACACATTAAATGTCTATAGCTGGTTATGTACTGTTTATGTAATTAATATTTCCCCTCTACTTTCGAACATTCAACATTCGCACACACTTTCAGGAACCAATTATGTGCGAAAGTAGAGGGCCGCCGGTAAGTTCAATTCAATATTCAACTTTCGCCCACACACTGTGTCCCCCCCCCCCCCCGCCGCTTTTGTCATACAACCAAATTTACTTCCGCCCTCTCTCAATCTGGCTGATTTCGTGGCTGTCTTCTCTCGTATGTATGTATTAGAGGCACGGACAATTGAAAGAGAGGGAGGAGGAATTGGGATGCCCGGCTTCGAAGATACAACGGTCCCGTGACATGGGAAAAAAAAAACCAACCGAACTAAACACGTATCACGATTGTATGCACACCCCCCCCCTCCTCGGTACTTTGGTTAAGTTTATTTTTAGTGAACATGACCGGGCTAGACAATATTACAACCCCCCCCCCCCCATGGTTGCCCACAATGTATCAGGGGGGTTCCTGACATCCTCCAACAACTGCCCCCCCCCAACCACGTATACCCCCTCCCCCACCTATTGCCATTTGATAGCAAATAACTGTAGCCAGCGGGGGGGGGGGGGGTTCATATAGAGGCAGAACTGCTCTAACGTGTCATTGGGTCACACACACACACCCACCTCTTCTCTCTTGTAACAACGGCTTCCGTCCTGTCAGGTCGTGTTACACCAGAGCAGAAGAGGTGGACGGTGAGCACATTTGTCTTATATGCACGATGTTGCACTTCATTCTCTCTCTCTCTCCACACACCCCCCACCCCCACCCAATGTATGGTACATTACTGCCGCCACCCTAGACATAACTTGGAGAAATTTAGGTCATGAATACACCCACACTGCCATTCGTGTTTTTTTTTTTACAATCAGTTCTATTAATAGAGTTGATGAAACCAATCTCGGGCGACAGATTCATCTTCTAAACAGACACATATTTTCCCCTTCGCTAGAGTGTATATAAGCCAGTTCTTTCATTATTATCTCTACTCAACGGCAGACACGAACTACGGAGGAAATCAAGCCCATCAATAAACGACTGTTAAAGAATCAAATCATCTGCTCCAGCACCGGTGAAAAGGAAAATTTTTCCCCTCACCCAAAATTTTTGGTAAAATAGTCAAAACAAATCAAATAAAAAGACAGGAAAAGGGGGGGGGGGGAATACAGACATTCTCTACGATACTTCACTAAAAACGTGAAATAAATTTAACACTTGCAGGTACATTAAAAGACTGCTCCAATGAAGTATAATATGAAGTGGTTACAGATTGTTTATGATGATACGTTTGACGCATGTCACCATGGTCACAAATTCAGTCAGAGTAGATAATTAGACCACTAAAAAAAAAAAAAGCCCGCCTCCCCCCATCCGTCTCGCTTGTGTGAGTATGTATGTTTACGTTAGCATGCAACCACACCTACACAGTAGAAGCATCACTGTTTATGCACATGCGCGAGCGTTTCACACTGGTTTGTCCACAAAGTCTTTGTTTTGACGCTAACCAATCAGAATCCAGGAGTTAACAATCGAGACGAGGGGGGGGGGGAGGGGGGGTGGCGATAGATTGAACATCCGATTTAACAAACATGCCATGAGACCAGAGTACCAGGCATTCTGTTTCCACGACTTGTTAATAAGTCTCGTATTGTGTGTTGACAAAACTTCCTTTCATCCTCGGTAATTCATAGATATTTATTGTTTTTTTTTCACTAATCAAAACTGGAAATACGCTTAACTGTGTTATGGTTTTACTGTAGGGATGGGAAGCTGCTAAACAACGTGTCAGTTCTGTCGGCGGCTTGGGGCAGGGAGGTAATTTAAGATAATCACACTTAAGCAAAATAAAAAATGAACCAAATTTCATTTTAAAAAATCGTATTAATAAGAAGCTAGACAGCGAAATAGATTGTCAGATTATTTCCTAGGGTTTAAACGAAACTTTCAAATAGCTAAATTTATGACGTTAAACCCAGACCTTTACAGACACATTCACACTGTTGTCAGAAGTTGAGCTATTAAAGTAAGAGGCACTTAAAAATGTGACTCATCGGTGCTAATGGCTTATGGGGTGGGCAAGGGGGGCATCTTGCCCATGGGCGCAACTCACAAAGGGGCGCCAAATGGTATATTTTACATATAATATTATATGGTTTTCGAATGGGGTTGGGGGGCTAAAAAGGTATTTTGCCCCGGCCGCCAGTTAAGCCCGCCATGCCACTGCTTATGGTAAATAAGTTTCTTTAGGCTTTTAACAAGGTAAGCGTCTATTTGAGTGTGTGTTTGAAATGTGCTTAGCCCCCCCCCCCCCACCGAAATCAAAAAATAAAAGAGAAATGATTGAGGGGAGGGGGCGTTTTATTGATGTAATAAATGATTATAGCTTAAATCTTAACATCCACTCTCTCATGGCATCTGTCATTTCAGAATCTAACTCCAAAGTGATCGATTAATACAATGTAGATTTCTTTCTTTTTCATAAAAAAACAACAACCTCACAGCAAGGTACAAGCAATGTTAGTTGTTTACTTGACTGCCTGCTTCGCCATATCTGCAGGAAGTACAGATGATCAAAATCAGTCCCGGAACTACACGAAAGGAACATTTATGAAAACACTCTTCCAATGGGGAAAGCGGGTGTGTGGAGTGCCCCGAGGAAACATTTATGGACCAGGCCAGCCACAGAAACAATGAATGTATGGGGTGCTTCAATTACGCAAGAGTTCCACCATGCTCAGAAGTCTTCACCATGCAATAAAAACTCAAGATTCCATCATAACAAAATGCATCCATGGGTTCCGAATAGAGAAAGCAGTGAGAAGCGCTACATTTGTAGGTTTTGTGGTTTCTGTAATGAAACCGATCACAGTGGCACCACCACATAGATGCCTTTCTCTTCTTCAGCCGGTACTATCCTTAGTGATTCCACCTCCATGGTTTCTGGGAAGGGGGTGGGGTGTGATAGATACTAATTTAGCGCATAATTTTTTGTTTTATTCCTTAACTTTTGTAGTTTGAATGATATTGTTTTCCTCCGACTTTTATTAGGCTTGGACAGACCCGAAAAAAGTAATAAAGAATAGTTGCCAAGCATGCGGCCATCTTTACTATTAATCTCGATTTTCGCACATGTGCACATCTATAGCCGGACCCCGGAAAAAAATAATACGGAGTCTGTCTAGTCGCGCATGCGCACATCTGTTGCTGGTCGGCGGAAAAAAAAATTATTCCAGTTTGCTGGTCGAGTAACATTCGCAAAAAAAAATATAAAAACAACAAACCTTCTTAAAAAGATTTCAAGCTTTCTCCCAAAAAAATAATCCATTCAATATCCTAGTCATTATGTGATGGACTGTGTTGCAGGCAAAATTTAAGTGTATCCATTTATTCTGAGAAAAAAAAACCCATTTGTAAAAATAAATATGCAACAATGTCTTAGTTTTAAACAAAATAAAAAAAACATCAGATTTTCACCTATTTCACCAACACAATAAAATTATTGAAGATTTTTTTTTTTTATTTGGATCAATTAAAATGACTTCTAAAAGAGTTAAACTAGTTCTATCTATTTATTAACAATAAAACTAGACAAAAGAGCTGAGAATACTGTCCCAAAAAAAAAATGAGATTGCTGAGGAAAATACATTTTAACTTTCTAAAATTCTAGGAATGTGGGAATAAGAGGGGGGACATTTTTTATTTAGTTTGGGAGATATGTGCATATTTACTACCACCAGATATTTTGTGCAAAATGTCATAAACCAAAACCTTCAGCACACAACACACTAAATTTATCTGAGCACATAACACACAGCAGAAAACAACCAAACTTGTATTATATGGCTTTCTGGTGTTTACATTTGATAGTCTTATAGCTGAGATTAAAATATGCACATACAGATATACCGTATTTTGCGGACCATAAGACGCACATTTTTTCCTCCAGAAATGAGGGGAAAAGTCCCTGCATCTTATGGTCCAAATGTAGAAAAAAAACAGGTTAAGGTTAGGGTTATTGTGTTTCACAGTATATAAAATTCATAATTTTGTCTTTTGCTGAATTTAATTGTTAATAATGGTTCTAAATGCTGGTGTTTACTTTACAGTATTGATTACATTTGTTTAAGACTGTGCTGTTGGTGTTGATTACATTTGTATATGACTGTGCTGTTGGTATTGATTACCTTTGTTTATGACTGTGCTGTTGGTATTGATTATATTTGTTTATGACTGTGCTGTTGGTATTGATTACATTTGTTTATGACTGTGCTGTTGGTATTGATTACATTTGTTTATGACTGTGCTGTTGGTTTTTAATGCACATAAAATATTTTAGGACACTATTTGTTTCAATAAAAATCTTTCAAAATATTTTTTTTCTGCATTTCTCTTCTCTAAAAACTGGTGCGCCTTATGGTTCGATGCGTCTTATGGTCCGAAAAATACGGTACATTTTAAATATTTAAAGCACAAGTTGGACATTTTTTTTAACTTGTATAAAAATTTTATGCTTAGCTAAAACTTCTAAGTTTAAGTCACAGGAATCAAAAATTTATGTTTAATACAGGGGGGATAAGTGAAAAAGCCAACATTATAATTGTCTGCATTCATTAAATTGCTAATCACAATTTCCACAATTTTACATTTAATCTAACGCAGTGGCTCCGGCACCAGCCAAAACCATTATATTAGGGTATAAGGAACATGTCATATATAAGTTTTTTTTTTTCAAAATTTTTTTTTTCAGGATTAGGGTGTGGAGCAATATTACCTATGGCTGGTACCCGAAGTAAAAAAAATACGGGTTCGGTCGGACCGAACCGTAGCCGCTGCGTTAATCTAATTAGGGAAAAATTGCATTTAATGATGGTCACTTAAAAAAAAAAAACAACTAATAAAATTCTGTTTTATTCATTTATATAAAATGTTATCCAGTCTTTAACCAAACTGATTTGTTCTGAGTAGCCTTGGCCACTTCATAGGCTAAGTAATGACATTAAGGTCTGCTCGTATAACATAAACCATTTACACTTAATTTATGGATTTTAAAAAATCCTAAAAAAAAAAAACAACTGAAATACTATTTCCATGTAATAACATGCATCAGCGATCAATGAAACCCTTCCGCACAACATACTTAAAGATTTAAATTATAAGTAAACAGCCCCCATTATTACACCATTTTTTTTATATTAGGAACTCTGCTAGAATTAAACTAATTATCAATGCTTTATATAAATTGCAAAATGAATTTATTCAGCAATAAAAATATTTGTTTGAAACCACTGTCTTTCTACGCAGTCTTTGATGTTAATTAAAAACAATTGTTATCATGAGTTATGTGATTTCAGAAATGTATAGAATCTTTTCTAAATAGATTGTATGTAATTGAAAACACTGGCGGCGGAGCAGGGGGGTGCAGGGGGGCAAAGACCCCCCCCCCTAAAACTTTTAAGGGGTGGTGGCGCCCCCCCCCTTGAATTTCCAGTCTGTAGTAAGTAATGTGATATTTGGATCCCCGTACCGATCATATTTATAGTAAGTTAGCTATGTGGGAGAGTAGCTCATAAAACCTGAAATTGGGGTAAAAGTTTGCCAATTTTCATGTCTTTGATATCCAAAATAATTAACTGCAATTAAAGAAAATACAATTATTTATTATCTTTTGGTAAATTACTTTTTGTTTATTGAGTTTCCTGTTTCCAGTTTCAGTTTCATGTTCATCATCATTCATGATAATTATCAGTAATTTTCTGATCTAATTTCACCATTAGATTTGTAAACAAACTGACATTACGAATCAGTTGACGACAGAAGTGCTCAATGTTCATTTTTATTTTTTTAATATAATATTTTTTAATAATATCAATTAAATACTTGCTACAAAATTACCATATTCTATTATTGAATTAAGGGGGTAAAATTTGTCTTTCAGTCATATTTTGTCTTGCCCCTCCTTAAATTTTCATGGAGGGGCGCCGCCCCCCCCCCAAATATTTCTTTCCGCCGCCGGTGATTGAAAATAAAGTATACCTTTCATAGACGGAAAAATAAAAAGTTTGATTTTTATTTAAATATGTCTTTCAGTGAAAAAAATACAATAGGGACATTAGGGTGATAAAAAAATCAATGTGCTCCAAATTGGACTCTCAACCCATTATGAAGATATTTTTATATTTAGGGGTTGCTCAATGAACTTGAAATTATCAGATTAAAGGGTCAACAAAAAATAAAAAGAATGCATTTTAATTTTTTTTCTAATACAATGTTTTAATTATGTTATTCAAATTAAGTGTTATTTGTATGATTTTATTCAATGTTTGATTTTAGAATGTTCTCTTGTTGATTTTTCTTTTTTTTTAATAATGCGTTCACAATTGTAGACTTCCACATATCTGGAATTTGACGTCTTCCATGGTTTGCAAAATATATTTGCAATTGAGTTTCATCTTTCATTAAAACTTATGCATAATCTGAAATGAGTTTCACCCCTCTTTGCTGATAATGGATTAAAGTCATCTACTTCATTGGGAGGAGTCTGATTCTGTTAAAACTAGATCTGTGACTGTTGAACACGTTGCTTCTTCTTTTCTTTTTAGCTCTTTTGATTCTTTTTCTTCGTTTGCTTTTTTTCTGTCTAAAATTCGCTGTTCTTTTTTGTACAATTCACTATCAACTGAACTCATAAAGCCTTTTCTTCCTTCTCTTTGTAGTAAAAGAAACATTTTGTCGTTATCTAGTGTGATTAATTACAAAGCATATTCATGGGCAATATCGAATAATTCTATGATTAATTGAGAAAATATTTCTTCATTTATTTTAAATCGACTTTGAAAATATCTGTCCAATAAGAAATTAAAATGTTTTCATTTAAGACAATGAACTCTTTTATAATTACAGAATGATGCAACCATTTCAGCAGTTGTGCAATGTTGATGCAATAACTTAACGGATGATGCAATATTACAGTGGGTGTTTTGAATGCCGGCAAACATATTTTTTTTTTTAACTTATTAATTTTCCTCAAAGATATAACAATGTGTATTATGTACGATGACTCATAAATTTAACAAATAATAATGTATTGATAACATTCTCAAATAAATTATTAAAATAGAAGAGATAAATATGAAAAACATATGAAAAATGTGGATTCAAGTAACCTTGCAAACTTAGACTGCGTTGAGCAACCCCTAAACATTAATGGATTGTCTCCAAAATTGTCCAATATGATTCTTTCATTAAATGTAACCAAATAAAAGGTTGAGACCATTAAACAAAAAATAATTTTTTTTTTACAATGCATTTGTTTGTCACCCTAAAAACAAAAATATATTTTATAAAGGTAAATTCAGGAAATATTTTTTTTATTGCTCTTAATAATCTTCTGTATTCATTAGTATCAGGTTTATGCCGTTATTTTGTAAAATACTATTTATTCTGCAGGTCTCGCCTATTATTGCAACTCAGACCACATTAAAAAGCAGATGGTAATTTTAACATACTGCAATATTTTTGAACATTTCAAATATATATCTCATCAGTGGACAAGTATGAGAAGAATATGCTCATGAATAAAAAACATAGGAGATAATTTTGCCATTTTCCTCATTTTTGTCTCCATCATTCCAGCCGCTTATCTATTTATCTTCCATGTGCCAGTTTCAGTCTCCTACCTCATTTCTTGCCTTGTGGGTTCCATTCTAGACCTTGCCTTTGTGAATGACCTGCAGTATTAAAAAAAATTTGTATTTAAAAATGTACATTTTTTTTCTTTTTTTAAACTTACCAAATTTATTGCTTTTTTGGATTTGAAAATAGGAAAATTAAATAAATTGCAAACCTCTAAACAACGTGAAGAGCGTTGAGATCACATTTTAAAGAATGTTCCTTATAAGACAAAATTTTATATGTTCGTTTATCCTGTGTATTGCATGCAGGCAGGACTTACATCTCACACTCTTTCTATCAAATATAGAGTTGTTAAGTTTATGATATATTCCAGACTTCAGAAATGTATATAATTATGTCCCCCCTCGCAATGTGTCCTCCTGGTGCTTATATGAAGAATAATCAGTGAATCTACCTATTTGAGCGATGGTGAGTCCATTCATTGCGTGTGATCAGATATATTTGTAAATTAAAATTGACAAAAATTTATTGTCTGTTTAAAAAATTAATTTCATAGGAACAACAACATTATTACAATAGACAACGTAGCAAATGTTTTTATCATTTGTTTTTCTTTTTGTCAGTGTTGAATTATCTATCTTTGTCATATTTATCAACCATCGTTAATTGGTTACTCAATCAGCCCAGCTCATTCACTCACTTTCAAATTATGGGAAGACACTCTTGCGATGTAAACTGTCTTCTCGCACTTGTAAAAAAAGGTATATTTCTTGCTGTTGAAAAAGCCTACAACTTCAGAAACTTGTGAGGGATATGTACAATTGGTGCTTCAGCCATGTTGGGGAAAGAAAAGAAAATTTGTTTCAAAATTGTCTGATTTATTAAAACGTTGTATTGCACCTAACAGTTTGCTTACTTGCACTGTATCATAAACCAAGAAGCTGGAAACTAAAGCATAATGCTCTACACAACGTAAAGCCATTGCTTTGTTTAAGACACCCTGAATCATTGCTATTTTCTGCAATTCCGGACAATGAAGAGCAGGCAGAATACATAATATAAAACACGAAGCTTGTTGGCCGTCTAATGGTGAGACAACAAATGGGATACTTTAGTTTCAAAAGGAAATTTTGGGATTTTGTTTAAGAAAAGAGAAATTGTGCCTATTAATTGATAAGAGCTTTATCCCCTCTCTGGTATACCTTGTGAATCAACTAATATATTTCAACATTTTACAAGAGTCCTTGCAAGGTACTATCACTATGTTTGCATCCTTTTAGAAAGGAATTATGGGCCCCCTGACAAACTATGACAGCGATGGCCCCTCTGTTATCATTATTTCAATACATTTTGAAAGCTACATGGCCATGCAAGGCAAATGGTTGGGTTGCATCCCTCTCAGGGTGGCCCTGATACTGAGGCGAATGAATACCAGAAACTACATTAATACAAACATAAATTGATCTTTTTAGCAACCTTTTTGTTGTGACGAATGGAATTGGTTTTAACAGTGGTATAAAATTTTGATCATAAATGGTGTATGACTTTCTAAATAACTACTAACCTTGGATGAAATATCCTGGCGACCTTAGTTTAAAAACAGGCTTCAATGCAGTCATCAGAGGTTAAAAAAAGGTTGCGCACCACTGTATGAGAAGACCACAAATAATGCCATTATTAAATTCTTTTTTTTATCAAAAGTAAGTAAATATGGAAAAGTACATACTAATTTAATTAAGCTTAAATACATATTAATAAAAATACAGAAAAAAATCCAACACACTTAATCCCATTTTAGCAAAGCACATGCAAATATAAAATATACCCAACAAAGACATCTTAATTGATTCATTTTAATCTTCAACTATTGTATTCTTTCTTTAAATCCACAAAGCTGACTAGATTCCTCTTAAATAGGATTTTCAGAAATTGCTACATTCATAACAGACATGAAATCATTTCAAAAAAAAAAAAAATGCATAAAAATCTGAAACAAAAATGTTTGCTTACTACTGTAAAACAGGATTCCATCCAGTTTGTATAGAGGAACAAAGAGTTCTTTCTTCATCTCACCAGTGGGCAAGTATGATACGAATCTGCTCATGAATTACACCTTTCTATCATCGCCTGAAATAAATGAAGAGAAAAAATTAAACCTGATACATGTAATAGAAATCTAATAATATTAAGTTTCATTGAATTCCTGTCAATAGATGTGTTTATGCTTCAGTGTCAATAATTGAGAATTGCATGTGTCTGAGTTTGTCTGATATGTATATATCATAGTTCCCTCACTTGTTCACCTTAATCCACTAAATGGATAAGGAGGTCAAAATTGTATTGAAATTATTTTAGGCCATATTTTTATGATTAATTGCACCCATTCTGGCCATGATTACACAAGAGTTTGGGCACTCACTAGACAATTTCTAGAAATTCCTTTCATTTTATCCAGTTTTTTTTTCTTTTCTTTTTAAAGCATTCTGTAAGTCTAATGTGAAAAAATATTAATATTAAAAAAGAAGAATCTACAGAAATTAATGCTATTCCCTTTCTTCTTTTTTTAATTTGAATTCATTTGTAAGTCTTACAATAATAGAACAAAAAATGTTTTCTTTTAACCATATGTTTATCTCAAAGTATTTCTGGTGGAAATTGTCCAATAATGAATTTTTGTTTAATTTAATAATAAAAAAAACAACATTCATGTCTTGTATCAAATTAAACTTAAGTGTCTTATTACAAGAAATTGGTTTGATTAAAATTTTTATGAATGCTCAAACATGTTTCTGTGATAGCAGTTAAATTATTAGAATTAGCTATTTTAGAATAACCTGATAAACAGATTAAAAAAAACAAAAACAAACAACAAAGCCCAGCAGATAATTACAGTGAAAAAATTAATCACAATGTATTAAGAAAAAAATATTTTCTTGGAGAAAAATATTGAGCAATAAATTATAATTAATGGTATGTAATGAGAAGGATGAAGTCTAATTACTGAACATTTCTTAGAAATTAAAATAAAACAAAAAAATCTTCTTCTTCTTCCTTTGGCTCTACATATATTCTCCTAAATATTTTCCTTTCCCAAGTGTTTAGCATATTTTCTGGTTGTTTGCTGATGGTCCAAGTTTCACTACCATATGTTACTGCTGGTAGGATCATTGTCTTGTGTATGGTTTTATAAGTTTTCTGGAGATCTGTCTGTTATTCAGAATAAAAATAATAAATTGTATTTACCATTTTATAAGGCAATCCTTGACTCTGTGTTACGAAATGACAACTCTAGCCTTCCAGATATATATTTGATACACTAATGCAGCATCACCATAAGTCGATGGCCTTTACCGCGTCATTGGTTTAAGAAAGGCCATAGCCAAACAATTCAATGTCCATCTATTAATTGCATTAATTTGTAAAAAAAATAAAGTAATAATTAGTTGAATTTACATTCATTTCTAGGACAAGAATTTCTATATACAGTGGATTCCGCTTAATTGGGACAGCTGCTTATTTGGGACAAATCTCAAAGAAACCAAACCAAGAAACCAATAGTAAATTTGTATGTTTAATTGGGCCAGCCGCTTAATTGGGACAAAAAGCCTCAGTCCCGATGTGTCCCAATTAAGCGGAATCGACTGTATTACTTTAAAATAAAGGGTAGGAATGAGCATGCGTTTATCTACTCAAAAAGGGCCAAAACATGACTTATAAAATAAAAAATATACTCTTTAAATTTGGTATTTTTGCTTTGTTTAATTTGAAGTAACCCCATACATGAACCTTAAAAAATATGTTTCAACAGTGTACTTACGCACATAAATGTTTGTGTGTAATCGCTGTTAAACTTTGTTTTCTCTTTGAAAGCTACAGTCAAACGGGAGATAGGCATTTGTGATTTCCGCCTTGCCCTTTACCATTTTTTTCACAGTATTTATGTATAGGCTGCTGAAGTAAAAAAATAATTCAGTCTTAAAGGTTCAGTTTGTGATGTAAATCCAAAGAAAACTTTGATGATGATCTAAATTAAATTTCAAAGACAGGAAATGAGAATTTAGGGCTAAATATAAAGTACTCTGTAATCAGCGCATAAATTTGTATTAAAATAATAAAATATGCCTTCGTTAAATTTGTTCATGATTTTTGTCCTTTTGTTACTAAACTATCAAAATATGCTTTTTTATGACACATAAAAAGTGTCAATCTAAAATATTGTTTAAACAGCACAAGAATGAGATATGCCATAAATTAAAAATAATATTTTTTATGAAACTCACAGAGCCCTTTTCATTACAATAAAATTTTGAAATTCACTATATATAAAATGAATCTTTTCTATATATTTTTTTTCACATTTTACTTCAGCTTCATACCATAAACTGTATGTATATTGACCTTTACTGACAATTTAGAAAAGAATACCTATAAAATTATCCTTGACTTAATTCCTTGAACTCCTTGTGGAGCAAAGGGCCTTTGCAACCACTCTCCAGCGCACTCTGACTACAGCTTTTCATCAAGATCTTCAGTCGGCTGACCTTTCTCTGGCCTTGGGGGTTCCACTGCAGAGCCATTTTCATGATGTCTTCTGGTGGCTTCCTTAGCGAGTGGCAGATCCATCTCCATTTACTCCTGAACACTTGTAGATCAATGGGATCTTGGTTTACCAGCTGCCAGAGATCTTCGTTCCTGAATTAGTCACCTTGTCCATAAGATGTTAATTTAAACAGATTTTTTTTAGATGAATTTAATTACTAATAATTAATCTTCATTCTTTCCTTACCAGTTGCGTTTCTAAAATGCTGTTAGAACAGGATAAATATAAGGTCCTTCCTACTGGGTCACATACTTCTAGTTTGAAGACATCTTCCAAATGAAAAAATGAAGTAATTGTCAAGTCCTCATGATGTTAAGTAGGCCCTTGCTTCTAGGCAATTTAGTCTTGGCATCCAGCATTTGTTTGAAGCTGTCTTGAATCATTCTGACAAAAAGATACAAAAAGATATTTTAATTTTCTGAATACTTTTAAGACAGATTGTCTTTTCATATATTTACTGATTTGTTTTCTTTATCTGTCAAGATTTTAGGACATGATCTTTAAGGAAGTCTTACGGGCACAAAGGTAAGCAATCATTTTTAAAAAGACAATTTTAATAAGTAGAAAACTGACTAACTGGATGAGGAAGGAGAGGTGATTATAATGACAAAAAAAAAATGTGAAAAGTTTCCTAAAATTTTCTGGATTATTAATCATTGTATCATTTTCATTACAATACCCTAGTGGATCAATATGCAATTAATCAATTTTCACATGTAATGATTTTCACTTCACTGTGTGTTGATATGAGGTTTCATATTGCCTTAACTTTTTAGATCTTTATAAAAAGTAACCATAAGTGCTTTTTTTTTCAATTTTTTTTAAGTTCAACCCCCCCCCCCGTCTATAATATATTTTGCTTCCATAGCTATCCCTGTCTGTTTTATCGCACTTAAAGCATTTCTGACTTGCTTGTCCTTGCTTTAATATGTCTTCATTTAAAAAAGAAAAAAAAAATATTGTCCCTATATAAAATGGCACATAAATAAATGTTGTCTTTGCTTGGCTCCTCACAAGGGTCCTGGTCAACTCAATATTGCAAAAAGGTTACCCAAGTGCAGAGAAAAGTTAATGTAAAATTTTGACCCCAAGGCAAAATTTGCTTAATTAATTATGTGCTTCAGAGGTTTAATTATAAAAAGCAATTAAAGAGTGCTTAATATATATATTAGGGTGATAACTATTTTCATTTTTTTTTGTAACGAAACTGAAACCCCTTACATTCGAGGAACAATTGTATGTAGATGACAGTAGCAACATTATTTTTTTTTTAAATTAAAAAAAGTTCCCCCACCTTTTAATTTTTGTTTTCTCATATCGCGCAGTTTGACGCTCGGTTTCAATTTCACACTGAATTTTTATATGACTTTCTAGACTGCTTTTAAGCACATTCCAGTCATCTGTTTCCATTTTTTTTATTAAAAAGGCATTTACTATACTCATCTTCCCTCATCTTCTAAACAGAAGAGGTATCCAATAATTCTATCTGTTGAAAAGCTAATCAATCTCACATGGATGCAGACAAACCGTCAAATTCTTGGAAACTTCACTTTTCTGTTCAATAGCCAGAAACGGTGACTGGATCGAATCAAAATTATGATTACTGATATAGAATTGCTCTGGAGGGAAATTCAAGTCTTTCCACTATTATCCAGCGCACTAATCAGAATGAAACTCAATGGTCTAATTGATTTATATGACAAAAAAAAAGAAACCATCTGATAATACTTTCTCAGTTATTTGATGTCACCAACGTTAATGGAGAATGGAAAAGCACAGAGGATAAAGAGCTCTACCAGAGGCATGTTAACAGTGGAAGAAAGATTGGTTATTCAATTGTCAAACAAGCCCCTTTGGAATCATTCCACTCAAGAAAACGAATCCGACTATCAAAAACTCAATCTCAAGCCAGCTTTTCTCAATCACAACCTACAAAAACACATACAACTGTCTCACAACCTACACAAACACATACAACTGTCTCAAAACCTACACAAACACACACAACTGTCTCAAAACCTACACAAAAAAACACAACTGTCTCAAAAACTACACAAACACATACAGTAGTAGGCAAACCGTCCATCTCGAAAGATGATGGTAGCGCTCTGGTTAGTCATCTAGTCGTTTTTTCTTTTTTTTTTTTTATAGCAGGTTCTTGAGTGACTCAGCAGACCGATCCTGGACTGGCAGACTCTTCCGCAGGGGCCACAAGTGAAGCTGGGTGGGGGACCGAGGGCCTGTTTCTGTCGTGCGGTCTTCCTTCTCTGTCTTTTGGACTCCTGCTGTTGGTTCCTTACTTGTTCACCATTAAGGATGCCTTTGTGGACAGCCTGACGCCACCCACTCCGGTCATCGGCGAGCTGTTCCCAATTGTCGAGGCTGATGCTGGTCAGTTTGAGGTCGCGTTTGCAGACATCCTTGAATCGCAGTTGCGGGCGACCAGCGGGGCGATGCCCGGTGGCGAGCTCTCCATATAGGATGTCCTTTGGTATGCGTCCATCTTGCATTCGATGCACATGACCCAGCCAGCGTAGACGTCTTTGGCACAGAAGGAGATGCATGCTCAGTGAGCTGGCTTGTTTGAGTACGGCAGTGTTGGTGATTTTGTCCTGCCATCTGATGCCAAGGATGCGACGGAGACAGCGGAGGTGGAAGCTCTCGAGACGATTTTCCTGTTTGGTATAGGTAGTCCAGGTTTCGCTGCCATATAAAAGAGTGCTGAGAATACATGCTTGGTATACCTTGAGCTTGGTGTTCAGTGTCAAATGTTTGTTAGTCCATACTCGTTTGCTTAGTCTGGCCATGACACTGGTTGCTTTGGCAAGCCTTTTGTCGATCTCGTCATCCAGGGACAGACTGCTGGTGATGGTGGAGCCCAAATATGTGAATTTGTCGGTGACCTCCAGAACTTCGTTGTCGATGGTGATTGAGGGTGGAGCTGGGATGCCTTGACCCATGATGTTGGCTTTCTTGATACTGATGGTCAGTCCGAATTCTATGCATGCTTGAGCTAAGCGATCCATCAGGAGCTGTAGGTGTTCCTCTGTGTGTGCTGTCAGGGCTGCGTCATCAGCGAACAGCATGTCTCTGATAAGGATAGTGCGGATCTTGGTTTTTGTTCTTAGGCGGGCCATGTTCAACAGCTTCCCATCACTTCTGGTATGTAGGTAGACACCTTCTATAGAGTCTTTAAATGCAAAATGACGTATGGTACAAAGGAGCACAAGAATACCGACTGGTTTGAGGCAAACGCTGTTGAACTAGAGCCCGTCATTGATGCCAAGAGAAAAGCACTGATAAGCTACAAACGCGACCCAAGTCAGCACAATCTTCTGGAGCTGAAGGCTGCTCGGAGAAAGGCCCAGCAGACTGCCCGTAGCTGCGCAAATGACTACTGGCTTCAACTGGCATACAGCATCCAGCAAGCGTCGGAGACTGGCAACATAAGGAGGATGTATGAGGGCATCAAGCAAGCAACTGGTAAATCATCAAAGAAGACTGCACCCTTGAAATCCAAATCAGGGGATATCATCACTGACAAAAGCAAGCAAATGGGCAGGTGGGTGGAACACTATCTAGAGTTGTACTCCAGTGAAAACTCTGTCACACAGAGAGCATTGGACGATACAGAAGACTTGACCGTCCTGAAGGAGCTGGATGCTGAACCTACCATGGATGAACTCAGTAAAGCCATTGATGCCCTGAACAGTGGTAAATCGCCGGGTGAGGATGGCATCCCGCCTGAAATCATCAAATGCGGAAAACCTGCCCTATTAGAGCCACTCCATGAGCTCCTCTGCCTATGTTGGAAGGAAGGCAGAGTTCCGCAAGACATGCGCAACGCCAAGATAGTCACCCTGTACAAGAATAAGGGGGATCGCAGTGACTGTAACAACTACAGGGGTATTTCATTGCTGAGCATTGTAGGCAAAGCCTTTGCACGCGTGGTCCTCAACCGTCTTCAGGTTCTCGCAAACCGCGTGTACCCCGAATCACAATGCGGCTTCCGACAAGAGAGATCCACTGTCGACATGATATTCTCAGTGCGTCAGCTCCAGGAGAAGTGCAGAGAACAGCAGATGCCGCTGTACATCGCCTTCATCGACCTAACCAAGGCGTTTGACTTAGTAAGCAGAAGCGGCCTGTTCCTGTTACTGAAGAAGATCGGATGTCCACCTCAGTTGCTCAACATTATAACCTCCTTTCATGATAATATGCAGGGAGTCGTCAGCTACGATGGGGACACTTCAGAACCCTTTACAATCAAAAGCGGAGTCAAACAGGGCTGTGTTCTAGCGCCTACACTATTCGGCATATTTTTCTCTATGATGCTGAATTTTGCATTTAAAGACACAAACACATACAACTGTCTCAAAATCTACACAAAAACATACAACTGTCTCAAAATCTTCGGATTTTGAAACCTCTGCTTCTTCACCCGAGTCGCCAACTATTTCTTAAACGTCATCTTCTGAATGCAAGCCGAAATACTAAAGAGCAAGCACTAGAACGGCGGGTTTACCAGTACTGAAAAACATTTCCACACATAAAGCACACGACGTTCTTGCAACCATTGCTAAACAGGTCATGATGTGCCGGTTCCAAGTCAGGCGGGTGTCTGGAAACGAGTAATCTCTGAAGGACGGAAAATGAAAACTAAAATTGTTCAAAAACTTCAAAGCAAAGATCCCTAATGTCTCCAGTTTGATGGTAAAAGAGTGCAAGAGGAAGAGTATCAAGTAGGTTTGCTGAAAAATATGACAACCGAAATCAAACTTGGTATTCTCAAATGTGAGAGTGGTTCTGCCGCGGCCATTCACAATGAACTACATCAGCTAATTGATGAATATGATGCTTTAGAAAATATTTGTATGTTAATTTGCAACACGACCGCAGAAATACTGACCATTTGCACGGGATTGTAAAGCTCATACAGGATGATGTCTTGAGCAATGGATTTCAGAAGCCACAATATATTGACTGTCAGCACCATGTACTCGACCTCCTTCTGAAACATGTCATGAATTTTCTTATTCAAGAGCCAACGAGCAAACCAGAACTCAACTATTCCTTCATTGGCAAATTAACACAAAACTATGCCACTCTTCAAGCTGATTACCGCTTCTTGCGACAAAAGATGTTAGCACAGGCGAGAACCCACGTTGGCCTCGCATCAGCTGAAATAAATTACCAAATTTACACCAGGCAAGATGGAACTCACATGCAATATTTACTGTTATAGCATTATTTCTGATACCAGAGTGGCGCAGCATTCTCGCTTCTGCCTGCAACTTCATATGCTACGAATGGGCAAATGCTTTGTTCGATTCGCAATACTACAATGAAGCGTCCTTCAATGAACTGTTTATCTCACTCATCAGGATAAAATGCAAGAAGGCAATTAAGTGTTTAAAGACACAGTCAAGATCTAACCAAATTGCTGGACGTGCTGTGAAACTGATGGAGGAACTTCAAGCGAAATCGAGAAAAATTGAATTTTTGAATCTGAAGTTCATAGGACAAAATATTTTTTGAACATTTCTTGTACATTCTGTACATATTACTAACTGTTCTATATATTATTTGTAAGTAAAAGTTGATTAGTTATTATTAATACCCTTTTGAATTAAGCTAAGAAAAAAAACATGTCCTTTTTTTAAAAAAAAAATTTTCACTTTTTTCTTCCAAAAAATGGGGAGGTGGGGGAACTTTTTTCAAAAAAATTAAAAATGCAATTGATATTCTTCAATTACACATAAATGTTCCTTGATTGCAAGTGGTTTCATAAAAAAAAATTTTTTGTTATCACCCTAATATATATATATATATTCATTGTAAAGATTAAGTAAAATAAATTGTGTAAACTGAGCCTTACTTTAAGAAGAAAAATAAAAACTTCTGGGGAGCTGAGGTAGAAGTTTAGAAATTTATTAAGTGTCCTAAAACTAAAGGCAACAAAAGTAATTTGATGAAATTCAATGTCTTGTAAGTATGTCATTTTTATTCTGTTTGCTGGTGTGAAAAGATTAATATTGCAATACATATTCAGCATCATTAGATGGTAAGATACAGGAATAATGTTGACAAATTTAATACTGAAGTAGAAGCTGAAAATTATTGTAGCCATGATACTGTAAATGTGAAGATAAATCAACGAGAAACATTGCAAGATTTTATCAGATGCTTCTTTATCTAAAGAATGGTTTAAAAGGTGATGCCAAACAGTGAGAAATACTGAGGTCAAGGATGGTTTACTCAATCATCAGTGAGAAATTATACTGCCTTTGCTGCAGATTCTTTGATGTTAGTGATACAGAAAAAAAACAATTCAAATTTGTCTCTGGGTTTCAGAAGTGGTGGAAACTGAGCCAAACATTGCATGATCATGAGATCTTGAAAGAGCACCTATGTTGCCTTGAAAACATGGAAAACATCAGCAATGGTACTACTGAATATGCGCAAACAAATTATGCCAAAATTGTTGCAGCGATGTACTGGGAGTAGAAAAAGTGAAGGAATATCAAGTTGCACAGGTTGCAAAGCAAAGTTTGGCATTTGTTGATACAATAAAGATGAATCTTCTTAGAATGAAGGGAGCTTTCTTGTGATGGTTGAGATCCTTTCAAATATGATGCAGTGTAGAACCTAATGAGATTACAAAGGAGTTAATGTACAGCTAAAGCATACTTATCTTACCTATCACATGAAACTCAAAATTAGTATAAATGTCCTGGCATATCATGTGAAGACTGAAGTATTTTGGAATTATGTTCATCTGCACACTTGACATATCACACACTGACCAGATGTTTGATTGATCTCATTTTTCTATGATGAGCTATCCGAAGTCAAGCTTTTAAAAAAGATACTACAAAGCCGAGAAGACATCTGAAGGCAGCAGATATTGATGTTGACAGTGCCAAATACTGAAATAGTGGTCAGTATCTGATGTTTTGAAATACATTGCCGAATGGGACTTTCTAGAATCCATGTCAACACTCTCACTGAGCCAGTTGTTAATTATCAATACGAAGTGGCTATGGGGCCAGGGAATGGGAACTCCATATTATTTTTTTCCGGGTCCAGCTATAGATGCATATTTTTTTTTTTGGGGCTAGGGTTAGGAATAGGGGGTTAGGAGCAATATCTATAGCTGGACCCCGAAAAAAAAATTTGGAGCCCAGCTATCCCGCATGCGCACACCACATTCGTAAAAAAATAGAGTCCGTCTAGAGCGCTAGAGTGCATCTATAGTTGGACCCCGGAAAAAAATATTACAGAGTCCCGTTATCAATATCAGTGTGCCTGTACCTTCACATGAGAGGAGCTTTTCAAGACTGAAACTGATAAAAAAAATTACCAACCATCCACAATGGAACAGTTATGGCAAGGCTTTCTGATCTTGCTCTGTTCTCTGTTATTGAAAGTGTTATGGTGAAAGATATTGAAGGAGTGATTGACTGCTTTTAAACGCTTTCACGTCAAATTATATTTTGTAATTTGCTTTTCATCTCATCATTATGATAACAAAGTGGCTACGGTTCCGGTCAGACGTACTCCGTATCACGTATCATGCCGTACGATAATGCCATTAACTTATAATCTTATGGACCAATTGCACGCATTTCACAAACATTACAATTATTTATTCGAAATATGACAAGTTGCTCATGTTATAAAAGGTTAAATAACAGCGATTAAAACTAGACATTATAAAATTGTATAGCCTTACTTCTGTTGGGTCGATTCAGTATGCCTTTTGATCGATGAAAACTGTAGATCTTGAATAAAAAAAAAACCTACTTCCAGTTTCAGTTAACACTTTCTGAGAAAAAGTTCCGTTTCGCTACCGCCAGATTTTTTTTTATCGAAAAACCGCCTAAACTAACAAGAAGCCCAACGAAAATCCATATAATTATATAAAGTGAATTTTCTACTAACTACCACCATTTTTTTATTTACGTAATATGAAACACTGAAGCCTCCAAAAAAATTACTAATCAACTAGTGAGCTAAAACTTTCACCGATGCCTTAAAAACACTACCAAAAATTGAGAGAAAGGTGTCAAACTGGCAACATTGAAATTTAGTACCTTGACCTAAATAGCAATGTTAGGCAACTAAAAGCAACGTTACTTTTCATTTTATGACAGTCCGCACACGAGATAAAAGGTATATTCTGGTAAGTCACTTAGAATTATTAGCGAGTAATTTGTCAACTTCGTTTGATTCACACTTACTGTCTTTACCACATTGTCACGTTAGTGACTGTTAGTCTTAGAACTTCGCAATGACATGTCAAATGAAAGAACAATTTATATCGTGAACTGACAGTCGTAAACAATTACCACATGATTTTATTTTCGCACTTACTTTTAGACTATATCAACATGGGACATTTTTTATTTGATCATGCAACAGTGCCATCAGTCACATTAATCACAAAGGTAAATGATGTTTTTCTATCAGATCAGTGGTTGATATAGTATACTGCCAGAAACCCCTCAATATCTCAGTTAAAACGAACGTCATAAGCATATATAAATATATATATATATATATATATATATATATATATATTTATATATATATATATATTTTCTATTTTCTTTATAATAAAGTTAATTTCTTCATTTGTGTATATTCATTAAAATAACTATGGTAGCTGTCCAGACTAGAAATTAACCTACATTGTGGCCATTAGGGGTTAACATGTGCAACCCATGAAAGACTAAGGTAGGTGATTGAACACACCAGAAGTTGAACCCCTGATTCGCTCATGCTATCACTATCGGGCTAAAGCATACAACCTGGTATTCAGGAAAATGGTTCCATCAAACACCATTAGATGTACAGGTCAGAGAATTTATGGTACCATTTACGTGTATCATTATTCATAAGTCATAATAAATGCAAGAAAAAAAAAAGTCAAAACAATTTCTTTTAATAATGGAAAATTATACAATGAAGTAGCTGTTTGCAAAGAACTGCATAAAAAGTTGACATAATAGCTATAGATGCTGTTACATTTTATATGCAATCACTTTTGTGTGTTTGTTTTTTTAAAATCTAGACTGGTATGTACCATAGCAAATTTTTTTTTATTTATTTTATCATATGCTAATGATATTTTAAAGATTTTAATATAATCTTTTTTTTTTAGCTATTTACTGATATGTTAGGTTCAGATGTTAAATATTGATGATTTGAAATAATGCAATAACAAAAATACAGGAGTCACTGTCTCTGTGTGTGAAAAATGCACCAATATAGGCAGGTATGTAAATAAGTTAAAAAAGGGAGGGATTTTATGTCCAAATAAAATGACCAATATCAGTATCACTAATGTTGACTTTTTTTTTCTTTGTTAAGCCCTTTAAGGAGCTTGCAGTGAGATTGTTAAACGCCTATGCTTCTACTAAAATTGCTTTTAAGGAACCAACCAGTAAAGACTAACTAGCTGAAGAGTTCCCTGGTCAGATGGATGTCACTCCAAATCATAAGTTAAAACTAATGTTCAGGTAAATATTCCTTTCACATGTTTTACGGCAGCAAACATAAACATCTTGGTAATCAGTCTACTGTAGAATGTATTTAAATCCCTTTGATCCTTCCTTTTATATTCAGAAATAATAAGACTTAAGGTGAATTGTAAGTTATGTCTTAAACTTTGACATATTTAGCAATTACTTTTTGATGTGCAGTGTGTAATATTTTCACTTATTTTTATCAGTTAGGCCCTTTAACCTAATTTATTGTTAATTTATAACCATCAGTAATTTATTTCATTGCTTTATTTGGTTACGCTGGTTCGACTCCAGTCCCAGGCTATTAATAATTTTTTGACATTTAAGGAATGGACATACGTTTGCCTGGTGGTCCATAACCGATATGAGCAATGATTTATAAAAGATGTGTACTTAAGGCACACTAAATTTTTAAATATAATTTCTTTTATTATAGTGGAATTGTTTCATTGTGTAGTTCAATGATTTGATAATGTGAGTTACATTTTTTTTTCTCTGCAAATTTAATTTTAAAATGTGAGCATTGTATTATTTTCAGGTTGTAATGGGCAATAAGGATGTGACTTACAGTGGAAGGTTATTCCAGTTTTTGTTTTGAAATTTTAATAATTATTTAAATATACTATATTTTCTTTAAATATATTTTGTGTATTTAGCCAGGGGTAGGGTGTGTAAAAAAACAAGTTGCAATTTAGCATTGAATGGTCCAATTTATTTAGTGAAACATATTTTATAAACAACTTCATAATCTGTTGAAGTGTTTCATTAATGGGTATTTTTTTTTAGCTATATGTCTTATGTGGGTAAGACTGACAGACAATGTGACAAATTGTTTGATTCCTACAGATTTCATGCAGTCCTATTTATAGTTTGCTAGAAAGTACATACATTTAGCTGGAAGAAATATTTTGGTAATAAGATTTGACTGGTAATTTTTTCCTTGCTAATGTTTAGATGCAAAGGCAAGTATTCATTTAAAGCTGGGTGGACTTGAAGAACTTTTAAGAAACTTTCATCAGGACCGGGGAAAATCCCTTCAGTTCTCATCAAGGATCAAACCCAGAACTCTCAGGTGACCAGTCAAATACTCTACACCACTCTACCAATAGTACTGTAATATCATGACAAAACAATTTTTCACATTGAGAAATCAACACAAATAGAAAGCTTTTAAAAATATAGCATTTTATATATTTAATGCTGTTACAAGAGCACACATACACAATATTTCTAAATCAAAAATAAAGCAACAAACATAGTTTATTGGAAATTTCACATAAATGTTCTGGTGTTGGATATAATATAAATACCTATAATCAGTTAAGCTTATTTGATGCAATTAAATTACATATTATCAAACTCGACACATTTTTGATACTATTTAATCTTGTACTGATAAAAAAGTTTTCCCTACTTTTTTCTATGACAATATATCATTTCAGGTTTTCTATACACAACCATAGCTAGGCATATGATGCAAATTACATATTTCTTAACTTTCATTGTTTCAAAATTAAACAGAAATTTCCTGAATAAACATATCTAAATAAATACGCCTATTAACCACTGCTTACACTATAGTATTGTTTTTGTACAGTCATAGGCCTAACATCTCATTTTTGCATAAATACCTATATAAACGTATTTATGATACTGTATGATATATTTATTCTGTATGTCATTGTATTATCTTCAAATATGTTGTTCATCAATAACTTTGACTGTTTTTGTATAAACATGTTATACAGAGATATCTTTAGTGGTATTAGCTGCTTCTTTATCTTGCATTAGTTTTATTGGTTTTGTATAACTATACATCACTTTGTATTTACCCCAATTAAATAAAAAGTATGAACATAATTGGTTTATTTAGAAAACAAACTATGCGAAAAATAAAATTATACTTTTACTGTTATCAATAACATATAGCTTATGAGTCATAAATAAAAATCTCTTATCTATTGAAGCTGTATTGTATAATTTATTCAGAATGGATGTTTGTGTGTTTTTAGTGATCATCAATAATAATAATAAAAAATGTGTTTAGTGATCACATGTATCAAAAGTCTACAAGTCTCAACAAAGCTTTTAGGCTACACGAAAATGATGTAAACATTGCAATGCTTCAGGGGAGAATCCCGGGCTTTCCTTATCACGGGTTACACCAGCTTCAGTGTGGGAGTCAAATCCAGCTACCCTGTAAAAGAAAACATAAAATTAAATGTTCAACGAGCAATGCTACCGCGCAGGCAGCGCATGGAAAAACTGATACTCTTGTGATGGATGTTTACAAGGATAAAATAAAATTCTTTTTATGCTAATATACCCTCCATCCTCCAGTAGAGGGAGCACTGTATTGAAAAAATTCAAAGGCACACTGTAGAGTACACTTTATCATTTCAATTTCAAGTAAGCCATGCCACTGCATCTGGGGATATGAATGCCGGGAAGGCACAAGATCTAACAGGTTTGTTAATCTACACATTTTGTTCGGATGCAGGACCATAATTCTATACCCACATTTCGATAGCGATTGGAGCGAAACAAAATCAGATTGAACTCTATGCTAGGCTGACCTGTAAACCAGCCACCTCTTTCACAGTGTTCGAATGAGTTGGTTGCAGTCAATTACCAGTTTAAACAGTACACTCCTTACCCCACACCCATCACATTCAAACATTCCAGATTCCTTGAATTACTCTCCTCTGCACATTAAGTTGTATATTGCCCCCTACAGAGACACACACTTTCCAGTTACCGGAAGTGTATAATCCATAAACCTACAACATCTGGTCGAACCATGACCATATACATACTACATATAGACTGGACAATGACGAGAAATCATACTCACCAACGCCAAAGGCGTTCGATGGTCAAAGGGATACAACTCGCCGGTCCGGGTACCAGGCCTTTGATCTGGTCTAGTAATAATTCTACGTTTGGTCATTATCCGATGAGATCGATACCACATCATTGTGCCACACATAAATATTACGCAAATTATGTAAATATCAATGTCAAGGATAGAATTACATCGCAGTCGGAATGTTAAAGACTAAATCGGTTGATTAAATAGTTCGGGTAACCAATAACAAGATTACTGTGCTCACTATTCACTACTATTTTCAATAAAAAAAATGACATTGAATGACCAGCCTGGGGCGTGGGGTGCTCTTGGGCCCCCGGCGTTTGTCCGGGCCTCTGCTTTTTTTCAAGGCTTCATACAATTTTTGAAGTTTGGATCTAGAAATGAGAGGAAAATATTGGTTTTTAATCAACTTACTACAGTGTGTTATGAATTGTGTGGAGACAAGTGGCTTATCAATACTTGGAGGAGACAAGTGGCTTATCAACACTTAGAGGACCAGTCACTTATTACTCTTTTTTTTTCTTAATTATGGACCCCCACCCAAGTGTAGGACAAAACTCCCTTGGACAAAACCCCCAGCGGACAAAACCCTCAAAATATTAAGATTGAATTTAAGACGATATTATTGATACTTAATCTACTGGGGCGGATTTGGGGGAGTGAGGCACGGCCCCCCCCCCTCTTATCGCAAAAAGCTGAAAAGACATCATTGAAATTTATCGAAATATTTTTTGTTCTAAGACCAATTTTCAACAATGAAAACAGTTTTGCCCCCCCCCCCCGGGGTCAAAGTTTTGCTCCCCCCCACCCTGTCAAAGTTGTCTAGATCCGCCCCTGCACTTCTATATATATAATCTTGACCATGGGCTAAAGGGAATGTTTGTCGATATAAGAGATCATGTCTGTCAACACAGTCTATCAATAGGCATGTTCCTATACAGTTTCACCTAAATTAAGGATTGGCTGGTGACCACTGTGGTTCTAACCTGCCTGTTTTACCTTCAAAAAAGAAACAAGTTTCTTTCGTTATAATTAAAATGCAGAACTAAGATACGGTCAGTCTTGACCTTGAGCAAAAACTATTATTTTTGTTTGTTTTACCTGGTAAGATAAGCTTCCTGTTGATGTAATTTTAAGGGATTGACTTTTGACCACCGTGGCTGGACGGGCTAATGCAGCTTAATGGGGTACTTTAAAAAAAAAAATTCACTTAAAAATATGTATTTTTATATATATTTACATCCAGGTATTATATATGACATTTTATTATAAAAATGAAGGCCATATAATAGATTTTATAATAAAAATAGAGGATAGGTTCAGTGGGGGTTTTATCCGCTGGGGGCTATGTCCGGATAAGCGTCACTCTTTTTTTTTTACAATTTCTTAATCATTGGCGTAACACTTCAGTATCCACCATCCCAAACCTTTCTTTTTCCCCCTCGCTCAAGAAGTGATATGCAATAAGTGAACGATCCTTTTTGTCAGTCAACGTATTGTTGTAACCATATATAGAATGACTCTGGTCACGTGGGTTCAATAACTACACTAATGTACTTTTTATTTATTACTACAAATCCACTTAACATTTAATCAACAACTAAACTAAGCTTTACTAATATATGCAGATGGAAAATCACTACAGGAGACTCAACGTGTTATTGCACCATAAAAAAATTAACTCAGTGCTAAGTATAATTAATCGTCCACTTTTTCTGGTCACAACTATCAAAAAAGTCCGAAGTAGATCCCAGCCCCCCTCAAACCAGGTCACGTGAATGGTCTCTCGATGAATCGTCCAGTTGAGGCACTGCCCTCGATGGGTACTGGCCGAGGAGGAGGGAGAACGACACGTGCACCCTCCATCTCTTTTTTGCCATACGACCATCCAGGCGATAAAATGGTGCAGAGTCGTGGGTCAGTAGAAAGGAAGTTAAACAGATCGAAACAGTGGCGTAGTGAGGGGGCATCATGCCCCGTGCGCTACTCACGAAGGGGCGCCTATCGGTATATTTACATATAATATTATATGGTTTCTCGAATGGTGTTAAAGTGGGCTTGAAAAAGGTATTGTGCCCCGGGCTCGAATCGCTACGCCACTGGGTCGAGAACAAGAGCAGATCACCCAGTCAGGGACAGTTCAGTCATTTCAACGTATCCTGTCATCATGTCAGGGGCGAAGGAGGGTGAGTATCTATACCCGCGCTACTCATGGAAGGGTGCTGTATGGTATATTTTACATGGTTTTTGAATGGGAGGTGGTGCTAAAACGTATTAAAAAGGTTTTGTGCCCCGGGCGCTAGTTAAGCTTGCTACGGCACTGCATCATGTTATTGATTCTTTAGTCAGTATTAATTTATTTAAAAAAATCTGTTCAGGGTATTCATGAAGATAAAACATGCAAATAAATGAAGTGTAATGAGAATCAGTAATATGGGACTACTTGCCTCATGATCACTACGGCCATTATTTCTATGTGGCCACTGGCCCATCCCCTGGAGGCCTTGGTCAAAAACTGCATTCAGATTCAGGACATCGTAAAAACAAAGCAAACTTCATTTAAATCCACGCCAATGTTATGCAAACAAGATTTAGTACGGTAATGAATAATAATAATAAATAGTTGGACGGAATACACACTGAAACAAAATCATATTGTGTTTGTTTCTGTAAAGAGCCGAATCGGTAAAACGTTGATAGATGAAGATTAAAATATATAATAAGTTATTCTTCTAATCTTATGGCTTTGTATTGAATGGCACCGTGTTCGAATCTCATTGAGTACCATATAGTTGAACATTTTTTTTATAAATTATTAGGAAGATAAATAAATCAGTAAAATCATAGGATGATTCATTCTTTAGTGTTCTTATAAAAAAAAGTTAAAACCAACAAGTAGCCTGCAATGGCTATAAAAAAACCATCAATAATAATACAGTAGCCAAATATGGCAAATAAAACAAACAATTGTCTCGTACGTAGTCAGTAGTAACGCCCTATGCCCTGCAGTTCACAGATGACCATTTTAAACCAGTTATAGGCAATGAGATGTGTCCAGTGTGTTATTTATGTTCACGCTTTTTTCAGTTATCTCACTTTATGTCGAACTTAGCACGGACACTCTGCCCGATGAGAGAAAGTAACAAAAAAAAAAAAAACAAGTAACTGTTCAATAGTAGGCTCATTGTCCAGTTTACAGCTAAAGTTTCAACTGTCCAGCTGATGTGTTATTTACTTTCACGCTTTTCAGGGTGCGCTTTATCTTGCATTTCTTCTTTCGGATTCGGATTAATTACTTAATCTACAAATTGAATGGATTTTTATTCAGTTCAGGATGGCACAAACAAACAACGTCCAGATAAGTGTTCAGTCTCTGCATTCTTCTATTATATGTTAACAACAATAATACATTTTATTTTGCATCAATCGCTATTTAGTTACTTCGTGCATTCAAATAAAATTCCATCCCTAAATAGTAATATGTTAACTTATCCGCTTTTTAAAAATGTTTTTTGAGACATTTGAGCAAATATCAGATATATTCCCATAGCCTAATTGAAAAAAAAAATATTTTAAAATTACGGTCAGACTTCAATTAAGTGAATGTCAGACTATCAGTTGTGTAGTTTCAATGTTAGTTAAGTAATTGCAATGTAAGAATATTAGGTAAGCCACAGGTGTCAGATTATCAGTTTATTTCTTTTAACTACTTAAATGATTGCGATCTTCACAACACTTCAGAGTTAAGATTCATTCATACAGTGCTTTTTTTATGTAAAAAAAATAGGAGCCGGTACTCAGAGATGAATTGACTAACTTTTAACTACCAGTTCGCACCTATTTTAATTCTTATTGCACTCAATTTTAAAATAATTCAATTGTAAAAAATTAATAATATAATAAATTAATAATAAATCTTATAATACAAGAAAAACAATAATTTTTTCCCCCACATTGAAACAGGTGCCAGTACACTATACCAGTGAGTACCAGCACAAAAAAGTACTGCATTCATACCATAAAATAATGGAATTAGCATACTTGATAATAATTATATAAAAATAAACATGATTAAATACAACCTGACAGTTAAGCCTATAGGAAATGTATCAATAAAAGATTGCTATTCTGTAGATCTCAGTGCAAAAAAAGATTATTATAAGAGTCCTGGGTTTGAAAAAAAATTGTGGCAGCCATTTGAAGATACAATACATTTTAAGGATATCAGCTGTCAATAAGAAAAATTAACACTCCTCCTATGCCACCAGTGATGCCAATCACCATAACAATTAACATGTACCATACTGCACCAAAATACCAGCCTTCTGTTAATTTTATGAAATCAAGGCTGTTCATAACTTATACTTTTAAACATCTGTACCCCTTGATTAAAAAAAAAAGCTATAAACATTTTAAGGATCTAAAAATTTTAAAGTTATATTTTGCATAAAAGGTCTGTGATGTGACTAAAAAAATTCAGGTTTTAACTTTGCACAGTAAATTAAATGCTGCTATATAAATCCTGCTGACCAACAATCACTAACTAGTCATGCGAATGAGGGACATTAGGTACATTCCAGTACAAAAATCGAGCAACAAATTTAACCAGACATTTCTCAATATTAACATTTCACAAAAACTTCCCTAAGGACACTAATATTTTATGATAAAGTAAATTCTATAGACCTTGTGAACTGCTCTGACCTACAAAGAATTCCAACAATATAGATCACAATGAATCTAGATTTATATTATGTCTATTCTGTTTTCAATACAGATTTTTAGAATAATAAATTAGCAACTATTCTAGTAAAATACCATAAACCAAAGGCAGGTCGTGAACAAGTTCTATATCACAAAATAACATTAGCATGAATAGTATTAATAATAATTAAAGGAAAAAACTATGTTTTATGATAAAATCTAAGATAAAAAAATAATTAAAATTTCATGTTAATCCATGTATAATTTAATCTATTTCAGAAAGTGGCCAAAGCAAGTTGCCTCTATGTCCTAATGGTTATATGGACACAGCAAAGCTGTGTTACAACTCCATATCAGGTAGAACATCAAGTTTTTAAATGCTTATTGATCAGCCTATATGTGCTGGATACAATTCAAGCTCTCAAAGCTAGACATAGAGGCATTTCAGTTGGATAGTCATCCAACAGATGTGTCAAAAACAAACGTGTCAATTCAAGACCTAATAATGTTGAGGATGCATAGAGATCACTGCCATGTTATCCCAACAGTGCAAGGGGGTGGATGGTCCTGCAGTAAACACTCAACTGTCAACCGGAAGGTTCCAGGTTCAATCTTTCATGAGAACCAATGGAATTTTTAAGTTCCCACCTTGTCCCCAGTGGTACATCCATGGTTACTGCACTATCTGCTATGGTGGGGATGAAAGAAGGGCACTGCAGAAGATGGTGGTTTATGGGATCTATATGATAAAGATCTCATCCTTACAGAGACTTCTCATGATCCCAACAAAGCCAAAGAGTTGAAATCTTGTCCACTGCGAGACATCTCAAGAACAGTGGAGTGAGATCAGTCATCCAAATCTTCACGTATCTCCATTCCGAGGCAACTCGTCTGTAAATTTTGACTTATATAATGATTAACTCTTTCTTCCAACAGAAGCCAATGAATCTCAAACTTTTGGTCAAGGCTGAATAAGACTCAACAGTTTCAGTTCATATTTTTATAACTGTTTCAATCCTTTCAAGGGAGATAAGTGATAAAGTACTGCTTGATGGAGCGAGAATGTAACATTCCATTTGAATAATGTGATTGCAAAACCTTAGAAGAAAAACCAAGTAAAATCTATATAAATGATGTAAACACTTTTTTACCTTCTCATAATGGCAATGGATTCTGTTGAAAGAAATCTTGGGTAGCGAACCCTTCATTCACAATGCTGTCAAATACTTCCTCCTCGTCATCACTCAGGGAATGGGGACTAAAAAATGAATAATAATAGAAAACTATTGAGCATTCTGTCAACCAGATGACGGTTAAAAGATAAAAGATCAGAGAGGAATGCTGCTTGACAACAGATTTCTTAAAAATTAAATCAGATGCCAGGTACACTGGCTCATACACTGGATCCTTTTACTAGATGTAAAATTACTACAATTAATTATCCACACAAAAACAAAAAAATGAAACAGAAACTTGTGACTTACCTCCCTACTAACATCTCGTAAATTAACACTCCAAGGCCCCACCAGTCTACAGCTCTGAGTATGACGCTCTGTTAGCACTTCAGGGGCCAAGAACTCCGCGTGCCGCAAAAAGTGCTGGTACGATCCTGGTAGCCCATACCTTCCTTGCACACAATCCAAAAGTCAGCCATCTGAGGTAGCCTTCACATCCAGCAACAAATTGTCCAGCTTTAAGTCTCTGAAATGGTCAGGAAGGAAAAAAAAAAACAGTTAGAAAAAGGAAAAAATTCTAAATAGCACATGTCCAAAGGCATTGCGAAATTAAGTACGGAGAATTTTGAATATAATATGACCATAAAGAAACACAAAAGCCCGATGGGAACAGAGATCTCCAAAACCAACAACATTTGAATATTAATAAGCCAACATCATCATACTCGTCAACTGATTTCAGTTTTACCTGTACACTATTTTGTTCTCATAGGCATTGCAGTCCTAGCACCACACAGCCGGCGTAGAATACCGTCCGAGGCTCGGAGAATACATCGTTAGATGTGCATCATGAGGTCACCACCGCAGGCGTACTCCATGACAAAAACATACATGTTCCTTGAATTGATCAAAGTTAAAAAGCCATTTGAGAACTCTGTTCAAATATGTATTCAGAATCAATTCAAATGCAATTTAAGAGAAAAGAAATGTTAACTTTCATTGCCAGTGTGTTATAATTGCAAGAATGAATGACTTACAATTATTTTACAGTTGTGTTATCTTTTGAATGTCACTACAATAGAGGATTTGATTTAAGAAGCGATGGAAACACTGTACCATGGCTGGGCCAGACAGCTCCACACCTGGCCGAATCATCCTTTTATCCAGATTCGAGAGGGGGATTCAAAATTATACACATTGTTAAAACTATAAGATATTTCCAACACCATGGTCTGTGATAAAGCGAGTTAGTGTTTCACCATCCTAATGCCAGTACCCTGACCACAATAAATGGAGCTAATACAAACTTTGCCATTCTCATGAGATAGTTTATATATTCTACCAGTGATTTGAAACGGATATAGTCCAACACATTGGATAATTACATCATGGTCATTTAAGAAAAAAAGGAAGGAATAAAATATTGCATAGGGCCTTTATTAAAAATATATATTGTAAGTATTCTCTAAAAACAGAGTTTAACCTTAAAAAGTGTCATTGTGTGAATTTGTTTGTTTTAACTAATATGTTTCTCACCTCTCACCAATAACCGTTTTCACAGGAATTTCTATATTACTTTCAAAAAAGGGTAGGAATGAGCATGCATTTATCTACTCAAAAAGGGCCAAAACATGACTTATAAAATACAAAAATATACTCTTAAAGTTAGTCACTATAACTTTAAAAAAAAATTTGGTATTTTTGCTTTGTTTAATTTGAAGTAACCCCATACATGAACCTTAAAAAATATGTTTCAACAGTGTACTTACGCACATAAATGTTTGTGTGTAATCGCTGTTAAACTTTGTTTTTTCTTTGAAAGCTACAGTCGAACGGGAGATAGGCATTGGTGATTTCTGCTTGCCCTCTTCACCATTTTTTTCACAGTATTTATGTATAGGCTGCTGAAGTAAAAAAATAATTCAGTCTTAAAGGTTCAGTTTGTGATGTAAATCCAAAAGAAAACTTTGATGATGATCTAAATTAAATTTCAATGACAGGAAATGAGAATTTAGGGCTAAATATATAGTACTCTGTAATCAGCGCATAAATTTGTATTAAAATAATAAAATTTGCCTTCGTTAAATTTTTTCATGATTTTTGTCCTTTTGTTACAAAACTATCAAAATATGCTTTTTTATGACACATAAAAAGTGTCAATCTGCAATATTGTTTAAGCAGCACAAGAATGAGATATGCCATAAATTAAAACTAATATTTTTTTATGAAACTCACAGAGCCCTTTTCATTACAATAAAATTTCGAAAATCACAATATATAAAATGAATCTTTTCTATATATTTTTTTTCACATTCTACTTCAGCTTCATACCATAAACTGTATGTATATTGACCTTTACTGACAATTTAGAAAAGAATACCTAAAAAATTATCCTTGACTTAATTCCTTGAACTCCTTGCCTTTGCAACCACTCTCCAGCGCACTCTGACTACAGCTTTTCATCAAGATCTTCTCCAAGTGGTCTTTAGTCGGCTGACCTTTCTCTGGCCTTGGGGGTTCCACTGCAGAGCCATTTTCATGATGTCTTCTGGTGGCTTCCTTAGCGAGTGGCAGATTCATCTCCATTTTCTCCTGGACACTTGTAGATCTATGGGATCTTGGTTTACCAGCTGCCAGAGATCTTCGTTCCTGAATTAGTCGCCTCGTCCATAAGATGTTAATTTAAACAGATTTTTTTTAGATGAATTTAATTACTAATAATTAATCTTCATTCTTTCTTTACCAGTCGCGTTTCTAAAATGCTGTTCGAACAGGATTAATATAAGGTCCTTCCTACTGGGTCACATACTTCTAGTTTGAAGACATCTTCCAAATGAAAAAATAAAGTAATTATCAAGTCCTCATGATATTAAGTAGGCCCTTGATTCTCGGCAATTTAGTCTTGGCATCCAGCATTTTTTTTAAGCTGTCTTGAATCATTCTGACAAAAAGATACAAAAAGATATTTTAATTTTCTGAATACTTTTAAGACAGATTGTCTTTTCATATATTTACTGATTTGTTTACTTTATCTGTCAAGATTTTAGGACATGATCTTTAAGGAAGTCTTACGGGCACAAAGGTATGCAAGCATTTTTAAAAAGACAATTTTAATAAGTAGGAAACTGCCTAACTGGATGAGGAAGGAGAGGTGATTATCATAACAAAAAAAAATGTGAAAAGTTTCCTAAAATTTTCTGGATTATTAATCATTGTAACATTTTCATTACAATACCCTAATGGATCAATATGCAATTAATCAATTTTCACATGTGATGATTTTCACTTCACTGTGTGTTGATATGAGGTTTCATATTGCCTTAACTTATTTAGATCTTTATAAAGGGTAACCATAAGTGCTTTTTTTTTTTTAATTTTTTAAAAATTCAACCCCCCCCCCCAGTCTATAATATATTTTGCTTCCATAGCTATCCCTGTCTGCTTTATCGCATTTCTGACTTGCTTGTCTTGCTTTGATATGTCTTCTTTTAAAAAAGAAAAAATATATTGTCCCTATATAAAATGGCACATAAATAAATTTTGTTTTTGCTGGGCTCCTCACAAGGGCCCTGGGCACTCGTTTTAAAACTGCCTCTTTGTGTATATAGTGCAAAAAGGTTACCCAAGTGCGGAGAAAAGTTAATATAAAATTTTGACCCCAAGGCAAAATTTGCTTAATTAATTAAGTGCTTCAGAGGTTTAATTATAAAAAGCAATTAAAGTGTGCTTAATATATATATATATATTCATTGTAAAGATTAAGTAAAATAAATTGTGTAAACTGAAGAAAAATAAAAACTCCTGGGGAGCTGAGGTAGAAGTTTAGAAATTTATTAGTGTCCTAAAACTAAAGGCAACAAAAGTAATTTGATGAAATTTAATGTCTTAAAACACTTGTAAGTATGTCATTTTTATTCTGTTTGCTGGTGTGAAAAGATTAATATTGCAATCCATATTCAGCATCATTAGATGGTAAGATACAGGAATAATGTAGACAAATTTAATTCTGAAGTAGAAGCTGAAAATTATTGTAGCCATGATACTGTAAATGTGAAGATAAATCAATGAGAAACATTGCAAGATTTTATCTAGACCCCTCAGCCGCACCGTAGAACTGATTATGGCTGGCTTAGAATTGTTATGGTTGGCTAGCCGGCTTAAGCCGTGGCTTAGGACAATGGGCGGCTTACGATGACTTGCGGCGGCTTACAGCTTATAGGCTATAGCTAAACACATTTACAGCCTTCTGTAGATCCAGGACAGACTCAATCATCATTAGTGCACTGTTCCACCTTGTGCAGACGAGCAGTTTGAGTGTTTGATGTCCACTTACTATGGAAAACAATACTAATATTAACGAGTTGTTGTTTACATTAAAAAAAGAACAGAAAATAAAATTTCGTAACATTGAAAAAACATGTTATAAAATAAACAACTCACAACAGCATTGATTTCTTGGTTCACTGCAAAGATAACGGTCTCACACTTAATTATATATATTATATAATATTATGAATTACTCCAATCGGACTATTATTATTTCAGATAAGATAATACAAATTTGAAATAAATGAATATCATTTGCTTCCAATATTGATTGCCTTTTTATTTCAATCAGTCAGATTAAAATGTCTGAAAAAGTAAAAGGAGCAAAGTTAACAAATTTGTTTCAACTTTGAAATCTCCACCGTTGACATCTCTTCGGTGGAAATCATTAAATGACAAGAGCCATCGCAAGTCCAAAGAAGTTTGGGAATTTATGGGTGTGCTCACTGTAGTTGATACGACATCTGGGCGCAGTTGTGCATTATTCAACGAAGACCTCATTCATTGTAAGCTGAGCTTTGAGGAACAACTGAAGGCTGGCAAGGAGTGAACATATGTCTAAAATTTATTGTGCCAAAAAATCAACAGCACCTGATTCATGCCAATCAAAAACATTAGCGCAACTTCAGACAATACGCAACAGCAACTATTATGAATAAAACAAAAAAATTAATTCCTTTGTTGTGTTCAATGAGTAGATTAATATAGTAATATAGTTAATATACAAAAAAATACTCAGACTATTTTTACGTTAGCAAGATACTCAACAAAGAATCATTAACATAGTAATTAATATAAAATTAAGTGGTTTTGGTAAATTATTCTCAATGATGTGTAGCAGTGGTGTTGTGAAACTGTTGTACAACAGGACAACATATTACGCAACGCAAAATTTTAGCGGTAATTCCGAATCTCCCACGGCTTAGGAAAGTTTTAGGGCAGCTTGGCTTAACATTTTTGTGGCGGCTTACAGCTTACAGGCGGCTTACGGCGGCTTAAGACGGCGGCTGAGGGGTCTAATTTTATCAGATGCTTCTTTATGAAACATACCAGCTCCAGAGCATTTTTGGGTTGAAATTATCAAATGAATAAGTCTTCTTTTCAGAACAAAGATATGCCTTTCATTGCTGTGACTAGGCAAGATGCTAATGATAAAGCAGATGTGCGCCAACTATCTAAAGAATGGTTTAAAAGGTGATGCCAAACAGTGAGAAATACTGAGGTCAAGGATGGTTTACTCAATCATCAGTGAGAAATTATACTGCATTTGCTGCAGATTCTTTGATGTTAGTGATACAGAAAAAAAACAATTCAAATTTGTCTCTGGGTTTCAGAAGTGGTGGAGACTGAGCCAAACATTGCATGATCATGAGATCTTGAAAGAGCACCTATGTTGCCTTGAAAATATGGAAAACATCAGCAATGGTACTACTGAATATGCACAAACAAATTATGCCAAAATTTCACCAACATTACAATTAATGGAAAACATCAGCAATGGTACTACTGAATATGCACAAACAAATTATGCCAAAATTTCACCAACATTACAATTATTTATTCGAAATATGACAAGTTGCTCATGTTATAAAAGGTTAAATAACAGCGATTAAAACTAGATATTATAAAATTGTATAGTCTTACTTCTGTTTGGTCGATTCACTATGCCTTTTGATCGATGAAAACTGTAGATCTTGAATAAAAAAAAAAACCTACTTTCAGTTTCAGTTAACACTTTCTGAGAAAAATTTCTGTTTCGCTACCGCCAGATTTTTTTTTATCGAAAAACCGCCTAAACTAACAAGAAGCCCAACGAAAATCCATATTATTATATAAAGTGAATTTTCTACTAACTTCCACCATTTTTTTATTTACATAATATGAAACATTGAAGCCTCCAAAAAAATCACCAATCAACTAGTGAGCTAAAACTTTCACCGATGCCTTAAAAACACTACCAAAAATTGAAAGAAAGGTGTCAAACTGGCAACATTGAAATTTACTACCTTGACCTAAATAGCAATGTTAGCAATGTTAGGCAACTAAAAGCAACGTTACTTTTCATTTTATGACAGTCCGCACACGAGATAAATGGTATATTCTGGTAAGTCACTTAGAATTATTAGTGAGTAATTTGTCAACTTCGTTTGATTCACACTTACTGTCTTTACCACATAGTCACGTTAGTGACTGTTAGTCTTAAAACTTCGCAATGACATGCCAAATGAAAGAACAATTTATATCGTGAACTGACAGTCGTAAACAATTACCGCATGATTTTACTTTTAGACTATATCAACATGGGACATTTTTTATTTGATCATGCAACAGTGCCATCAGTCACATAAATCATAAAGGTAAAGGATGAGATGTTTTTCTATCAGATCAGTGGTTGATATAGTATACTGCCAGAAACCACTCAATATCTCAGTTAAAATGAACGTCATAAGAATATATTCTTTATAATAAAGTTAATTTCTTCATTTGTGTATATTCATTAAAATAACTCTGGTAGCTGTCCAGACTAGAAATTAACCTTCAGTGTGGCCATTAGGGGTTAACATTTGCAACCCATGAAAGACTTAGGTAGGTGATTGAACACACCAGAAGTGGAAATTAACCTTCAGTGTGGCCATTAGGGGTTAACATTTGCAACCCATGAAAGACTTAGGTAGGTGATTGAACACACCAGAAGTTGGACCCCTGATTCGCTCGTGTGTATCACTATCAGGCTAAAGCATACAACCTGGTAGTCAGGAAAATGGTTCCATCAAACACCATTAGATGTACAGGTCAGAGAATTTATGGTACCATTTACGTGTATCATTATTCATAAGTCATAATAAATGCTACAAAAAAGTCAAAACAATTTCTTTTAATAATGGAAAATTATACAATGAAGTAGCTGTTTGCAAAGAACTGCATAAAAAGTTGACATAATAGTATTAATAGCTATAGGTGCCAGTGACATTTTGTATGCGATCACTTTTGTGTGTTTGTTTTTTAAAATCTAGACTAGTATGTACCATAGCGAAAAAATTTTTATTTATTTTATCATATGCAGATGATATTTTTAAGAATTTAAGATTTTAATATAATCTTTTTTTTTTACCTATTTACTGATATGTTAGGTTCAGATGTTAAATATTGATGATTTGAAATAATGCAATAACAAAAATACAGGAGTCACTGTCTCAGTGTGTGAAAAATGCAGTTATCATACATGATGCACCAATATAGGCAGGTATGTAAATAAGTTAAAAAAGAAAGGGGTTTTATGTCCAAATAAAAAGACAAATATCAGTTTCACTAATTTTGACTTTTTTTGTTTGTAAAGCAGCTTGCAGTGAGATTATTAAACGCCTATACTACTACTAAAATTGCTTTGAAGGAACCAAGCAGTAAAGACTAACTAGCTGAAGAGTTCCCTGGTCAGATGGATGTCACTCCAAATCATCAGTTAAAACTAATGTTCAGGTAAATATTCCTTTCACATGTTTTATGGCTGCAGACATAAACATCTTGGTAATCAGTCTACTGTATTTAAATCCCTTTTTGATTCTTCCATTTATATTCAGAAATTCAAAGGCTTAAGGTGAATAGTAAGTTTAGTCTTAAATTAAACTTTGACAGATATTTATCAATTACTTTTTGATGTTCAGTGTGTAATATTTTCACTTATTTTTATCAGTTAGGCCCTTTAACCTAATTTATGGTAAAGTCATAACCATCAGTAATTTATTTCATTGCTTTATTTGGTTACGCTGGTTCAACTCCAGTCCCAGGCTATTAATAATTTTTTTGACATTTAATTAAGGAATGGACATACATTTGCCTGGTGGTCCATAACCGACATGAGCAATGATTTATAAAAGATGTGTACTTAAGGCACGCTAAATTTTTTACATATAATTTCTTTTATTATAGTGCAATTGTTTTATTGTGTAGTACAATGATTTGATAATGTGAGTTACATTTTTTTTCTCTGCAAATTTATTTTTAAAATGTGAGCATTGTTTTATTTTCAGGTTGTAATGGGCAATAAGGATGTGACTTACAGTGGAAGGTTATTCCAGTTTTGTTTTGAAATTTTAATAATCATTTAAATATTCTATATTTAAATATTTTCTTTAAATATAATTTGTGTATTTAGCCAGGGGTAGGGTGTGTAAAAAAAACAAGTTGCAATTTAGCATTGAATGGTCCAATTTTATTTAGTGAAACATATTTTATGAACAGCTTCATAATCTGTTGAAGTGTTTCATTAATGGGTATTTTTTTTTTAGCTATATGTCTTATATGGGTAAGACTGACAGACAATGTGACAAATTGTTTGATTCCTACAGATTTCATGCAGTCCTATTTATAGTTTGCTAGAAAGTACATACGTTTAGCAGGAAGAAATATTTTGGTAATAAGATTTAACTGGTAATTTTTCCCTTGCTAATGTTTAGATGCAAAGGCAAGTATTCATTTAAAGCTGGGTGGACTTGAAGAACTTTTAAGAAACTTTCATCAGGACCGGGGAAAATTCCTTCAGTTCTCTTCAAGGATCAAACCCAGAACTCTCAGGTGACCAGTCAAATACTCTACACCACTCTACCAATAGTACTGTAATGTCAAATGACAAAACAATATTTCACATTGAGAAATCAACACAAATAGAAAGCTTTTAAAAATATAGCATTTTATTTATTTAATGCTGTTACAAGAGCACACATACACAATATTTCTAAATAAAAAATAAAGCAACAAACATAGTTTAGTGGAAATTCCACATAAATGTTCTGGTGTTGGATATAATATAAATAACTATAATCAATTAAGCTTATTTGATGCAATTAAATTACATATTATCAAAATCGACACATTTTTGCTACTATTTAATCTTGTACTGATAAAAAAGTTTTTCCTACTTTTTTCTATGACAATATATCATTGTTTCAAAATTAAACAGAAATTTCCTGAATAAACATATCTAAAAAAATATGCCTATTAGCTACTGCTAACACTATAGTACTGTTTTTGTACAGTCATAGGCCTAACATCTCATTTTTGCATAAATACCTACATAAATGTATTTATGATACTGTATGATATATTTATTCTGTATGTCATTGTATTATCTTCCAATTTGTTGTTCATCAATAACTTTGACTGTTTTTGTATAAACATGATATACAGAGATATCTTTAGTGTTATTAGCTGCTTCTTTATCTTGCATTAGTTTTATTGGTTTTGTATAACTATACATCACTTTGTATTCACCCATTAAATAAAAAGTATGAACATAATTGGTTTATTAAGAAAACAAACTGCGAAAAATAAAATTATACTTTTACTGTTATCAATAACATATAGCTTATGAGTCATAAATAAAAAAACTCTTATCTATTGAAGCTGTATAGTATAATTTATTCAGAATGGATTTTTGTGTGTTTTTAGTGATCATCAATAATTAAAAAAAAAAGTGTTTGGTGACCACATGTATCAAAAGTCTACAAGTCTCAAAGCTTTTAGGCTACACGAAAATGATGTAAACATTGCAATGCTTCAGGGGTGAATCCTGGGCCTTCCCTATCTCGGGTTACACCAGCTTCAGTGTGGGAGTCAAATCCAGCTACCCTGTAAAAGAAAACATAAAATTAAATGTTCAACGAGTGTTGCCCATGCAGGCAGCGCATGGAAAAACTGATACTCTTGTGATGGATGTTTACAAGGATGGGAGAAAAGACCTTTATGTGAATATGTACCCCCCCCCCATCCTCCTCCAGATGTAGCACTGTATTAAAAAATTCAAAGGCACACTGTAGAGTACACTTTTTAATGGCGATTTCAAGGCTATGTCACTTACCCGGGGATATGAATGCCGGGAAGGCACAAGATCTAACAGGTTTGTTAATCTACACATTTTGTTCGGATGCAGGACCACAATTCTATACCCACATTTCGATAGCGATTGGAGAGAAACAAGATCAGATTGAACTCTATGCTAGGCTGACCTGTAACCAGCCACCTCTTTCACAGTGCTCGAATGAGTTGGTTGCAGTCAATTACCAGTGTAAACAGTACACTCCTTACCCCACACCCCTCACATTCAAACATTCCAGATTCCTTGGATTACTCTCCTCTGCACATTGCTTGTATATTGCCCCCTCCTCCCCCCACACACACTGTCCAGTTACCGGAAGTGTATAATCCATAAACCTACAACATCTGGTCGAACCATGACCATATACATACTACATATAGACTGGACAATGACGAGAAATCATACTCACCAAGGCCAAAGGCATTGATGGTCAAAGGGATACAACTCAATTATAAGGAGTCACTCGCCGGTCCGGGTACCGGGCCTTTGATCTAGTCTAGTAATAACTCTACGTTTGCTCATTATTCGATGAGATCGATACCACATCATTGTGCCACACATAAATATTACGCAAATTATGTAAATATCAAGGTCAAGGATAGAATTACATCGCAGTCGGAATGTTAAAGACTAATTCGGTTGATTAAATAGCTCGGGTAACCAATAGCAAGATTACTGTGCTCAATAATCACTACTATTCTCAATAAAAAAAGAATGACATTGAATGACCAGCCCTTGGCGTGCGGGGGTGCCTGCCCCCCCCCCAGGCGTTTTGTCTGGCCCCCTCTGCTTTTTTTCTATACTTAGTACAATTTTTGAAGTTTGGATCTAGAAATGAGAGGAAAATATTGGTTTGTAATCGACTTACTACTGTGTGTTATGGATTGTGTGGAGACAAGTGGCTTATCAATACTTAGAGGACCAATCACTTATTACTCTTTTTTTTTTCTTAATTATGGACCCCACCCAAGTGTAGGACAAAACTCCCATGGACAAAACCCCCAGCGGACAAAACCCTCAAAATATTAAGATTGAATTTAAGTCGATATTATTGATTCTTCTAATGGGGCAGATTTGGGGGGAGCGGGGGCATGCCCTCCCCCCCCCCTTACCGCAAGTTTAGGTAGGACGTCATTAAATTATCGAAATATTTTTTGTTCTAAGACCAATTTTCAACAATGAAAACAGTTTTACCCCACCCCCACCCGGGTCAAAGTTGTCTAGATCCGCCCCTGCACTTCTATATATATATATAATCTTGACCATGGGCTAAAGGAAATGTTTGTCGATATAAGAGATCATGTCTGTCAACACAGTCGATCAATAGGCATGTTCCTATGTTGTTTTACCTTAATTAAGGATTGGCTTTCGACCACTGTGGTTCTAATCCTGTTTGCTTTACCTTCTGCTATAAAACAAGTTTCTTTCGTTATAATTAAAATGCAGAACTAAGATACGGTCAGTCTTGACCTTGAGAGAAAACTATTATTTTTGTTTGTTTTACCTGGTAAGATAAGCTTCCTGTTGATGTAATTTTAACAAGGGATTGACTTTTGACCACTGTGACTCGACGGGCTAATGCAGCTTATTGGGGTACTTTAAAAAAAATTCACTTAAAAATATGTATTTTTATATATATTTACATCCAGGTATTATGTATGACATTTTATTATAAAAATGAGGGCCATATAATAGATTTTATAATAAAAATAGAGGATAGGCTCAGTGGGGGTTTTGTCCGCTGGGGGCTATGTCCGGATAAGCGTCACTCTTTTTTTTTTTTACAATTTCTTAATCATTGCGTGTAACACTTCAGTATCCACCCTCCCCCAACCCTTTTTTTTTCCCACCAAGGCGATATGCAATAAGTGAACGATCCTTTGTCAACAATGTATTGTTGTAACTATATATAGAATGACTCCCAGTCACGTGGGTTCAATAACTACAATAATACTTTTTATTTATTACTACAAATCCACTTAACATTTAATCTACAACTAAACTAAACTAAACTAATATATGCAGATGGAAAAATCAATACAGGCGAGTCGAACGTGTTACGTCTAAGGCAACGAACTCGCTGTGCTAAAAATAACTGCCTAACTATCCACTTTTTCTCTGCCCCCCCCCCTCAAACCAGGTCACGTGACTGGTCCCTCGATGAATCGTCCTGATGCTAGCGCCAGTAGAGACACTGCCCTCGATGGCATTGGTTGAGGAGGGGAGAACGACACGTGTTTCACCCCCCCCCCATCTCTCCTTTTTACACACCTGTCCAGGTGATAAAATGGTGCAGAATCGTGGGTCAGTATAAAGAAAGTTGAACAGGTTGAGACAGTGGCGTAGTGAGGGGGGCATCATGCCCCGTGCGCTACTCACGAAGGGGAGCGTAATGGTATATTTTACATATAGGCCTAATATTATGGTTTTCGAATGGGGGTGGGGGTGGGCGCTAAAAAAGGTATTGTGCCCCGGGCTCCCTACGCCACTGGGTCGAGAACAAGAGCAGATCACCCAGACAGGGACAGTTCAGTCATTTCAACGTATCCTGTCATCATGTCAGGGGCGTAGCGAGGGGTGGGCATCATGCCCCGGGCGCTACTCACAAAGGGGCGCCAAATGGTATATTTTACATGGTTTTTGAATGGGAGGTGGTGCTAAAACGTATTAAAAAGGTTTTGTGCCCCGGGCGCTAGTTAAGCTTGCTACGGCACTGCATCATGTTATTGATTCTTTAGTCAGTATTAATTTATTTAAAAAAATCTGTCTAGGTATTCAAGGTGGGGTTGAAACATGTACTAAATGAAGTGTAATGAGAATCAGTAAATATGATCATTTGCCCTACGCTCACTACGGCCATTATTTCTATGTGGCCACTGGCCCATCCCCTGGAGGTCATTGGTCAAAACTGCATTCAGATCTTTGGCATCGTAAAAACAAAGCAAACTTCATTTAAATCTACGCCAATGTTATGTAAACAAGAATTAGTACGGTAATGGATAATAATAATAAATAGTTGGACGGAATACGCACTGAAACAAAATCATATTGTGATTGTTTCTGTAAAGAACCGAATCGGTAAAACGTTGATAGATGAAGATTAAAATATATAATTAGTTATTCTTCTAAACTTATGTTAAGGAAAGGTGGCTGTGTGGTAAATCGCATGGCTATGTATTGAATGACACTGTGTTCGAATCTCATTGAGTAACCATATAGTAGAACATTTTTTTTTTAAATTATTAGGAAGATAAATAAATCAGTAAAATCATAGGCTGATTCATTCGAGATCTTTAGTGTTCTTATAAAAAGTTTAAACCAACGAGTAGCCTGCAATGGCTGTAAAAACCATCAATAATAATACAGTAGCCAAATATGGCAAATAAAACAAACAATTGTCTCGTACGTAGTCAGTTGTCACGCTCTATGCCCCGCAATTCACAGATGACCATTTAACCGTTGTGTGGTCAGAGATGTGTCCAGTGTGTTATTTATGTTCACGCTTTTTCTCAGTTATCTCACTTTATGTCGAACTTTTCACGGACAGACACTCTGCCCGATGAGAGAAAGTAACAAAAAAAAAAAAACAAGTAACTGTTCAATTGTAGGCTCAGTGTCCAGTTTACAGCTAAAGTTTTAACTGTCCAGCTGATGTGTTATTTACTTTCACGCTTTTCAGAGTGCGCTTTATCTTGCATTTCGGATTACTAATCTACAAATTGAATGGATTTTTATTCAGTTCGGGATGGCACAAACAACAACGTCCAGATAAGTGTTCAGTCTCTGCATTTTTCTACTATATGTTAACAACAACAGATTTTATTTTGCATCGATCGCTATTTAGTTACTTCGTGCATTCAAATAAATAAAATTTCAAATAGTAATATGTTAACTTATCCGCTTTTTAGAATGTTTATTAAGACATTTGAGCAAATATCAGATATATTCCCAAAGCCTAATTGAAAAAAAATATTTTACAATTACGGTCAGACTTCAATTAAGTGAATGTCAGACTATCAGTTGAGTAGTTACAATGTTAGTTAAGAAATTACAATGTAAGAATATTAGGTAGTTACGATGTCAGACTATCAGTTTATTTCTTTTTACTACTTAAAATGAATGCGATTTTCACAACACTTCAGAGTAAAGATTCATTCATACAGTGCTTTTTTTTGTAAAAAAAAAATAGGAGCCGGTACTCAGAGATGAATTGACTAAATTTTAACTACCAGTTCGCACCTATTTTAATTCTTATTGCACTCAATTTTAAAATAATTCAATTGTAACAAATAAATAATATAATAAATTAATAATAAATCTTATAATACAAGAAAAACAATAATTTTTCCCCCCATATTGAAACAGGTGCCAGTACACTATACCAGTGAGTACATGCACAAAAAAAGTACTGCATTCATACCGTAAAATAATGGAATTAGCATACTTGATAATTATTATATAAAAAATAATCATGATTAAATACAACCGGACAGTTAAGCCTATAGGAAATGTATCAATAAAATATTGTCTTGGTAGGTTTCAAGCAAAAAAAAAAGATTATTAATAAGAGTCCTGGGTTTGAAATAAATTGTGGCAGCCATTTGAAGAAACAATACATTTTAAGGATATCAGCCATCAAGAAGAAAAATTAACACTCCTCGTATGCCACCAGTGGCGCCAATCACCATAACAATTAACATGTATCATACTGCAAATTCAAAATAACAGCCTTCTGTTAATTTTATGAACCTTCTCACAAGATGAAAACAAAATGACTGTCTCATGGAAGTCTGCTATTGGGATGAGATTTTAGCTTCTGACCATATTAAAAGAAAGGGACAGTATTTCCTAAATCCAAAGAAAAGAACATTTCTTCTTCCCAAAACTGTTTATTTGCAACCTTGGCAACAAATCAATCCAATACAAGTGGAATATGGATCTGGTTATTAAAGGAAAAGGGCTTGGACTGATATACAGGGCAGCAATATTTTGTCATCATAAATGCTTCCAATGCCAGACTAATACAATGTCTGGGATGACACAGTGATAATGGCCCCTGGATACATTAAATGGAAGGAAGGGAAAGTATTTTTCTTTTTATTCAAGTAAATAATGGTAAGTAGCCCAAATATTTTCAATATAATTTCTTTGCAATTAGATTATCTGCTAACTCTTTTAACCCTTGCATTTTTGAATAGATTTTTAAACATGGTAAGAAAATGTATCAATAAAGTATTGTCTTGGCAGGTTTCATGTGAAAAAAAAGAATGGGAAGAGTGTTATAAGAGTACTGGGTTTGAAACAAACTGGAGGCAGCCATTTGAAGAAACAATAAATTATAAGGATATCAGCCAGCAAGAAGAAAATTTAACCATCCTCGTATTCAACCAGTGGTGCCAATGATCATAACATCTAACATGTAATGTACCAGAAGTTCAAAAGTCCATCTTACAGTAATAGTTATTTTATGGTGAGGTATTCTTGTTTAAAATTAAAAATAAAAAATTCAGTTTTATTAAGTTTTGCATGTTAGCCAGATTTCATTTAATTTTTTGAACCTTCTTTCCAGATGATACTAAATAGCAGTCTGATGGCAGTCTGTTATTGGGGTGAGATTTTAGCCCCTGACCATATTGAAAGAAAGGGACAGTATTTCCTAAATCCAGTGAAAAGAACATTTCTTCTTCCCAAAACTGTTTATTTGCATCCTTTGCAACAAATCAATTCAATACAAGTGGAATATGGATCTGGTTATTAAAGGAAAAGGGTTTGGACTGATATACAGTGCAGCAATATTTTGTCATCATAAATGCTTCCAATGCCAGACTAATACAATGTCTGGGATGACACAGTGATAATGGCCCCTGGGTACATTAAATGGAAGGAAGGGAAAGTATTTTTCTTTTTATTCAAGTAAATAATGGTAAGTAGCCCTTCAAATATTTTCAATATAATTTCTTTGCAATTAGATTATCTGCTAACTCTACTAACCCTTGCATTTATGAATAGATTTTTAAACATGGTAAGAAAATGTATCAATAAAGTATTGTCTTGGCAGGTTTCACGTGAAAAAAAAGAATGGGAAGAGTGTTATAAGAGTACTGGGTTCGAAACAAACTGGTAGCAGCCATTTGAAGAAACAATAAATTATAATGAAATCAGCCAGAAAGAAGAAAAATTAACCTTCCTTGTATTCAACCAGTTGTGCCAATGACCATAACATCTAACATGTTCCGTACTGGAAGTTCAAAAGACCATCTTACAGTAATAGATTTATTTTACGGTGAGGTATTCTTGTTTCAAATTAAAAAAAAAAAATTCAGTTTTATTAAGTTTTGCATGTTAGCCAGATTTCATTTAATTTTTTTAACCTTCTTTCCAGATGAATACTAAATAACCGTCTGATGGCAGTCTTTTATTGGGGTGAGATGTTAACCCCTGACCATATTGAAAGAAAGGGACAGTATTTTCTGAATCCAGTGAAAAGAACATTTCTTCTTCCCAAAACTGTTTATTTGCATCCTTGGCAACAAATCAATCCAATACAAGTGGAATATGGATCTGGTTATTAAAGAAAAGGAGCTTGGAATGATATACAGGGCAGCAATATTTTGTCATCATAAATGCTTCCTATGCCAGACTATTTCAATGTCTGGGATGACACAGTGATAATGGCCCCTGGGTACATTAAATGGAAGGAAGGGAAAGTATTTTTCTTTTTATTCAAGTAAATAATGGTAAGTAGCCCTTCAAATATTTTCAATATAATTTCTTTGCAATTAGATTATCTGCTAACACTACTAACCCTTGCATTTATGAATAGATTTTTAAACATGGTAAGAAAATGTATCAATAAAGTATTGTCTTGGCAGGTTTCATGTGAAAAAAAAAGAATGGGAAGAGTGTTATAAGAGTACTGGGTTTGAAACAAACTGGTGGCAGCCATTTGAAGAAACAATAAATTATAAGGATATCAGCCAGAAAGAAGAAAAATTAACCTTCCTCGTATTCAACCAGTGGTGCCAATGACCATAACATCTAACATGTTCCGTACTGGAAGTTCAAAAGACCATCTTACAGTAATAGATTTATTTTACAGTGAGGTATTCTTGTTTAAAATTTAAAAAAAAAATTCAGTTTTATTAAGTTTTACATGTTAGCCAGCCTTCTATTAATTTTATGAACCTTCTCGCCAGATGAAAACTAAATAACAGTCTGATGGCAGTCTGCTATTGGGGTGAGATGTTAACCCCTGACCATATTGAAAGAAAGGGACAGTATTTTCTGAATCCAGTGAAAAGAACATTTCTTCTTCCCAAAACTGTTTATTTGCATCCTTGGCAACAAATCAATCCAATACAAGTGGAATATGGATCTGGTTTTTAAAGAAAAGGAGCTTGGAATGATATACAGGGCAGGAATATTTTGTCATCATAAATGCTTCCTATGCCAGACTATTTCAATGTCTGGTAGGACACAGTGATGATGGCCCTGGGTACATTAAATGGAAGGAAGGGAAAGTATTTTTCTTTTTATTCAAGTAAATAATGGTAAGTAGCCCTTCAAATATTTGCAATATTATTTCTTTGCAATTAGATTATCTGCTAACACTACTAACCCTTGCATTTATGAATAGATTTTTAAACATGGTAAGAAAATGTATCAATAAAGTATTGTCTTGGCAGGTTTCATGTGAAAAAAAAAGAATGGGAAGAGTGTTATAAGAGTACTGGGTTTGAAACAAACTGGTGGCAGCCATTTGAAGAAACAATAAATTATAAGGATATCAGCCAGAAAGAAGAAAAATTAACCTTCCTCGTATTCAACCAGTGGTGCCAATGACCATAACATCTAACATGTTCCGTACTGGAAGTTCAAAAGACCATCTTACAGTAATAGATTTATTTTACAGTGAGGTATTCTTGTTTAAAATTTAAAAAAAAAATTCAGTTTTATTAAGTTTTACATGTTAGCCAGCCTTCTATTAATTTTATGAACCTTCTCGCCAGATGAAAACTAAATAACAGTCTGATGGCAGTCTGCTATTGGGGTGAGATGTTAACCCCTGACCATATTGAAAGAAAGGGACAGTATTTTCTGAATCCAGTGAAAAGAACATTTCTTCTTCCCAAAACTGTTTATTTGCATCCTTGGCAACAAATCAATCCAATACAAGTGGAATATGGATCTGGTTATTAAAGAAAAGGAGCTTGGAATGATATACAGGGCAGCAATATTTTGTCATCATAAATGCTTCCTATGCAAGACTATTTCAATGTCTGGGATGACACAGTGATAATGGCCCCTGGGTACATTAAATGGAAGGAAGGGAAAGTATTTTTCTTTTTATTCAAGTAAATAATGGTAAGTAGCCCTTCAAATATTTGCAATATTATTTCTTTGCAATTAGATTATCTGCTAACACTACTAACCCTTGCATTTATGAATAGATTTTTAAACATGGTAAGAAAATGTATCAATAAAGTATTGTCTTGGCAGGTTTCATGTGAAAAAAAAAGAATGGGAAGAGTGTTATAAGAGTACTGGGTTTGAAACAAACTGGTGGCAGCCATATGAAGAAAAATAAATTATAAGGATATCAGCCAGAAAGAAGAAAAATTAACCTTCCTCGTATTCAACCAGTGGTGCCAATGACCATAACATCTAACATGTTCCGTACTGGAAGTTCAAAAGACCATCTTACAGTAATAGATTTATTTTACAGTGAGGTATTCTTGTTTAAAATTTAAAAAAAAATTCAGTTTTATTAAGTTTTGCATGTTAGCCAGCCTTCTATTAATTTTATGAACCTTCTCGCCAGATGAAAACTAAATAACAGTCTGATGGCAGTCTGCTATTGGGGTGAGATGTTAACCCCTGACCATATTGAAAGAAAGGGACAGTATTTTCTGAAACCAGTGAAAAGAACATTTCTTCTTCCCAAATCTGTTTATTTGCATCCTTGGCAACAAATCAATCCAATACAAGTGGAATATGGATCTGGTTATTAAAGAAAAGGAGCTTGGAATGATATACAGGGCAGCAATATTTTGTCATCATAAATGCTTCCTATGCAAGACTATTTCAATGTCTGGGATGACACAGTGATAATGGCCCCTGGGTACATTAAATGGAAGGAAGGGAAAGTATTTTTCTTTTTATTCAAGTAAATAATGGTAAGTAGCCCTTCAAATATTTGCAATATTATTTCTTTGCAATTAGATTATCTGCTAACACTACTAACCCTTGCATTTATGAATAGATTTTTAAACATGGTAAGAAAATGTATCAATAAAGTATTGTCTTGGCAGGTTTCATGTGAAAAAAAAAGAATGGGAAGAGTGTTATAAGAGTACTGGGTTTGAAACAAACTGGTGGCAGCCATTTGAAGAAACAATAAATTATAAGGATATCAGCCAGAAAGAAGAAAAATTAACCTTCCTCGTATTCAACCAGTGGTGCCAATGACCATAACATCTAACATGTTCCGTACTGGAAGTTCAAAAGACCATCTTACAGTAATAGATTTATTTTACAGTGAGGTATTCTTGTTGAAAATTAAAAAAAAAAATTCAGTTTTATTAAGTTTTGCATGTTAGCCAGCCTTCTATTAATTTTATGAGCCTTCTCGCCAGATGAAAACTAAATAACAGTCTGATGGCAGTCTGCTATTGGGGTGAGATGTTAACCCCTGACCATATTGAAAGAAAGGGACAGTATTTTCTGAATCCAGTGAAAAGAACATTTCTTCTTCCCAAAACTGTTTATTTGCATCCTTGGCAACAAATCAATCCAATACAAGTGGAATATGGATCTGGTTATTAAAGAAAAGGAGCTTGGAATGATATACAGGGCAGCAATATTTTGTCATCATAAATGCTTCCTATGCCAGACTATTTCAATGTCTGGGATGACACAGTGATGATGGCCCCTGGGTACATTAAATGGAAGGAAGGGAAAGTATTTTTCTTTTTATTCAAGTAAATAATGGTAAGTAGCCCTTCAAATATTTGCAATATTATTTCTTTGCAATTAGATTATCTGCTAACACTACTAACCCTTGCATTTATGAATAGATTTTTAAACATGGTAAGAAAATGTATCAATAAAGTATTGTCTTGGCAGGTTTCATGTGAAAAAAAAAAGAATGGGAAGAGTGTTATAAGAGTACTGGGTTTGAAACAAACTGGTGGCAGCCATATGAAGAAAAATAAATTATAAGGATATCAGCCAGAAAGAAGAAAAATTAACCTTCCTCGTATTCAACCAGTGGTGCCAATGACCATAACATCTAACATGTTCCGTACTGGAAGTTCAAAAGACCATCTTACAGTAATAGATTTATTTTACAATGAGGTATTCTTGTTTAAAATTTAAAAAAAAAATTCAGTTTTATTAAGTTTTACATGTTAGCCAGCCTTCTATTAATTTTATGAACCTTCTCGCCAGATGAAAACTAAATAACAGTCTGATGGCAGTCTGCTATTGGGGTGAGATGTTAACCCCTGACCATATTGAAAGAAAGGGACAGTATTTTCTGAAACCAGTGAAAAGAACATTTCTTCTTCCCAAATCTGTTTATTTGCATCCTTGGCAACAAATCAATCCAATACAAGTGGAATATGGATCTGGTTATTAAAGAAAAGGAGCTTGGAATGATATACAGGGCAGCAATATTTTGTCATCATAAATGCTTCCTATGCCAGACTATTTCAATGTCTGGGATGACACAGTGATAATGGCCCCTGGGTACATTAAATGGAAGGAAGGGAAAGTATTTTTCTTTTTATTCAAGTAAATAATGGTAAGTAGCCCTTCAAATATTTGCAATATTATTTCTTTGCAATTAGATTATCTGCTAACACTACTAACCCTTGCATTTATGAATAGATTTTTAAACATGGTAAGAAAATGTATCAATAAAGTATTGTCTTGGCAGGTTTCATGTGAAAAAAAAAGAATGGGAAGAGTGTTATAAGAGTACTGGGTTTGAAACAAACTGGTGGCAGCCATTTGAAGAAAAATAAATTATAAGGATATCAGCCAGAAAGAAGAAAAATTAACCTTCCTCGTATTCAACCAGTGGTGCCAATGACCATAACATCTAACATGTTCCGTACTGGAAGTTCAAAAGACCATCTTACAGTAATAGATTTATTTTACAGTGAGGTATTCTTGTTTAAAATTTAAAAAAAAAATTCAGTTTTATTAAGTTTTGCATGTTAGCCAGCCTTCTATTCATTTTATGAACCTTCTCGCCAGATGAAAACTAAATAACAGTCTGATGGCAGTCTGCTATTGGGGTGAGATGTTAACCCCTGACCATATTGAAAGAAAGGGACAGTATTTTCTGAAACCAGTGAAAAGAACATTTCTTCTTCCCAAATCTGTTTATTTGCATCCTTGGCAACAAATCAATCCAATACAAGTGGAATATGGATCTGGTTATTAAAGAAAAGGAGCTTGGAATGATATACAGGGCAGCAATATTTTGTCATCATAAATGCTTCCTATGCAAGACTATTTCAATGTCTGGGATGACACAGTGATAATGGCCCCTGGGTACATTAAATGGAAGGAAGGGAAAGTATTTTTCTTTTTATTCAAGTAAATAATGGTAAGTAGCCCTTCAAATATTTGCAATATTATTTCTTTGCAATTAGATTATCTGCTAACACTACTAACCCTTGCATTTATGAATAGATTTTTAAACATGGTAAGAAAATGTATCAATAAAGTATTGTCTTGGCAGGTTTCATGTGAAAAAAAGAATGGGAAGAGTGTTATAAGAGTACTGGGTTTGAAACAAACTGGTGGCAGCCATTTGAAGAAACAATAAATTATAAGGATATCAGCCAGAAAGAAGAAAAAATTAACCTTCCTCGTATTCAACCAGTGGTGCCAATGACCATAACATCTAACATGTTCCGTACTGGAAGTTCAAAAGACCATCTTACAGTAATAGATTTATTTTACAGTGAGGTATTCTTGTTTAAAATTTAAAAAAATTCAGTTTTATTAAGTTTTGCATGTTAGCCAGCCTTCTATTAATTTTATGAACCTTCTCGCCAGATGAAAACTAAATAACAGTCTGATGGCAGTCTGCTATTGGGGTGAGATGTTAACCCCTGACCATATTGAAAGAAAGGGACAGTATTTTCTGAATCCAGTGAAAAGAACATTTCTTCTTCCCAAAACTGTTTATTTGCATCCTTGGCAACAAATCAATCCAATACAAGTGGAATATGGATCTGGTTATTAAAGAAAAGGAGCTTGGAATGATATACAGGGCAGCAATATTTTGTCATCATAAATGCTATCTATGCCAGACTATTTCAATGTCTGGGATGACACAGAGATAATGGCCCCTGGGTACATTAAATGGAAGGAAGGGAAGTATTTTTCTTTTTATTCAAGTAAATAATGGTAAGTAGCCCTTCAAATATTTTCAATATAATTTCTTTGCAATTAGATTATCTGCTAACACTACTAACCCTTGCATTTATAAATTAATTTTTAAACATGGTAAGAAAATGTATCAATAAAGTATTGTCTTGGCAGGTTTCATGTGAAAAAAAAGATTGGGAAGAGTGTTATAAGAGTACTGGGTTCGAAACAAACTGGTGGCAGCCATTTGAAGAAACAATAAATTATAAGGATATCAGACAGAAAGAAGAAAAATTAACCTTCCTTGTATTCAACCAGTGGTGCCAATGACCATAACATCTAACTTGTACCGTACTGGAAGTTCAAGAGACCATCTTACAGTAATAGATTTATTTTACGGTGAGGTATTCTTGTTTCAAATTTAAAAAAAAAATTCAGTTTTATTAAGTTTTGCATGTTAGCCAGATTTCATTGAATTTTTTGAAACTTCTTTCCAGATAAATACTAAATAACCGTCTGATGGCAGTCTATTATTGGGGTGAGATGTTAACCCCTGATCATATTGAAAGAAAGTGACAGTATTTCCAAAATCCAGTGAAAATAACATTTCTTCTTCCCAAAACTGTTTATTTGCAACCTTGGCAACAAATCAAACCAATGTGAGTGTAATATGGATCTGTTTTTTAAAGAAAAGGAGCTGGAACTGATACACAGGACAGCCCCTTTTGTGAGGAACTATTTTTAGAGATTATCTGGCAATGAGAGGGAGGAAAAACCCAACTGCTGACTGCAATTGACCACCACATCAGCTGACAAGTTCCAAAAATTAAAAGGAAATCTCGATTGAGGAATTTTAGTTGTGCCAGGCTAATTCAATGTATCGGAAGACACAGTTTTTAGTTTTTATTCAAGCAGCAAATGGTAAGTAGCCCTTCAAATATTTGCAATATTATTTCTTTTGCAATTAGATTATCTAATAACACTACTAACCCTTGCATTTATGAATAGATTTTTAAACATGGTAAGAAAATGTCTCAAAGAAATTATCTTTGGCAGGTTTCATGCAAAAAAGAATGGGAAGAGGTTATAAGAAGTACTGGGTTTGAAACAAACTGGTGGCAGCCATTTGAAGAAACAATAAATTATAAGGATATCAGCCAGAAAGAAGAAAAATTAACCTTCCTCGTATTCAACCAGTGGTGCCAATGACCATAACATCTAATGTTCCGTATGGAAGTTCAAAAGACCATCTTACCTTCACAAATATATTTTACAGTAAGGCGTTATTATTTAAAATTAAAAAAAAAATTCAGTTTTATTAAGTTTGCATGTTAGCCAGCCTTCTATTAATTTTATGAACCTTCTTTACCAGATGAAAACTAAATAACAGTCTGATGGCAGTCTGCTATTGTGGTGAGATGTTAATTTGACCGTATTCAAAGAAGGGCTCACACCACTGTATTTTCTGAATCCAGTGAAAACATCTTTTCTACTTCTCAACAAATAGGCAACAAATAGACACAATGCGTGTGGAATATGGATCTGATTAAAAAAATAATCTGACTGGGCCAGCCTGTTGAAGCAACAACATATTTGATCTAACAAGAAGACAAATTAACCCTCCACCAATGCCAGTAATGGATATTCAAAGACCATCTTACATTCACAGAAATATTTTACGGTGAAACTTTGTTATTTAGATTTCTAAAAAAATAAAAATTTCAGTTTATTTTAAAGTTTGCATGTTAGCCAGTCTTCTAATATTTTTAAAAACCCTTTTTTACCATATGATCACAAAATGATGGTTTGATGGCAGTCTTAATCATTTGTATACAATGTACCTGGTAATAAAAATCTTCACAATCAAGATGTTAGTTTTATTATTGGTATTCAAAACTGACTTCTTTAGGTTTCCACTTTGAGATGTGAAGATGATTTAGTGGCTTTTTCTTTCAGTTTACATTTTGCTAGTGTTGAGATTGACGTACATGTTGCAGTGGAGAAATAGAGGATGGATATATCATAGATATTGCATACTTGCTCATATATTCTGAGAATTAAGGCGTAAGTGTTAATGTGCATGTTAGTATTTGCAGTGTGCTGTTAGATAGGACCGTTCTTCACGACCCATAGGTAGAAACATTGAGAATGAGGCCCTAGCCACTACTCTCAAGATATTAAGAGAGTATCTGGATGGCTGTTCCCTGACCAAAAGACCTTTTGTTTTGTTAGAAAGGGAAATGGTGCACAAAACGGTCGTCTAGTTTTCCATTCAGTTAGCACAGTGTTGCCTGTATCTGTATTGCATGAAGTACTTTTACGATTGTTAAATACATATTATTACGAAAAAATTGTGTTTGTAAATGTTTTAAAAACAAATGACAACATCAAAATGAATTTATTTCATGTTTTTCATGATGTTTAATTTATTTAGCTTTTTCTCTATTACATGAACACACACTGTTCTCTTATAATTTATATTTATTGATTTATTTCACATGAGTACATGTAAACATATTGGTTTGTTATATTGTAATAAAATAAATATATCTGGTGTTAAAATAAACATGCCTTTTCTTTTTTATTTATTTCAATATTTGCTAAATACCAAATTAAAAACAATCCTTCATCATAAATTGTCTGGCATGTGTTTCTAATATATACAGATCTATTATTTTCTGGTAGACATATGCAAAAAGTATTGGTCGGAGCCCCGCCACCTAGCAACAGTTTACATACAAATTAATACTGGATGTGGAGGGGCTAGCAGTGCCGAACCTGGGGATTTTGGGGCCCGGGGGGGGGCTTGGCCTATTTGGGTGCCCCTGCATTTTAACATTCGGCACCATGACATGAGATAATTTACTTAATATATAATCTAAAAAAAGTTTGGGGGCCCCCCATCAAGCTGGGGCCCGGGGGGACTTTTGATATCGGACCCAACCCTAGGAACGCCTCTTGGCCCAAGACCATTGTCTTGTTTAAGAATGACACTGAGAAGGTCTTTACGATATCATACGTAAACGTGAAATATGTCAGTGCTACACCTTTCTATGGTGCAAATTGACATAAACAGAAGCTTAGTAACAGTGGCGTACCTGGGGGGGGCGGTGGGTGCGGTCCGCACCGGGCGGCACTTTTTATTACTTCTTAGGGGGGGGGGAGGCAAAAATGTATAGATTAAATTGAAATACCTAAATGACAGGGCGGCAAAATCGTCTTCCGCCCTGGGCGGCCGATACCCACGCTGCTTAGTAATAGCTAAGTAGCTTACACTCTGACTACACAGTGGCTACACTGTTTGAACACCGGGTGGGCATAAACTTGAGCGTAAGATAAAATTTTATTAGGCCTATTACAAAAATGCTATTGATGGTTATACATCATAAAAGTGGAAAGCATTTCAAACAGTGCCAAACCTAGGGATTTGGAGGCCAGTAGGGCTTGGTCTCTATGGGGGGGGGGGGGGGGGGGCTGCATTTTGACATTCGACACCATGACGTGAGATAAGCTGGGTCCCGAGGGACTTTCGAATTAGGATCCCCCCTCCCCACACCCTAGGTACGCCTCTGATTATAGATCAGGGAATTTCCCTATCTTGTCAAATTAACAGCGAATTATATCACTACTAGCACTTGACATGTTAATGTCTTGTGATATATTTTGATATGTAAACAATGCATCGGCTAGAAGTCTCAATCTGGGGAAGCAACTTGTTCAATAAACATTTGTATGTCGACTGTGCAATGTGCATGTATACAAACAAAGAAATAGGTCATGAAAAAAAAAATTCTACCAGTTTACTAACAGCCGGCTGTGTTTGTAAACATAGCATTGGCCAGTAGTCTTATTTCCATGGATATCTAGATATAACACCAGGATAGACAACCAAACAAAATTTCATTCTAGGTGTGTACGGTTTTGGCTGACGCAAGGATTAAAGCCCAACAGACGGCATACAATAAAATGTGACTTTTTATGTCTAGTATAATATTTTTATTTAAAAAAATGCTTTCTAAATACTTTCTACTAAAAAATAATTGTCAATTTTTATTTTAACAACAATTTCTCGTACATAAAACAACGCTATCAGGTGACCCACCGAACGCCATTTTGATTTGTTTACGTTTTGTCAGGTACTTCGTCTACACTAAAATGGACTCAGATTCTGATTATTTAGAGGAAAATAAACTTGATTCAAGTGACAAAGATGAAACTTGGGAGCTCATTACTTCTTCAGATGACTTTGAAGCTGAAAATATTAGTTTTAATTCAAGTTTTCAACACTTCCAAACTCACATGTGTAAGTATTGAACCAACATGCTTTGACTTTGTCTTAATGATCTTTATGTTTATTTATTTATTCATTTATTTATTCTTTAGAACTTAAAATGTGGGAATAGTTATAAAATAAGAGAAAAGTATAAAGATTTATATTTTATTATATAAAGGTTTATGTATAAATATTATTTATTTAATTCTCTACCGCTAGAATTACTGTTACTGTTTTATTTTTGTGTTATTGCCAATCAGCAGATTTTCGTAAACACAAAAAAAAAAAAACAAACTGAAGTTTACATAATATTTACATATCTGTATTGATGATATTTTGTTTTCATCATTATAAAATAATTAATTGTAGCTCGATAAATAAGCTGAATTTTTTTTTTTATTTATGGTTTTCTTTACATATTTTTTTTATCCCCCAGATCATATGGCTGGTTTGATCTTACACCAGATGAATTCTACAGATTCTGTGGACTTATCATGTATGCTGGACTTGTTCAAGCACAGAACATTGACCGCTTCTGGTCTACTAAATCACTATACAATGGACTTTGGGCCAGAGCTTTTATGTTTCGTGATAGATTGAAATCTATAATGAGCTTTCTAAAGGTGTCTAATCCTCAAACTGAAGACAAAACCAACAAGTTATTTTACTTTGGACTTAGTAATTCATATTTGTGACTAATAATAGCAATGCCAGACATTATGGACCTACAAAATCTTGTGTTTACCAAGGCTGGTTTGATCTTACACCAGATAAATTCTACAGATTCTGTGGACTTATCATGTATGCTGGACTTGTTCAAGCACAGAACATTGACCGCTTCTGGTCTACTAAATCACTATACAATGGATTTTGGGCCAGAGCTTTTATGTTTTGTGATAGATTGAAATCTATAATGAGCTTTCTAAAGGTGTCTAATCCTCAAACTGAAGACAAAACCAACAAGTTATGTAAAGTACATTTTTTCTTTAACTTTATTAGATTGTAATGTATAAAATTGTTTCAGCCTTACCAAGATATATCAATAGATTAAAGAATGATAAGAAATAAAGGTAGATATATTTTTAGGCAGTACATAAGGGATAAGCCGACTAAGTGGTGAATGAAGTTATGGGTATTAGCTGATTCTCTTTCTAGGTATACTTATGATTTTCATTTATATTTAGGTAAACAGGATAATGGGCCTTTTGGATTGGCATAATGAAATTAATTAAATCTTTAGCTAAAGAGGGGTATAAATTATTAGTCGATAGTTTTTATACTACTATACAATTGTCTAAAGATCTATGGAATTTAGGGGTAGGAGCATGTGGAACTATTCTTAGGACATGTAAAGGTATTCCCCAATCTTTGAAAAATATAAAAGACTTTGAAAAAAAATCTAAAAGAGGGGATATGAGATGAGTTAGAAAGGGAGTTATTGACAGTATGATGGAGGGACAATAAAACTGTTTCGGTTATGTCCACTATGCATAATGCAAATGGATTTGGAACATTTAAATGACAGACTAAGTAAATGGGAAATTTTAGGAACTTACTGTTGACCAACCAACCATAATACAGGATTACAATAAATATATGGGGGGTGTAGATAAGAGTGACCAGTTGATAAATAAATATAATGTTCTATGAAAAATTATCATAAGCTGGTATAATAGTTACACTAATCTTGTAAAATATTTTTAGCAAAGTTATAAAACATACTGAAATTGAGCTTTGTTGTTATCAATAGACATTAGAATGTTAGTTTTTATAACTTAGATTTATATTTTTGAATTTTTCTTGTTGCATGGTCAATGTTGATCCCAGCAGATTTTTGGTCCTTTTTCTGTTAAAACACATCATTTTTAGAAATGTTTAAATATCTTTTGTTTCTGATTATAATGTCTTCAAAAATATCCTACACACAGAGAATTGAATGTAGTTTAATAAAAAGTAACTTTTATTGAAATGAATCATAATGAATTTTTTTTTCTTCTTTGTGTTTGTGAATTGTTTAATTTATTTATTTTTGTTTATTTTTTTCATCTAAACTTTTTAAAAATAATAAAATACTTGCATAATAATATCACTTTCAAACATATATCGTTAAAAAGCCCTTTCAATTTACTACATTTTCATATATATACTATAATAACATAATTTTTAATATAAAAGCTTTAGAGAAATATTAGTCGATAAAAATTTTAAAGACATTGACGAATTAAGATTGAAAAAGCTGGATGTTTTTTTTAACAATGTCAACAGAGGAGGGCTATTGAAGCCATCTGAGTACACCTTCTCTACTTGCCTACTAAATTGGAAAGTATTCAATGCATTGAAAAGATCAGCAAGTAGTCTGAAACTATTTCTAGGACAAACAAATAAAAAAAAATTGTTTAAATTGTTGATAGAGTAACAATTGATGAGTCATTGCTGATTGAAGAAATTATTTTTTATTTCAATCATAATTTAAAAGAAATTATTTATGTTAAATTTTTTAATTGCTCTTCTTAAAATTATGTTAAGCAATTGAATGAGACCCTTCATGAAAAACCAATGAAAAAACGAAAAATAATTAAATTGACAAAATAAAGATTTTAAATTAAAAAATTTGTTATTAAAAGTTTTCAAACTTTAATTGCGTTTGTGTTTATTTCATAAAAACATAAGTACCAAATATACAAAACTGCTATTAAACATGAAGACTAACGCTAAACACTTGATTGTGTGTCAGCCTAAAGCGTATTTTTTAAAATATTGGTTGTCCTTCCTGATGCTATATCTAGATTTCCATGCTTATTTCGGGGAAGTACCTAGCTCAACCAACAGGAGTTGTGTTGTCCACTGGACATGCATACAATCAAAGAAATAGGTCATGAAAAAATTCTACCAGAAGCTTACTACCAGACCGCTGTGTTTGTAAACATTGCGTTGTCTCGTAGTAGTTTCAATTCTGGGGAAGTACCTAGCTCAATCGACAGGTCTTCTTGTGTCAACTGACAGTCTATGCCAGTATAGAAAAAAGTACTACCAGCTTACAACCAGACGACTGTCTCGGTAAAATATGTAAACAAAGTATTGGCTAGCAGTTTACATTAGGAGAAGTACCTAGTTCAATACACAGGGGTTGTGTGTACTGGACAAGTATACCAACAAAGAAATAGGTCATAGAAAAAGGATCACCTGCCTATTATTAGACGACGGCATTTGTAAACAAAATATAGCCTAGAGGTTTCGATCAGGGAAATTACCTGACCCAATACGCAATGGTCAATAAACAGAGGTTACGTCCACTGTCATATGGAAACAGGCCCGTAGCGTGCGAGGGGCAGGGGGCGGACCCCCATGCGTTTTGTCTGGCCCCCCTCTGTTTGTTTGCTCTGCTTAGTATTTCAGCACAATACCTTTAATGTAAATCTGTGAACAAGGTGGAAAATTTATGAAATAGAAATGGGTACAAGAAAAAGGGAAGTAACCATGCATGGAGAAACTAGAGTTACCACGATCAACACATATACAAAATTACAATTATTTATTAAGTTTCAATCGTTCTTTATTGAGATATGGTTCTAATAGTTCGCCATAACATTCAAAGTATGGGTCGTTACCCATTGGTGGAAAGAACCAAAAAGTTAAATTTTATCATTAAATGTTTATTAAATTATTAGTCGATTAGAGTCTTAGTATGATGAAAAAAAAAACAATTAGTTTTAAGATGAAAGTTTGATGGGTTGATACATATTTTCTGTCGTTATATTTTTTGTTGTTGCTGTTGTTTACGTAATTGTATCTTAGCACATCACCATTTAGGCACACTAAATATGATGACTAAATAAGACATGTAGCATCACCAATGACTCTATATTACCTTTAGCATCACCAACTCTATATTACCTTTAGCCTCACCAATGACTCTATATAACCTGAAGCATCACCATCGACTCTATATTACCTTTAGCATCATCAATGACTCTATAAGACATGAAGCATCACCAATGACTCTATATGACCTGAAGCATCACCAATGACTCTATATGACCTGAAGCATCACCAATGACTCTATATTACCTTTGGCATCACCAATGACTCTAAATGACCTGAAGCATCACCAATTATTCTATATTACCTTTAGCATCACCAATGACTCTATATTACCTTTGGCATCACCAATGACTCTATATTACCTTTAGCATCATCAATGACTCTATAAGACATGAAGCATTACCAATGACTCTATATGACTTGAAGCATCACCAATGACTCTATAATACCTTTAGCATCACCAATGATTCTATATGACCTGAAGCATCACCAATGACTCTATATTACCTTTAGCTTCATCAATTACTCTATAATACATGAAGCATCACCAATGATTCTATATGACCTGAAGCATCACCAATGACTCTATATTACCTTTAGCTTCATCAATTACTCTATAATACATGAAGCATCACAAATGACTATATAAGACATGAAGCATCACAAACGACTCTATAAGACCTTTACCATCACCAATGAATCTATATGACCTGAAGCATCACCAATGACTCTATATTACCTTTAGCTTCATCAATTACTCTATAATACATGAAGCATCACAAATGACTCTATAAGACCTTTTCCATCACCAATGACTCTATATGACCTGAAGCATCACCAATGACTCTATATGACCTGAAGCATCACCAATGACTCTATATGACCTGAAGCATCACCAATGACTCTATATTACCTTTGGCATCACCAATGACTCTATATTACCTTTAGCATCATCAATATGAAGTATTTCCCACCACTTACCATATCACCTGGGCTTAGACCAGCCGGGATCTCAATGAGCTCTACGGCGGTCAAAGTGTGGGGCTCATAGGTCGTGTACCTCCTCTTCAGATAGACGGGACTGGAGATGAAAAAGATTCCGGTAACACGATCCCTCCTGCATGGGTAGCATGACGTCATCGACTGGTCGCAGACCAACGCGAAGCAAAGGTCGTCGTACAGGCAGTCAAGCGGTAACCTTGACCCGGTGAAGGCAGACGGCGTCCCCGACAGACATCCTACCAGCTGAATGTCAGAGTGGAGAATAAAGTTAGCTGAGCATGTCCGGTTGGCATTGTCACACCTGCTGCTGGTGACCAGTGTCCACTCCCACAGTGACAACAGGTGTACAGTTATCATATAAAGAAATACCATTGTCTAGGGAAAATAAAATAAACAAATGTGGGGATAATGTGTGTATATAGCATCCATCCAACCACTCCACCATCGTTCAAAGACCACAAACAAACGCAAAGAATCCATTAGTATAGTTTCATCTTGATAATTAATTTAACTAAACATCAACATAATAACATGATGTTGGCCTCATATTTAATTTAACTAAACATCAACAAAATAACATGATGTTTGCCTGTTATTTAATTTAACAAAACATCAACAAACCAAAGTTAACATGCTATTTATAACGCAGTGAGTAAACCACGATTTGGGCCAGGAGCGGATTAGGACCAGCTGTGGCCCCCGTGTAGAAAAAAATATTATGCACCTTTTTAAAAGACACAGTTGGGATTATGTGAGGGCCGTTTAGAAGTCAAGGCCAAGGGTGCGCCTGCCTTTAAATCTGCCCCTGCCAGGAACTTAATCTGTCATGAGGACAGGGACAACTCACAGCATTAGTTTGTTAACATTTTCACTTACCTCACTCCAAGAAATCTTCCACATTATCTTGACAAACGCGCCGTTTGAGAATAGCCGTGACGCAATAATCTAAAATGTTGAACACATTTACTTAGACTTGTTATTCAAGCATCAAGTTTACATATTTCACAAGTGGACAGACGGTCACTACACACATCTTTACTAAGCTAGGGGCTTTCCCTCGCTGAACCCACTAGCCAGTGCTTTGTTTACATATTTCACAAGTGGACAGACGGTCACTACACACATGTTTACTAAGTTAGGGGCTTCCCCTTGCTGAAACCACTTGCCAGTGCTTTGTTAACATATTTCACAAGTGGACAGACGGTTACTACACACATGTTTACTAAGCTAGGTACTTCCCCTAGCCGAGACCACTGACCAATGCTTTGTTTACATATTTCAATGGACGCTACAACTTTGTTTGCTAAGCTAGGGGCTTCCCCTTGCTGAGACCACTGACCAATGCTTTGTTTACATATTTCACAAATGGCCAGACGGTCACTACAAACATGTTTACTAAGCTAGGGGCTTTCCCTCGCTGAACCCACTAGTCAGTGCTTTGTTTACATATTTCACAAGTGGACAGACGGTCACTACACACATGTTTACTAAGTTAGGGGCTTCCCCTTGCTGAAACCACTTGCCAGTGCTTTGTTTACATATTTCACATTTGGACACAATGGATGCTAGAACTTTCTTTACTAAGCTAGGTATACCCCCCTTACTGACACACACACACACACACATACACACACACTGCATTATGCTCCGCGCTTAACTTCATTTAAACCACTTGTTGAAGCTTTGTTTACGTATTTCACCAGTAGTCGTATAATTCATGCACAATGTTTATTTGATAAGGGCTTTCCCGAAACGAGACCACTAGCAGATGCCAGATACGTCAGTAGTGGGGGGTTGGGGGGTGGGAGGCATGGGGGGGGGGGTCATTATGTTGTTTAAAAATCATACTACGAAAAGAAAGTACAATAAATTTTGTTTTATGTGCTGATAATATTCTAAAATCTATCAGCATGATCAATAAAATAACATAGACCATCTTTTAAAAAAAAAAAAAAATGTCTTGATCGCAGTTTTTTTTAGCACATTTGTCTCATTGGTACTTTAATGACGTGAAATGACATGGCGTGTGTGATGCCCATGTAAGGATGAGATGAAATCTCTTAGGTCCTATAAACCACCAATGGGACGGTTTTTAATGGTCCCCTTCTTTCATCCCACACCATAGCCGAAAGTGCAATCGCCATGGAGGCACCACGAGAGATATATCGGGAACTTGAGCCAAGACCTGAAAAAAATGTCCTTGGTCCTCACTGGAGATCGAACCAGGCACCTTCAGGTCGATATACGAGCAGTAAAATGGTTTTAATATTCAAATTCTCAATGACAGCGCTTGTCGTAACTTGCAAATGTTACTATATTTCTTTTTTTAACGAAAACCGCCAAGACTAGTTTTAAATACAGGAAACCCACCAGATAAGTCAAATTGAGTAAAAATGTAAATATTTGTTTCAATTTTTAAATTTTATGCACTTATATTTTTATTTCTGTAAAACTTTAAACACGAAATAAACCACCAAGACCCGCCCAAAGAGGTGTCGGGCATACCGCCAATCCGCCAAACTCTATAAGACTTTTTCTTTTTTGACGGCTGAAATTTATTTAAAGGGATATAATGCTGCAAACATTTTTTTCTCTTCAAATTCGTGCATTGTTTCCCTTTAAATAAACTTCATATTTCATCAAATGCATTTTGCAATGAAACATGCCCCCCCCCCCTTTTTTTTTGTCCTTTCCTCAACAAAGTCTACAAATCGATAATTTATCAATAAATATATACATAGAACATCTTTAGAAATCCAACTCCATTTTGTTTAATGGTAGTTTATTCATTCGTAAGTAACCGGATAGATCTGCCTCTTGAGGCTCAACAGATGCTTAAAACATGCCTCCCTGCCTGATCCAGACCACATATAATCCAGACGGGGTTATATCGATGCTGTATTGTATATTCTTTTGTTAAGTCCTTACATTGGCTGGCTTGTATTTAAAAAAAATAAAATTATCTTTGCACAGCCATAATACATTTTTTTACTTGGTTGTAATTAAAAAAAAATACAATATCAAACAATTCTTTAATTTTCTAACACATTTTACAAAAAATCTTTCTTCGGTTTACTTCAACTAATTCATTTTCTTATATTATTTTATTACTATTATGAAAATTTATTTTACGATGTAAACATGTAATGAAAAAAGTACTTGTGAAAACAAACAGCTATGTCAAAAGTACACAGTACATGTTTGCAGATCCGTTCTTAAGGTACTCGGGGTCCTACGGGATCAGGGCCGACCTTTGGAATTACGGGGCCCAGTTTAATGGGTGCTTGCTAAGCCTCTCTTGAATTTTTTTTTACAATAACAAGTATTACTATTAATATAAATGTAATTTGCTGGGCCCCTGCCAGGTGAGGGGCCCAATTTGGAGCAATCGGCCAGATCGGCATAAGGTCGGCCCTGCACGGGATATATTTTTCTTATACGTTTCGAGGCCTCATTCTATCTGTCTGTACGAAAATTTAATACGAGTTTATACTTAAAGGGGAGAAACTATTCTTTGAAACAAACAAGGGGAGGTAAGGTATAGGCTCAGAAAGAATACTGGTGCATAAAGAGACAAACGTTTGGCCATCAATAATTTAAAATCTTTGTTTATCAACGCTTATCTGTGTTTTAAAACTTAGTTCATTAAACTTATATATATATATGTTTGTGTGTGTGTGTGTGTGTGTGTGTTAACAAAAAGCAGCTTATGAACGTTTTATTGTGTTTATAAACTAAAACTAAGAACGTAAATTCTATCTTCAAACACTGAGTCTAGGCACGCTTGTCTGCGTTTAAACACTTAGTTCATGAACGCATGTCTGTATTTTAAACACTTAGTTCATGAACAAACAGGTTGCCCTTGACTTGCACATAGCGAACTCGGTCTGACGTCAGGGGTGTGACATACGTGCTTGAGTACACCTTGTTGATGTAGCAGGACACAGAGTTCAGCTGGACCAGGTAGTAGACTTCAAAGGTGGTGTTCACCACAAAGGGGTAGATGTAGCTGACCAACGTGTTGGCCGCCCAGTTGCCGTTCACAAAGTAGGACATGGTCAGGTACTTGCTGGAGCAGTCCGCGGAACCGCAGGTGAAAGTGTCAGAGCAGGTGCCTGCGCACCTGGCTCTGACGTGGTAATTGATGGTGGAGTTGTCCACGAAGAGGTTCATTAGAAAGTTGTCGTATTTTAGTACTGTAGCTTTCATGTAAATCTGTAAACAAGAGCGAATTCATGAAATAACAAACGGAGAATGAAGGGAAGATAGAAAACAGAAACATTTTGTTCGGCAAGAGTGGACAAATGGTAGTCCAACGACAAATTGGGACATTATTTGTTAGACAAGAGTGGACAAATGGTAGCGCGCTAAATCAACATGGTGTAGCATTATCTACATGCTGTGGGTTTTACTAACGACGTTTCCCTTTAACCTAACCTATCTCATCACGTGGTACCTACTTGGCCATTAAACTATAATTCATGTAGGGCATGAATGAAGGGAATCACAAAAAACCGTCCCATATGTGGTTTATAGGATCTAAGAGATATGCGTATTATCCTTTCAGAAACTTCAATAACAAACAAAAACAAATAAACAAAACAAACAAACAAACGATTCACGACAATTAATCATGAGTTTACTGTTTCCCGAGATCCTACATTTGGTTGATCGCTGCTGCACTGAATGTTATCATTAGGTTTATTCTAGTCAAAATAGTCATTTAAATATAAATATGTACTAAATAAATAAAATTATCTTATAATATTACAAAAAAAAAAATACTTTGCCATGTGTAGTGGGGGTACAACTTTTGAAATTATAAACAACCATTGAATGTCTTTGTTACATTCCAAACTTAAAACTGAGCATAACGGAGACAGCAATCATTGGCTTCCAATAGATAAGAAGATAAACCAATATCTACCTATTGAATCAGAAGCTCTTATCACATCACCAGGCTACAGACCATCCTGAATATCTGTGTCGGCGACCAATATCTCCGGTGGGGGGGGGAGGGGGTAAAGGTCATGAATGAAATATTCAGAGATTTTATGACCCAACGAGACTGGATACTAACCCCACTCAGCCAGTCACACGATGTTCGAGCCCACTAATTTAACGCTCTACTTACTCACCGCCACATTGACTCAGCCACCACCACATTGGCTCACCCACCGCCACATTGACTCACCCACCACCACATTGACTCACCCACCACCACATTGACTCACCCACCGCCACATTGACCCACCCACCGCCACATTGACTCACCCACCACCACATTGACTCACCCACCGCCAAACTGACTCACCCACCGCCACATTGACTCACCCACCACCACATTGACTCACCCACCGCCAAACTGACTCACCCACCGCCACACTGACTCAACCACCGCCACATTGACTCACCCACCACCACATTGACTCAACCACCGCCACATTGACCCACCCACCGCCAAACTGACTCACCCACCGCCACATTGACTCACCCACCGCCACATTGTCTCACCCACAACCACACTGACTCACCCACCACCACATTGACTCACCCACAGCCACACTGACTCACCCACCACCACATTGACTCACCCACCACCACATTGACTCACCCACAGCCACACTGACTCACCCACCACCACATTGACTCACCCACCGCCACATTGACTCACCCACCGCCACTTTGACTCACCCACCACCACATTGACTCATCCACCACCACATTGACTCACCCACCACCACATTGACTCACCCACCGCCACATTGACCCACCCACCGCCACATTGACTCACCCACCACCACATTGACTCACCCACCGCCAAACTGACTCACCCACCGCCACATTGACTCACCCACCACCACATTGACTCACCCACCGCCAAACTGACTCACCCACCGCCACACTGACTCAACCACCGCCACATTGACTCACCCACCACCACATTGACTCAACCACCGCCACATTGACCCACCCACCGCCAAACTGACTCACCCACCGCCACATTGACTCACCCACCGCCACATTGTCTCACCCACAACCACACTGACTCACCCACCACCACATTGACTCACCCACAGCCACACTGACTCACCCACCACCACATTGACTCACCCACCACCACATTGACTCACCCACAGCCACACTGACTCACCCACCACCACATTGACTCACCCACCGCCACATTGACTCACCCACCGCCACTTTGACTCACCCACCACCACATTGACTCATCCACCACCACATTGACTCACCCACCACCACATTGACTCACCCACCACCACATTGACTCACCCACCACCACACTGACCCACCCACCACCACATTGACTCACCCACAGCCACACTGACTCACCCACCACCACATTGACTCACCCACCACCACATTGACTCACCCACAGCCACACTGACTCACCCACCACCACATTGACTCACCCACCGCCACACTGACTCACCCACCGCCATATTGACCCGCCCACCGCCACCACTTACCACATCCCCTGGCCACAGTCCATCTGGGATATCAATGAGCTCGTCGGTGATCAGTGTCTGAGGGTCATAGGTCATGAATGACTTGAAGTACCTCCTCCTTAAATAGGTAGGGCTGGAACTGAATGATATCCCGGAGACCTGATTTCCATTGCAAGGGTAGCATGACGTCATGGGCTGGTCGCAGACAAGTGCGATGCACACGTCATCGTACAGGCAGTCCAGTGGTAACCTTGACCTGGTGAAGGCAGACGGCGTCCCAGAAAGGCACCCGACCAGCTGAATGTCAGAATGGAGAATAAAGTTAGCAGAGCATGTCTGGTTGGTAGAGTCACACCTGCTGCTTGTGACCATTGTCCACTGACTCAGTGACAACAGGAATACTGTTATCATACCAAGAGTGATCATTTCCTATGAATGAAAAAATAAATGTTAGATTAGTACGTTCCGTATATACAGCATATACCAATCTGTCTATTCGTCTGCATATTCCCCTGTCCGTCAATGAATTCATCCCTTCACCTACCTGTCCATACACTGATCCACACGTAAAACATATCCATCTATCTATTCATGCATACACTTGTATAAATAAAAGTAAAGTTCCCTTAGCCATACTGAGCCATCGGGGCAGATGAAGTGAAGAATTCATCTGTTTCTATAACCTCGGCATATGAAGGGATTGTTTGGTTAGCACATCGCCCAGCCGCCTTTACTTGTATATTTATCCTCATCCATTTTAATCCACATATCCACACACACATATCCATTCAACGGTCCGCCTATCCATCCATTAATATTATCCGCTATTTAAGTCATCTATTTATCCATCAATCAACATATCTAAATCGTTCATCTAAAAAAAGTTACATTTTTCGAGGGGGGGGGTAGGTAAGAAAAAAATTATAAAAAAATTCTATTTAATATTTCCAAAAAAAAAAATTGGAATTTTGTTTGAAACACACTCATTAACAATTGTGCAAATTTATTTTACGATATCTACAATAGATTTTAAAAATTGGTTCTTTGAAAAATTTTGAAAATATGTCTTAAAATTACTCTTTTTTACCAAAAAAAGTCACATATTACATTTTTTAATATTTTTTTTGTATATTTTTTTTATTTCTTTGTTCATTAATTGGCATGTTGTATGCATGTGCCGAAAATGGCTAGTGTAGCTTAAAAAAAATAGAAAAAACAACTAGCAGAAACCTTAAATGGCCCATGGACCACCTTAAGCTGTACAAACTCAATCATGGTGTTTCAAGATCATTTTACAGGGAAAAAAATATGATACAAATCTTTTGTCTTACAATGAACTGTTTTCTACAAACAATATATTAGTAGCCTACGACAGCAAAAAACAACAACTTGTATTAAAGTGTGAAATACTTATATAATAATTTTATTGGTTTAGAGCAGGGGTCGGCAACCTTTTGAGACGAAAGAGCCAAAAGTTATAATTTACACATTTCTCAGTTTTTAAAGAGCCACTAAAATTGTTGTTTCAATATATGGTATTTGATTAGGATTAGGTATATAAAATACTATAATAATTATTATTTCCACATGGAACTGGAGGGCCACAAATTGGCATCGAAAGAGCCGGCAACTTGACATCAAAAGAGCCGCATGCGGTTAAATTCATGTGTAGCTGGTGACTGGGTACTAAGCTAAACACATTGGCAAACACAATGGGAATATCAACAGATTATTAAAATAAACATCAGACTTTCAAACTAATCAACCAAAACAAAAAGATGTTTGGTAATAGAATTTTTTTTATTTGAATAAACTCTTCTAATACAGCACATCAGGATTGTGACAGTCCAAATGGAGACTGTTGTCCGAGTGTTTTAATCCATCTTCCATTATATGATGGTGCCGTTTTGTGTACAATATAAACACATATGAAATATAAACACATATGCAATATAAACACATATGCAATATAAACACATAGACAATATAAACACATAGACAATATAAAAACATAGACAGTATAAACACATAGACAATATAAACACATAGACAATATAAACACATAGACAATATAAACACATATGCAATATAAACACATATGCAATATAAACACATAGACAATATAAACACATAGACAATATAAACACATAAACAATATAAACACATAGACAATATAAACACATAGACAATATAAACACATAGACAATATAAACACATAGACAATATAAACACATAAACAATATAAACACATAGACAATATAAACACATAAACAATATAAACACATAGACAATATAGCCAACTTGACTATAAAACATTAAATCAACAAATTTTCCCTAACATGATAGTCAACGATTCATACTTGGACATCAACCAGCCCCGTAGCGTGAAAATTCTACAACAGGGGCCAGGCATTCTACAGCAGGGGCGAGGAATTCTACAGCAGGAGGCCAGGCATTCTACATCAGGGGCCAGGCATTCTACAGCAGAGGTCAGGCATTCTACATCAGGGGCCAGGCATTCTACAGCAGGGGCCAGGCATTCTACAGCAGGGGCCAGGCATTCTACAGTATTAGCCAGGCATTCTACAACAGGGGCCAGGCATTCTACAACAGAAGCCAGACATTCTACAACAGGGGCCAGGCAATAGCAGGGGGCAGGTAATACATTTCACTAAGTAGAGCAAATAAGCAGAGGGGGCCAGACAAAATGCAAGGTGGGCCCGCCCCCTGCCCCCTCCCGCACGCTACGGACCTGCTTTCAACGATTCATACTTTGACAATTAACGATTCATAAAGGACAATCTTCTAATTTTCCTTAACACGACAATCATCTATTGTCCTTTACACGACAAGAAACGAATTTTCTCTAATACGACAATAATCCAAATGTCCCTAACACGACAATCACAAAATTATAAACATAGACATATGGCCTAATAAACATAAACAAATATAATAGAGATACATAGATTCCAATAACATATACAGAAATGGAAAACAATGGAATGCACAATTAACTAACTTTCATTGGGTTGGATCGTGTTTACTGCCGTAAAACACCTCTCACATACACAAAGCGAAATATAAAGTAACATTACCTTAATCCACATATCAAGAAATGGCAACGTTTCCCACAGAGCAGACCTAAACACAGACATGTCAGAGAATTACGCTAACACTACCCGCCAGACCAAAAATAAGAGCATTTTCATGTTCTAAGAAAAAGAAACAATAAAAAAAAATGTGTAACAAAGTTACCATTAGGTTTCACTAGAAAAAAACAATGTTTATTTTTTTACTTACCGTTGGTATAATGATCTTTCATTCAGTACAACTTTTTTTTTGTTTCTTTATTTGTTGTGTTTTATTTCTTTTTAGACATCCTTCAAAGGTATTGGAAGAAAGTTTAATCTTTAGTCAATGCACTGTACAGTTTGAATTATTAAACTCTATAAATAGACCATAGACTGAACGCTATTCTCGTAAAAGGTGTTTTTTTGGAATTGCATGCCATTGTTTCTGAGATCTTTGCCGCTTAAATGATCATTGTTGTCATTGTTGTTCTCAAGTCATTGTCCCAGTGTCTCTACGGTATTAATACTGAAGATCTCTTTGTGAAATTTTTCTTTTGGTAAACCAATAATTAATAATTTTGAAACCTAACGTGTTCAAGAACCAGTTATCTCCCTGGCTTTAATGTACTGATAACTGAAAATATACAAAAAAATGGTAAACAATAGGAAATTCAAACTCAAGTTAAACACACACAAAAAATAATAATTGAAAGATAATGAGATTTAGTTAATGACGAAATGCACGGTTTTTAAATCTGTAGCTCGACATGCGTGTTTTTTTTATTTGTATAAGGACACAGTATTTTTCTACATAATAAACATCAATGAAATACTTAGACCCGCATTGAATAGCATTGCTAGGTGTTAAACCTCTTCAACGTTTTGAAAGAGATTGTTTACTTTTGTCGAAATAAAGATTATGGATAAAGTATGAGGATACTTATATCTAAAGATGTGTCATCAACCATCATCTCTGCTAAGGTGTATAGGGAGGGGGGGGAGGAGGGTGGACCGGCTCAAAAGATCGTCAACTCAACGGTCAATATGATTTTTTTTGGGAAACAAACGAGTCAACAATAATTTCTTACAAGCCATATTATCTTCAGTATCCAGGGACCCAAACAGATTTATATCATTTCTTGGGTTTCTAACACATGTCTACTTTGTACCATGGCCAGAGACTGATTAAATGACTGGGCACAGTGGGCGCACGCCCGTGGGCCGCCGGAATCTTTTAGTGGGCCCCACAGAGTCCAATTGTAAACTCTTTCATATGTCTCTCTCTTTTTTTTTAAAGGGCCCAAAATTTTCTTCCGCGTTCGGGGCAGGTCCGTAGCGTGCGGGGGGGGGAAAGGGGGGCCGGGACCCCTGCTTTTTGTCTGGCCCCCTTGCTTATTTTTTCTACTTAGTAAAATGTATTACCTGCTCCCCCCCTGCTATTGCCTGGCTCCTGCTGTAGAATGCCTGGCCCATGGATATCTAGATATAACACCAGGATAGACAACCAAACAAAATGTCATTCTAGCTGTGTACGGTTTAGGCTGACGCAAGGATTAAAGCCCAACAGACGGCATACAATAAAATGTGACTTTTTATGGCTAGTATAATATTTTTATTTAAAAAAATGCTTTCTAAATACTTTCTACTAAAAAATAATTGTCAATTTTTATTTTAACAATTTTTCGTAAATAAAACAACGCTATCAGGTGACCCACCGAACGCCATTTTGATTTGTTTACGTTTTGTCAGCCAATTCGACTACACTAAAATGGAATCATATTCTGATTATTTAGAGGAAAATAAACTTGATTCAAGTGACAAAGATGAAACTTGGGAGCTCATTACTTCTTCAGATGACTTTGAAGCTGAAAATATTAGTTTTAATTCAAGTTTTCAACACTTCCAAACTCACATGTGTAAGTATTGAACCAACATGCTTTGACTTTGTCTTAATGATCTTTATGTTTATTTATTTATTCATTTATTTATTCTTTAGAAATTAAAATGTGGGAATAGTTATATAATAAGAGAAAAGTATAAAGATTTATATTTTATTATATAAAGGTTTATGTATAAATATTATTTATTTAGTTCTCTACCGCTAGAATTACTGTTACTGTTTTATTTTTGTGTTAAAAAAAACAACTGAAGTTTACATAATATTTACATATCTGTATTGATGATATTTTGTTTTCATCATTATAAAATAATTAATTGTAGCTCGATAAATAAGCTGAATTTTTTTTTTTATTTATGGTTTTCTTTACATATTTTTTTTTATCCCCCAGATCATATGGCATGATGATATGAATGAATTGAATGACACATTACCAGAACCACCAAAGAATTTTCTACCTGAGAGGGATCCAGGCATTCAAAACTCGGAGGAGCTAAAACAAGGGAAGACATTAGGAAATTCTGCAATGCAGTGGCATTTTTAAAACTTTATTTTACTTTGGACTTAGTAATTCATATTTGTGACTAATAATAGCAATGCCAGACATTATGGACCTACAAAACCTTGTGTTTACCAAGGCTGGTTTGATCTTACACCAGATGGATTCTACAGATTCTGTGGACTTATCATGTATGCTGGACTTTTTCAAGCACAGAACATTGACCGCTTCTGGTCTACTAAATCACTATACAATGGACTTTGGGCCAGAGCTTTTATGTTTCGTGATAGATTGAAATCTATAATGAGCTTTCTAAAGGTGTCTAATCCTCAAACTGAAGACAAAACCAACAAGTTATGTAAAGTACATTTTTTCTTTAACTTTATTAGATTGTAATGTATAAAATTGTTTCAGCCTTACCAAGATATATCAATAGATTAAAGAATGATAAGAAATAATGGTAGATATATTTTTAGGCAGCACATAAGGGATAAGCCGACTAAGTGGTGAATGAAGTTATGGGTATTAGCTGATTCTCTTTCTAGGTATACTTATGATTTTCATTTATATTTAGGTAAACAGGATAATGGGCCTTTTGGATTGGCATATGGGGTGGTAATGAAATAATTAAATCTTTAGCTAAAGAGGGGTATAAATTATTAGTCGATAATTTTTATACTACTATACAATTATCTAAAGATCTATGGAATTTAGGGGTAGGAGCATGTGGAACTATTCTTAGGACATGTAAAGGTATTCCCCAATCTTTGAAAAATATAAAAGACTTTGAAAAAAAATCTAAAAGAGGGGATATGAGATAAGTTAGAAAGGGAGTTATTGACAGTACGATGGAGGGACAATAAAACTGTTTCGGTTGTGTCCGCTATGCATAATGCAAATGGATTTGGAACATTTAAATGACAGACTAAGTAAATGGGAAATTTTAGGAACTTACTGTTGACCAACCAACCATAATACAGGATTACAATAAATATATGGGGGGTGTAGATAAGAGTGACCAGTTGATAAATAAATATAATGTTCTATGAAAAATTATCATAAGCTGGTATAATAGTTACACTAATCTTGTAAAATATTTTTAGCAAAGTTATAAAACATACTGAAATTGAGCTTTGTTGTTATCAATAGACATTAGAATGTTAGTTTTTATAACTTAGATTTATATTTTTGAATTTTTCTTGTTGCATGGTCAATGTTGATCCCAGCAGATTTTTGGTCCTTTTTCTGTTAAAACACATCATTTTTAGAAATTTTTAAATATCTTTTGTATCTGATGATAATGTCTTCAAAAATATCCTACACACAGAAAATTGAATGTAGTTTAATAAAAAGTAACTTTTATTGAAATGAATCATAATGAATTTTTTTTTCTTCTTTGTGTTTGTGAATTGTTTAATTTATTTATTTTTGTTTATTTTTTTCATCTAAACTTTTTAAAAATAATAAAATACTTGCATAATAATATCACTTTCAAACATATATCGTTAAAAAGCCCTTTCAATTTACTACATTTTCATATATATACTATAATAACATAATTTTTAAAATAAAAGCTTTAGAGAAATATTAGTCGATAAAAATTTTAAAGACATTGACGAATTAAGATTGAAAAAGCTGGATGTTTTTTTTAACAATGTCAACAGAGGAGGGCTATTGAAGCCATCTGAGTACACCTTCTCTACTTGCCTACTAAATTGGAAAGTATTCAATGCATTGAAAAGATCAGCAAGTAGTCTGAAACTATTTCTAGGACAAACAAATAAAAAAAAATTGTTTAAATTGTTGATAGAGTAACAATTGATGAGTCATTGCTGTTTGAAGAAATTATTTTTTTATTTCAATCAAAATTTAAAAGAACTTATTTATGTTAAATTTTTCAATTGTTCGTCTAAAAATTATGTTAAGCAATTGAATGAGACCGTTCATGAAAAACCAATGAAAAAACGAAAAATAATTAAATTGACAAAATAAAGATTTTAAATTAAAAAATTTGTTATTAAAAGTTTTCAAACTTTAATTGCGTTTGTGTTTATTTCATAAAAAACATAATACCAAATATAAAAAAACTGCTATTAAACATGAAGACTAACGCTAAACACTTGATTGTGTGTCAGCCTAAAGCGTATTTTTTAAAATATTGGTTGTCCTTCCTGATGCTATATCTAGATTTCCATGCCTGGCCCCTCCTGTAGAATTTTCACGCTACGGGGTTGGTTCGGGGCCTCAACTGACATAAGTCTGCCCCTTACGCCGATCCTTATCGTTTGTGGTGTGTGTGTGTGTGTGTGTGTATATATATGTGTGTGTGGGGTGTGTGTGTGTGTAATGAAATATCTAGACTTTAAATTTTATAATTGAAGTGATTAGACAAGCAATGTACGATGAACGAAAAAAGACGCCATACTGCTTTTTTTTTTACAAATAACAACACGCTAGAAAAGAAAGTACTTCGTCACATTCTTTGCTTTGATACATCGTAGCTCACATCATAGTAACGAAAGTATCAGTGGTAGCCATGGCAACTTGGAGCGAGACAAGCAGGGTCTTATTGAAAAGTTGAATCCAGTATAAAGACATTAAATCAGGACTAGGTCAGGGTGGGTTATACAGAGGATTGGGAGTTGGGGGGTGGGGGGAGGGGGTTTGGACTGTAGACTAACAAACTAGGAATTATGGATTTTTTTTTATTTTCTAAATGGGTTCCGCCGTCAAAGTCTTGAGACTGATGTCTTTAATTCTGACTTAAGGACCTTTTGTCGTGAGTAAGGACAAAGTGTGTGGGTGAGTGAGTAAATCTGTGGGTGGTTGTGTGGGGTCTGTGGTAGGGTGTGTGGAAGTGTGCGATGGGGCGCTGAACGATGTTCACTAAGAAAAAGTGTTCATTTGGTGTGTGTGTGTGTATGTGTGTGTGTGGGTGCTTGTGTTTTCTAAGAATTGTTGTTTTTTTTCTACAAGTTTGTATAAAAGACTAGCTAGCTCGCCGTGTGAGCATTTGTGATTGTGTGAGCATTTGTGTGTTTGCAAAGGGAAGTGGTTGAGGGGGGGGGGTCGATTTAGTCCAAAAAGCAGAATCGATCGATTCACGTCTGTCAGAATATAATTAATTTCTTTGCAAAGGTTTTTTTTTTTGTTACTAGGTTCTATGAGGTGCAGGTGTGTGTGAGTGTGTGTGTGTGTGTGGTGGGGGGAGTAATTAATTCTTGTGCATTTTGTAGGCAACCCAGTCCGTACGTTAAAACTCGTTCAAAAAATAAATATTATTATAAAAATCTTTACAAGAGTAAAGTAACGTTTTTTTTTTTTGTTTGTTTTTGCAAACTCTTTTTTTTTCTAAGTTTCAATAAGTCCACCGATGTATTTCATAAGTTCAATTTGTCGAAAGGACCAGTAATTATAAAACTGTTTTGAATTTTCTAAATAATAAACATCAATGAAAGACTTAGACCAGGTGAATATCATCATCGAATATAGCATTGCTAGGTTAAACCTCTACAATGTTTTGAAAGAGATTGTTTACTCTTTTGTTGAAATAAAGATTATGGATAAAGTATGTGGATACTTATATCTAAAGATGTATCATCATCCATCATCTCTGCTAAGGTGTATAGGGAGAGGGGGGAGGAGGGTGGACCGGCTCAACTGATCGCCACAAAAGATCGCCAACTCAACGGTCAATATGATTTCTTTTTTGGCAAACAAAAGAGTCAACAATAAATTCTTACAAGCCATAACTCAAAAAGTGTAGGGTTCTTTTTTATTCTTCGTAATGGTGGACGTAATTCCGAACGGAAATAACTGAAAATCCGATTGTAAATAATAACAGACAAATACATATCTTATAATTCTCTGTCCCATTATAATATGTCTTATTATACTTTATATTTTCATCTTTAATATAGACTGGTTGTATATAATTAAATGGCATTGTTCGTTTAAGCCTATACAAGGTTTGAAAGTGATTTGTTTACTTTTATTGAAATACTAGAATTCTTAGACCTCCCCCCCCCCTTTCAGAATGTTCCCTCTAGGCTCAGCGTGTTATGAAATGATGTGTGTCAAGAACTTGGAAACTACAGATGAACGTTTTTATCACCTAATTTTCATGACTATGTAACTGTTAGTCAGATATGCAACCAGTAGCCAAAGTATCAGGCGTTATCATTCCCCTTCAGGGACAGGTGGTCGTACGGAAAGCGCTCGGCCATCGACCTGAGGTGCCTCGGTTCAATCTCCAGTGAGAAAAAAAAAAGGGAGAATTTTCCCGGGTCATCGGGAAAGTTTCCTCCTTGTCTCCCGTGGCGCCTCCATGGCCATTGCACTGTCTGTTATGTGGGGGAGGAACAAAAAAGGGGAACTACAAAACTTGTTCCATGGTGTTTTTTTTTTGTTTAAGCCTGAGAGATAAACATATTATCGTTACAGGGAATGCACAAATCTTTCCTCCTGCTGTCATTACGATACAATGACAATAGACCAACAGTTCTCTTGATATACTTTTGGAGAGAGAGAGAGAGAGAGAGAGAGAGAGAGAGAGCCATCCTGTAAATAAATCATCACACACGACTATATGTAAAGTTAAACTTATTTCTTGGAGAGCTCATTTTTTTTTATAAAAAAAGCATAAGTTCCAGCCATGTGGACTTTAACAAGTTCTATTCCAACTAAAATTAAATTATAAATCTTCTTCCAAAACATACAAATCAATTGTAAAGTCCTCCCCTCCCCCCGGGCTGATCACCAAAAACATGCCTGACCTTACCGAAACAACAGGTCACACCCTCCATCCAGCACAATAACATTCAACCAAAGGGGAAATAATACACATAACAAACAAGGGGGGATAACTAGGCGGAGAACACAGCCCTTAAAAAACATTTAATGAAAGTTAACTTGAAATTTTTTCCCGTAAGGAACGATACAGAGGATGACATGTTAACAAAGCTTAAAAAATACATTTTTTTCTTGGCAGATAAAATTGTCTGTTAGGGCTATTATTTGTAAAATGTTTGTTCTAGATTGTGCATGATTTGTTAGCAGATATACAGAGCCACCTTACGATCTCCAGAAGTTGCTAATTAAGTATAAATCAACATTGCCCTCACATCAGTGGCGTATTTGGGGGGGGGGGGCAAGGGGTGTCATCATGCCCCGGGCGCTACTCGCAAATGGGCGCCAAATGATATAATTTACATATCATATGGTTTTTAAATGGTGGGGGGGGGGCGCTAAAAAAGGTATTGTGCCCCGGGCGCGAGTTAAGCTCGCTAAGCCACTGCCTCACATATATAAACAATTCTTATAAACTCTCTAATCAATAGCTACATCTAAAGTTCTCCGGTAAAATAAACACATCAAATGAGATGTGTAACTAGCTACAGTCTAGCTCAAGTTCAATAAGCTATTTTAATGTATTCCCAATGGCTTCAAAGGATGTGAAGAAAGAACTTGGGCTGGGAAAAAAAAAAGATCTGGCACACAAAAAAAAAAGAATGTTTACTTTGATTTCGTTGAACAGTCGTTAGGTGGGATCTACAGTCCGAAGCTGGACACAAATCTTCTGGTCAACAAAATCCTTTGGTCAATAGGTACTGGATTTCATTTCTTTTTCTAGTTAGTAATCTGTGTACTGGTAGATGTAAGACTGGTGCTTCTATTAGCAAAACAATTTTTTTTTCTCAAAATAAAACTACAAATTGAGACATTGTCCCCATTTTAAACTCTGGTACAATTCTTAAAGTCCTGTACATGTGTGAAAACTGTCTGAATTTTTATTTCAGAAAGTTGAAATAAATTATTATTTTTTCCTAATAACAGACATTATTATTGCACATATCCTTTATCCCGTGAAATACAATCTCACTTTAGCACAAGTTTGGGTGTGAAGGAATAGTATTGTCTAAGTTTGATGACGCAATCAAGTAGGCTCCGCCCACCACAGTATCCATGGCGTCATTCCGCCATCTTGAGTTGTAGTGAGTTCTAGTGCATACGTCATTTGGTAGAAATGACGTATACTAAAACCGACAGTTGGGAGCACATGCTTTTTTTTTTGTTAGTTGAGCTCTGGGCATCATAGGATGCGGATGTATGTTATAAGAAGAGTCTAGCTCTGGGCATTAAGATAGATGGATGCATGTTCATAGCTTTATTTTGTACTCCTTCTGAATTCATCATATGTCAGTTCATGTTCAAGATTTAAATATTATTGTTTTGTTACTTCAACTTGAGTGTTTTCTGAAATTCTTATAGCTACTACAAGTATTACTTCAAGAAGAGACCCGTAACAGTGGGCAAACTTTTAAAGTCGCTGGACACATTGAGCTGGAAAATTCGACCAACGGGCCGAAATAAGAGCAGGCCCGTAGCGTGCGGTGGGGGTGGGGGATGGCAGGGGGGGGCGGCCTGCGTTTTGTCTGCCCCCCCCCTGCTTAGTTGTTCTACTTACTAAAATGTATTACCTGGCCCACCCTGCTATTGCCTGGCCCCCTCCTGTAGAATTGTCACGGTACGGGGCTGAATAAGAGCAGATGGGTGGAATGTTAACATGAGCTAGTATAAATAAAAAAAGGTAAATGTCACAACATAAAGGGCTAGTGCAGTGAGTCAGAACCAGTGGCAAGTAGTTTGACCATGGCTGCTCTAACACGCTTTGATTAAATACGAAAATGAAATTTTCTATGTGGAAATATGGACGTGAAATAATTTTAATTCTTAAAGTTGTGTGTGTTTCTTGAATGGTTTCTTGTTTAACATTAGGGAAATATCCGAGTCAGGTACATATAAAAATAATAATAATAATAAAAAAAAACATCAAGGGAGTGTAAAAGTTACTTGATTTATTTTGAAGCCATTATCATGGTTATGTCCCTTACAAAACAGCCAAAAAAAAAAAAAAGGGGGGGGGGGAATTCCCTCAGTGAGATCGAAAACTAGTCTTTGCATCATAAACTGATCGTTGATAATAAAAAAAAATAGATTGAATTTATATAAGAATATTTCTTTTTTGCCATGTTTGTATGATTAATGAATATTTAAAAAAAAAATTGGTTGAATTTAAGAAGAAAGTCTTTTAATTAAAATTTTTAGGGAAGCGATTCTCCAAGTTCCTCTATCTATCTATCTATCTATCTATCTATCTATCTATCTATCTATCTATCTATCTATCTATCTATCTATCTATCTATCTATCTATCTATCTATCTATCTATCTATCTATCTATCTATCTATCTATCTATCTATCTATCTATCTATCTATCTATCTATCTATCTATCTATCTATCTATCTATCTATCTATCTCATCTATCTATCTATCTATCTATCTATCTATCTATCTATCTATCTATCTATCTATCTATCTATCTATCTATCTATCTATCTATCTATCTAACTATCTATCTATCTATCTATCTATCTATCTATCTATCTATCTATCTATCTATCTATCTATCTATCTATCTATCTATCTATCTATCTATCTATCTATCTATCTATCTATCTATCTATCTATCTATCCATCTATCTATCTATTTATCTATCAGAGTGTCTGTCTGTATTAATATCTGCCCGACTGTTTATCTTTTTACCTCTAAATATTATCAATTTCGTTATAAATAGTCAGAGAATGAGACCGTTACTTAGATGTAGCAGGGCTGTGGGGGGTAAAAATTAAAAAGCCAATAAAAACAAAAAAAAACGTGTAAGACTATAAGTATTTAACTTCAATTTACATAACTGCTTTTTCTTTTTTTATGTTGGAAATAACAAATCATTCGAAAAAAAAAATGTAGCAATTGTGTCATGATTACTCTCGAACTCTAGTGGTATAGAATCTAAAATAGAAAAACACTGGTGTGGCTGGAAGCGAGTAGAATTTGGATTATAATGAGTTAAGGATTGGGGTGGGTAGGGCGCGGAGGCACGACGGAGAGATGGGAAGAAAATATAAGGAAAGAAACAGTTTCTGCTTGAAGAAGAAGCAAATTATTATCCCTGGAGTCGTAAAAAGAAAAAAAAATATTTTCGAGTGAATGGGGGAAAGAAAAAAAAAAGAAAAAGTCAATAATAGTGTCGCCAACCTCCGATCACTCACTGGAGAAATGGGAGATAATTCGCTGTGACGTCACAACCTGGAGGGGGAGGCCAAATGAGCTGGCAGGGGGGAGGGGGAGTGGGATAGCGGTGAAGAATGGTAAATGGGGAGAGGATTATGGAGTCCTGGAGTGGATGAAGGAAGTCGAGTGGGGGGAGGAGGATGGGAGGAGGGTGAGAGAATGGAAAGAAGAGGGTGGTGTGTGTAGGGGGAGGGGGTTGATTGAACGACTAACGGACCAGACCTGGTTATGGCCAGCAATAAGGTGAGGATATGATATGGAAATGAAGAGCTCCGTCATGGGACGACATAAGTATTAGCCCAAGGTGGTTGAGTGTACAGTGATTGTTGAATGTACAGGGACCACTGGATAGTTTTCGTAATAGAAAAGGGTCGCTTGCTTAAGATAGATTAGGCGACTAGCATTAAAAAAACTTTGAAATTTGTGTCTATCTATCTATCTATCTATCTATCTATTTATCTATCTATCCATCCATCTATCTATCTATTTATCTATCTATCTACCTACCTATCTATCTATTTATCTATCTATCTATTCATCTATCTATCTATTTAATCCAATATATTATTTACCTATCTATTTATCCAATCTATTCCTGCTTGTCTATTTATGTGCATGTCTACTTTGTTTACTCCTTCATCTTTTCTTTGTCTTTAAAAAAAAATAGTTGAAACTTTCTCTCTCAATTTTCATCGCAAATTTAGAAATAATTTTTATTCTTGGCAATTTTAAAGATGATATAATAAGGATGAAATACAATAAATCTGTGAATTTAAGAGATTATAAAAAATCGTTCAATAAACCGAATGAGTAAGTTTGAGATTTTTTTAGTGTTATCTCTTTTGGCTTTTCTGAAGTAGAAACGAAGCTCTTCCACTCTCATTCATAAATTGAGAGTAAAAATCGTTGGATGATTTTATCAAAGGAAAGGAAAAAAAAAACTTCATCCAGTTGTCTGATTTCATTTTTCACCCTCTCCTGTGATTCTTCTTTCTATCCTCTCTTGAATGCCGTGCAAAGCTATCACATACTCATTTCCAAAAAGCTGAGCAACTGCCATTAAGCAAGCTCTTCAGTTTGATGCAGGGAAAGAGAATTTGTTTCATAACGTCGATTCATTTCCGTCAGGGCTCCAGCCTATTCGCGCCTCCACCGACCTGCCCCCGAGGATGTGATGAGAGGGCGGTGCTGATTCGATTGCTAAAGCCATCTGATATTCTGGTCTTTAGCTTCACAGCGCTTACTGACCATTGACCTGGGGAATGGATCTTACGTTATGTATGGAAGGGTAAGAGGTGAAACCGTGTAGGTACCTTTTTAATCAGAGAGAGAGAGAGAGAGAGATAGAATGAAATGAAATTACTAAGAATCGCTGATTAAAAAAACGGAAGAATTTAGGTATTATATATATATATATATATATATATATATATATATATATATATATATATATATATATATATATATATATATGTATAAATGATTTATCCGGCCCCGGACTCAGTCATACGTTTGACATTTCTCCGTGGTACTGCGGAGGGCAGCGGGGCGGAGGGCGCTTCTCGATTATTTGTATTTTAGATTTTTTTATTTACCTGCCACAGCCACTCATTACCCGGTTAACCTCTTGTCATACTGGAAATTCACTTTTTATCCCTGGAGAAATTAAAACACTGGATTATCAATAAAAGATAATAATATATTCTTTCTTGGTAGGCCCAGTACCATTAGATTCACGTACCGGTCCCTCGGTTGGGTACCACTGCTATAGACTCCCTTATATGTAGGTTTTTATAGTGCCCTTTTCTTCATTAACCCCACCCCAACACACACACACATTAACCAAAATCATGCGAGCAAGGGCCTTGGAGGCACCACATGCAAGAAAATGACGTGTTTGCGATTTCAGCACGCGAGGAGCGTTAACCTGGCAACTCCCAGCATGCAGATCGATCCTCTACCATAGCATACTCCATCTCCCACCCACAAGTGGGTGTTCACGGGTTCATTTATTTGCCTCAGGGTACCCGAGCCTCATCACGGACGGCTATAGACTGCCTAGGGGAAAGATTACGATTCAGCTCTACGGCTTATGCACGCGATGCTGCAGGGTTATACCAGCAGCCCCTACAGGTCGTTCGCTGAGAGAAAGATGTAAAAACTAATTTCTTACGTGGTGTACTCACGAACACCGCACCCCCGGTGCATTTGGCCGCGGACCAGCGCGCACTACTAAAACTCTCAGAGGGATTCTGTTGCTGTCTGTAAAGATTACAGAAGGCGAGATAAAATATGTTCTGTCAGGGAGCCTGCGAGCTGTGAGAGAAAGAGGAGGAAGGATTCCTGATCGGCTTTCCTTGCCCCTCCCCCTTACCACCCACCCCAGCAGCATAATAACAAGATTTACTTGAAACATATCTAAAGAAAGAAAAAAATATTCCCAAATTTATCAGACATAAAAACCATTATCATTACATAGCTCTTTTAACCAACCAGGAAGGGTCCATTAATGAAAGTGTCAGTCAATACCCTTATGAAAAATATAATTCAATTTCATCTTTTCCTCTATTTTATTGTATTATTCATGAATTGTTCTTTTTGGTATTATGGCTAAACTAGCTGTACCCGCAAAACATTTGCAGCACTTTTTAAATTACCAATAACTATGAATTAACCTCAACAATGTTCATATTTTACTTGTAAATGTACCTTAATTAAATGAACTCTACTGTTAGGCGGTCCTGAAACAGACACTTTTATTAACTCTGCTTGCTTAATAAACTCAAGCTAGTCATAACTTTCATTATGAAAAGGATATTAGACAAAAATATGATAGTGGCCTAAAATGACCGTTAGGATTTAATATTGATGGTAGTGGCCCTAATAAGGATAGTTAAATACAATAAAGGTAGCCTAAAAAGGACCGTTAAACACAATAAAAGGTATGTGACCTAAAATGGACCTTTTTTAGATCAAATAACTGATGGGTAGTTGTTACAGTTAAAGTATAGTTTTGCTGAATTTCTACCGCATTGACATTTTTTAAAATTATGTACATAAGATTTTTTTGTACATCAAGACCTCTTTCACTTACAGGATTTTTTAGTAATTTTTCTTAATTGACATCGTTTAAAATACATTTTTTACTATTTTGCTTCTCTTCTTTCTATTTAGAGCTGATTTCTGTTTTTTCAACTTTAATTTTTATACTGAACATGAGGCAAAAGTTAATATTTTTCAGCAGTTCATCAATTACCATCATCCTCTGTGCATTTTCATTTCGATTACGCCTGAAATGCATTGCTTCAAAATGGAATCAAATCATAAAGTTAGGCATAGAAAGGTTTTCTCCATAAGCAGTGCTGGCATGATCATGACCGTGGATTCTGTAACAGTATGGTCCCTTTCCCGGTGGTATCTCGACTTTAGCTCCCATGGATGCAAAGCAAGAAATAACTGTTATACCATTATTTGATCTCTAAATCAATGTTTTCCTTTTGGAGGTATTCCAATTAGTAAATTTTTATAATGTCAGGCGATTCTGTGCAAGGAGATGTTGTAGCACTGTATGAAAATAAGAATAGTCTATTTAGCTAAACTTAATTCGTTCTTTAGGAAACTATTTTGCATACAATAGAAAATTACAAACTTTATCATTCTTCCTGATTTAATTCTTCCAGCTACACATCATTACTTTACGGCTAAAGATTGATTATTATTTTCTTTTAAGACAGTATGATCCTGCAATATAAAGCGTGTTCCCTTTCAACTGCAGATTCATGATATGTTCTCTGTTGCTTTCTGATTTATTACAGATTCCAAACGCTGCTTTTTTTTTTGCCTCAGATGATTCATCTGCCGGTTTGACTATCTCACCTTCTTTTCCGATAATCACAACAAATATACAATTTCCCATGCTTTTGCACAAATTTGCCTGAAAATAGAAATCTTTGATGAAAATCGGTTTGGACCCCCCCCCTCACCCTAGTTACGCCTCTGTGTTTCAGAACGATACTATTTCAAATGTTTTTTAAGTTAACAATAGTTAAAAATAATTAGTTTTTTGTTTTTCTTTTCTTACAACCTAAGGATACATTATTTCAATAAAAAAAATGACAAGATATCTAATTAGTTAATTTTCGACCAAAACAACTAATTCAAAGGATCCATTCTAAAAAAATGTCCAAGAGAGGCATAAAAAGAATAACCTAACAACAACAGTATGACCTGCAGTTGTCCACAAACATGTTGTGCCCCTGCAAAACACCTTTTGCATGAGAGTCGACTGACTACTAAAGCCAATGACAAGCCTAGGGATTTGAGAGGCCCAGGGCTTGTGCCTCTTTTGGGCCCACTGCATTTTGACGCTCGATACCATATCATGAGATTAGTGCAATACTTAATATTTAATGTAAAAATAATTTTGGGGTCGCCCCTCAAGCTGGGGCCCGGCGGGACTTTCGGTTTGTTGGACCCCCCCACCTAGTTGCGCCTCTGTGTTATTTTTTTTTTTAATTTGGTGAAATAATTTAAAATCTAATTGAGTTATTGTTTCTTTTTCTTACAACATCCTAAAAAGATAAATTATTTAAAATAAAAAAAATGTCAAAGAGATCTAATTAGTTCAGTTTTCGATAAAACAACTAAAAAGATATCTCTGAAAAAAAAAATCAATAAAAAAAAATGCTCTGGGAGAAAGCGCCCGAACCCGGAGAGTCAGCAGAAAAAAAAGTGCATGTTGGCTGAGTCGCATGACTCGCTCAGCCACGGCGCCAGAACATTAGTGTTATTAATCATTCATTTAATGTACTGCTTGAAAAATATTGCTCGGTTTTCATTTTCACCCCCTTTTGACCTAGTTTTTTTAGGTCTATATTGTTATTTTTAATTAAGACATAATTCAAGCCGTATTTTATTTAAAATCATAAATATTTTAAAAGCTGAGAACTTAATTTGTATAGAAATTTGCAGAATTTCTTTTTTTAAATATTATATCGACTTTTAAAAAGAACTTGTTTTACGAAATTAGATACGAAAACACGGTCAATAGTCTTATCGTCGCCGCCGTCGGAGATTTTCGATTATTACTATTGTTTACGGGTCTGACGATGTTAAAATGCTCTGTTGTAATAAAAACTACAATGATTTGAATGATATTATATGCTAATTATTAATTTTTAATATCGGGGACTTTTACATTTCATAATTAAAAGCACAGAAACTATTGAAAACTGTAGATATTTAAAAAAGAAAAATTCAATCGAGAGACAGGGGATGACGCCATTTTGAATTTTTGTTTTCCGCTTTCGATTTAACGCACACTGGAAATGAATAATATGATATATGATTGTCCCGTTATTAACTGTCGTCTTTCCTCACCATATATCGGCTTTATGTTTCATTTTGCATATGTTGATTAATAATTTTCATATATTTCAATGATTTACGTTAATTGTCTATGTCATTTAGGCCTAATGCTCAAGCAGACTCTATTAGGTATCAATGGGTCGAATGGAAATTTCTTTTCAGACAAGTTGTGCCAATCATATTTTACGCCTGTGTCTTCATTCTTACTAGATTAATATAATGATGTTTTTATTATAACATTTCCAGCAAGCAAGAATTCATTTTGAAGGCGTTTTGCATGTTCATTAATAGATTTCTAAATAATCAAAATTTTCTAAAAAATCACTGTTTTATTTCATTATTAAAAAAAAAAAAATCAAACTATTGTAGTTATTTACTTATGAATGTTACTTCCAGTAAATATTTTAGCTATTTTCTGTTTTATTCTTAATAGACTTTTTCTATATATTTGGGACTGTGTTATTGAAGATTAGACAGTAATCATGACAGATAGTCTTATATTAATGATTTCAAATTCTATGATGTAGGTTAGTGACTTTTTTGTTCTATATTTTGTAGACAATTGCTGCTTGACTTGGGAGTGACTAGCTAAGCATGAGACGACTGTAACGTTTCTGTGATTATTGATAACTCCGAGATGTAAACCGAAAACCTACGTCAAAAGGGTTCAGTCTTCTAAACTACTACCACATAGCTCTTTTATAAAGTTGTCACCGTTTTTCAAGATATGCTGCATTTAGGTAAATGCTAACGAAGTGATCCCCTAGATCTGTGGTCGGCAAACTTATCAGCCAAAGAGCCAAATATGAACATTACAACAAATAAAAAAAAAAATTGGGAGCCAAATCTGCTTGCTTAGTAAACTTTTATTACACTAAATAAGTAGTACACTAAATAAGTTGTATACTAAATTAAAGATAAATGCCAGAGCCGCACTCAAGGAGCCAAAAAGCCACATGCGGCTCTGGAGCCGCACTTTACCGACCACTGCCCTAAGCATACCACTTTCAAAGCCCCTCCCACCTCTACCCCGTCTCTGCTTGTTGTGTGTGACAAATCTTATTATATCAGATCATAATATGTACACACCTAGTTATCATGTATTAGTGAAGGTATAACAAAAAACCGTTCTAGCGAAAGTGAAGTATCGTAAGGCATAATATGGAGGCAATATTTTTTTAATCATAACTCTTTTTTTTTATCATTAACTTCCTTCACTTACAGACGCAACTGCGTGTAACATTGGAGAAAAGCAAACACAACTCTTAACCGCTATTACAGAAACAAGCAAACATAACTCTTAACCGTTAATACAGAAACAAGAAAACATAACTCTTAACCACGAATACAAAAACAAGCAAACATAACTCTTAACCGCTAATACAGAAACAAGCAAACATAACTTTGGACAGTTAGTACAGTTATTAAAGAAACAAGTCACTTGTTCCTACTACCTAACACTCACTCCGAGGTGGTTACCTCTGATCACTATAGATTCAAACTACTTAGTCTTAAATCACTTGTAACTCTCCAAATTTATACAGCGTAATGTAGACATATAAATTTACCAGCATGGTGCGCTAATCAATTTTTCCCCATCTCCCCTGAAGGAACCCTATGGGAGTTCATCATCGTATCATATCTTTTTAAAAATGTAATGTTTTTTGGTAAGTTTGTTTTCTTTCTTTTGGTATAGTCAAGTAGTTTTTATTTTCAAGCGTTATACTGCTTTTAACTGCCATAGACTGCTTTTTATTGATGTAGACTGACATTTACTGAAATATAACGCTATTGGCTTCCAAATTTCAAGCTACCGTCTGCTATTTACATATATACTTCTTTTGACTGCTATATACTTTTATACGATATACTACAATGTGGTGTTATAAACCGCTTTTTAATTGCTATCTGCTGCTATGGATTGATACACAGAGCATTTTACTATTACATAATATTACTTACTGCTTTATACAGCTGTACAGCGATACGGTATAATGTTATACATTTTTATTGATACCGTAGACTACATTTACTGCTACATAATATTACTTACTGCTATATACACTTTTATATATTACTGTATATTAAATGCTATAAAATTTAAAACTAATTATCAAATGTTGGCCAAAATACCTATTTGTATATCAAATTTTTAATCTTTTAATTTTTAATGAGAAACTTTCTTTGCTATTTTTATTTTTATATGTTTACTTTCCAGCATCAAATTATTAGGTCAAGACATTTATCTAGTCAAGTGTAGGTAAAACAAGCTCTATGGTTTGCTGGTCAACAATTACTGCCAAACGATGGTCATCTTCTTCAATTCTTCTGTTTGTTGGCTAGACGTCTCTAAAGGTCTCATTTTGATCTTGACCGCTGCCCTGGTGACCGCTCGCTGGACTGGTGATGGACAATAAAAAGGGTCTGATCCGCTGACCCGTTGGGCCGGCACGTTTGGCACGAGTGTCATGTCGGGATATTGGACTGGTCAAGGGGTCTGGCTGATTAAGATTGAACTTGTAATTGTATGTAGATGGACTACTTACATTGCCGCTGCGTCGGTAACGAGCTGTTGCCAACTCTGATTTGTTTCTATCGTTCCATTTATTTTTATTATTGTTCTATTTTTTTTTGGCTTGAATGTAGAACGTTCCTCTATTTACAAATGTATTCATCTTAAAAACGTCATGAGCATTTGGCACTAATCCTGGGCAATTTAAGATCTTAAAAGGTAATTGGGGCACCAGAGAGTAATTGCTATTCACTCGTGGACCTCGTTTGTTTCCTGGGCATAAGGGGCACAGCAGCTAGGGGCATAAATCGTCCCTTATTTAAATGAAGTAAATTTCCCTCTACATATTTTTTTTGTCTAAAATAAACTAATATTAATTTTTAATATAAAAAATACAAGAAAAAGACAACAAATAAATAAGACATACATCTTACTTTGCATTCTTATATTATTGGCAGCTAAAAAAATGTGCGAGTGTTGGAATCATTATCAATGTTATTATAAATAACCAATTTTTTTTTCATATCAGATCATTCACATTTAGCTCCAGGACATAATAATTAAACTTTCAGTAACCTAAAAGAAACAAAGTAAACTTTAATGACCTAAAAATTGAAATGTTTTTTTTACTAAATTAACAAAAGAATATAACACATGTAATAAAAATATAACACATGTAATAATAATAGAACACATGTAATAATAATATAACACATGTAATAATAATAGAACACATGTAATAAAAATATAACACATGTAATAATAATAGAACACATGTAATAATAATAGAACATATGTAATAATAATAGAACATTGTAAAAATAATGCAGATCGATAAAGCTTTCTCATTTATTTCATTTAGAAAATACAATACAACTCTCAAAGTGACAATTTTATTTATTTACAATCATTTATATCGGCAAAGAAGTATAAATTACAAGAAAAAAAATTTTGTTTACAGTTTTACTTTTATTCGCACTTCGAAGTTTGACAAACATACAAAGACGTTGTATTTGACAACATGGTCCGATTTCACAAAAGTTGCTACTTACAGCAAAAGCTGTAAAGTTTATTAGAAGCGACGTTTATTTTTAACCTTCATATAACTATATCTAGGGATAACTATGTATTTGTATTTATATCGAAATCTTCGTTAATACTCTAATGCGAATAGCATCTTGCTGTAGTGCCGAATCTAGAGAGGACTAGGCCTGGGGGCTGGCCCTGGGCCCCCATTTCGACATTCGACACCATGACATGGAATAATAACGCGATACTTAAATAATAAAAAAATACTTTTGGGGGGCCCCTCAGCTGGGGCCAGTGGAGTTTTTCAAATTAGGACCTTGCACTGGTGCACCTCCATTGCACAGTGTCTGTAGATGCGCAGATACCATCTTGCACAGTTTTCATTGCTCGAGTCAAAAAAATGTATGATTCCAGAGACAAACAAAAAAAACTCTAATCTGGCTGTCATGTGCTAGTATCATGATCACGATGCAGTCTGCGTGTTAGCTCCACTGTGTTGCTGCTGTACCTATAGCTGTTGTACACACCACTACTGTTGTACCTGCTGTGATCTTAGCTCGCTGATGGCAGTGGTTGAGCAAATGGTGAATTGATCTAGTGATATGATAGACTTCAGTAAACTCTTTAGGTGGAGGTGGGGGTAGAGGTGGACAGAAATAAAACAATAATTATGTCTTTACATGGTTTAAAACAAGGATTTAGACTATAACACAGGTGGGCAGACTTTCTAAGTCACGGCCGAGTCACGGGCCACGTTGTATTTTACATGCGTTAAATTTTATCTAAGTGTCAAAACATAAAAGGCTTGTGCTGAGCTTCATTACAACTCACCTGCCGAATCAACCAGCCCTGAAAATGGATGGCGCTGGAGCGTCGGACAACCTCCCCGTGCGCAACGCCATTGTTGATAGCACTTGCCAGTGGTCTTAGTGCATGTGGGCTGGAGACGCCAGTGCCTTAATATGTAATGCAGGATGTGTTGCTTCAGCAACTTTCCCCAGGAGGACATGATGTCAGACCTCCCCGTGCGCAACGCCAATGGTGACCTTTACTTGCCATCGGTGCTGAATGAGGGCTGGGGATGCTGGGCCCAGTGTGTCTTGGCTGGGATGTATTGACCTCCTTAACTTTCCCCAGGTGGCCCACATGACCTGAACCTCCTAGCGGTCCGGGCGGACAACAACGATGACGCGCTACTCTGACCTGGCGCAGCTAATCTGGGGAGCACGGAAGTGCCTAACTGCGAAAAGCGTACGACTGTGGTGGCACTGACCTGGTACAGAACGCGAGGACTCTTGAGATGCAACAAGTGACCCTCTGTCTGGAGGGCACTAGGCCAGTGAGACCATAACATAACGCTTTCAGTGATGGATACGTAAATACGAGGACCGTGCGGCGCGGAACCCTCTGACTACTAGTCTCGAAAAAGCCAAACCCTAGGAACCGGGTAAGGGCTTGCAATACGAAATTTGGCGGCATCGTCTCTGACGTGGGTCAATCGCATCGGACCTTTGATACACATAGCGCTGGCGGTAATGCTGTTCATCTGAAGTTCTATGGGACCACACCGGCCGGTACTATGGGGAGCTGAGGTCATCTAGGTGCTGGCCAACCCTCATGTCATGCAGAGAAACCAATAAAGACTAAAACTTGGTCGATAACTGACTGATCAAAATAGATAGTAACATTAGGCTTCCCTTGCTCTGGGAAGCCCTGCTCTGGGAGCAATGTAATCTGAAAGTGTCTCTTGAGCAGCCCGCTACCTACGCCACCAGCCCACCCCCCGCTCTGGAGGGCACCTGAACGCTCTTAGGTGAAATGGTGGACGCCCACAAGGGAGCTGCCAGCCGCTCCCCCGCTGCTGGGACGACGCAGGAAGTGAACCCTGGTGTATCCGATACTGTGACCGACATGTGGCCGGCTTGCGATGGCCTCGACGGCAGATCGGGGTTTCGAGGAAAAAGATTTCAACCCACTCCTCCGAGAGATCAGGCCTTGTCAGAGCGGCGCTTTAACTGGACAGCCTGGGTCGAGGTAGGAGAAGCAACTGACTGCTCGCTGCCGCAGACTACACCTTCGCCTCTGGGCACTCGAAAAGCAAATGGAAAAGGATAAGAAAGGAATAAAGCGGGTTCTGGGCGGCACCGACACTCGTGGATGGTTAGGGGGCGGTAGGGCCACGCCATCGTTCAAAGCTCGACTACTTGCCCCGGTACCGCAGTTTTAGCTGAAAGGTCATCGTAAAAAAAGCCACTCGGCCCAGCCCAAGAACCACTAAAGTGGCGGATCGAAGGCACAGTGTCCACCGCCAGGCTACCGGACAAGCGGCCTGGTGGTCAGCATTCACAGGTGAAAAGCCCGCTGGGTGGAGAGCGAGCCCTGAATACGGATGAAGCTGCTCTGTCAGCCTGACTCAAACAGATGACCGCTGAACGGCGCTACGAGGAGTTCGTTTACCCTCACAAGAGGCTGTGCCGGGTCGAGGCCCAGTCCCTGACTGAGTGCTAATTGCTCTGTTGGTACAGAAATCCAGACGCTGCGACCACGCGGAGACGAGGGGGGAGGCAGACCCCCCGCAAAGGCGGCTGCGGCAGGTCAGAGCCCAGTCCTCGGGTAACGCTGGCAGCTCTTCCAGCGGAAAACCGATCGTGACGACCAGCAGGGTACCGAGAACGGGGCTGGATAGATGGCTGGCTCCGCCCTGCTACCGACGAAGAGACTGGGAACTGTCAAGCCCAGCCCTCGACGATAAACGCTGATTGCTCTGTCAGCGGGAAGTCGAAAGTCATGGACCGCAGGTCACTGTTACCGGGTGTCAGCCGAAAGCTCCCCGCCTGAGGGGTGGCTGGCACCAAGACTGACATAGGCAGGGCACTGCCAACGGGTGTAGCCAAAGCTCCCCGCCTATGGTGCCCGGCAAGACGAAAGAGACTGGGAACTGTCAGCCAGCCCTCGACGATAAACGCTGATTGCTCTGTCAGCGGGAAGTCGAAGGTCATGGGGACCGCAGGTCCTGTTACCGGGTGTAGCCGAAAGCTCCCCGCCTGAGGTGGCCGGCACCAAGACTGACATAGGCAGGGCACCGCCAACAGGTGTAGCCGAAAGCTCCCCGCCTATGGTGCCCGGCGAGACAAAGAGACTGGGAACTGTCGGCCCAGCCCTCGGTGATAAACGCTGATTGCTCTGTCAGCGGGAAGCCGAAAGTTGAGGAGAGCAGGTCACTGTTTCCGGGTGTAGCCGGAAAGCTCCCCGCCTGGAGGTGGCGCCGGCACCACAACTGACAAGCGAAGACTCGGAAACGCTCTGGTAAGGCTCAATTCAGGATTGTCCACCTGAATGTCCGGGGGTCTCATCCCCATAGGCCTAGAAGTCGCAAAACTTTTGAACGAGAATGACGTGGATGTTGCAATGTTACAGGAGTGCATCCTTGGACTTAGGACAGTCCACTACTGGCTATTCGGTAGCTTCCGCTTGTGAGGTGCAAGAACTGCAGAGTTGGTGACCCTGGTCAGAAATACTAAATGCTCAGCCGAGCCGCGCCCACGGCTCACGGGAAAACGGATACGCTTGCGGTGGATGTTTATAAGGATGGGAGGAGGTACCATTGTGTTAACTGTGTATTAATCCCCCCAAGACAGAGCTCAGTCTAATAACAGCTGAGGATACTCTGCTTGGCACACTTTGTATGTGGTGATTTCTAACGCCTATGTCTCCAGGCATGGGGGCTATAAGCGCACTGATGCGGCTGGCCAGAGATTGATTGAAATTTGTAATATTACAAATTTAGTTGAAGGCACATGGACCGTGGTCTGAACCCACTTTGCTGCACGGTCCAGAATGGGAGCCCAAGCGAGACCCGACTTAACACTCGTCTCGGCTGACCTGGCCTGTAACACCTCTTTCCGCGTGCTAGATTGCATCCAGTAGATGACCATAAACCTGTTCTCGTCTCAGTGGACATCCCTCCACCTGAGAGAAACCCAGGAGCTAAGCACAGGTGCTGGGTTTATTCTGAAAGCAAATTGGGACGCCTTCAGGGCAGCAGCTGACGCTGCCTTGGAGAGGGTAAGATTCCGAGCGTGGAACAGTCGACGTTGCTTACAAGGAGATCACTGAAGCGATCTGAGGTGCCGCACGTAGGACGATCCCAAAGAGCCTCCGGGAAACGTAAGTTCAGACCATTTTGGACTACAGCCCTTGCAAGGTTAGTTCGGCAAAGACAAGCCGCTCGAAAGAAAGCTTTGTCGATTGAAAACGGCTGAGGCGTCGACGTGAGTACAATAAACTAACTGAGCAAGTAAAAAGGGCGTCTGCTGAGGCCAAAAAGCAGAAATGGACTGATACTTGCGAGAAGTTGGATCTGAGGGAGAGCCAAAAGACATGGAAATTGCTGAAAGATTTGACCCAGGCTGGGGCAATCAGAACTGGTGCCCTGATGCAACTGGACTCAGGCCTGACGGCTAGCGATAGCAAGAAGGCCGAAGTGCTAACAAGCACTTTGCAGAGGTCAGTAAGTCAAGTAAGAAGAGTACATTGTCCAAGGCACTGGATAAAGTCCGACGGGTCAAAGAGAAGGCTGAGTTTGGCACGGAAAATCGAGACACGTTCAGAGCCCCATTCTCTGTCAATGAATTGGCATACGCAGTCAGGAAGTGTCGCATGAGAAAGGCCCCAGGTAGTGACTTGATCAGTAATGAGATGATCACACACCTCGGGGCAGCGGGACAAGCAAAGCTTCTCCAGTTTGTCAATCGCACGTGGTTGACAGGAGAACTCCTCAGAGGTGGAGGGAGGCTGTCATAGTGCCGGTACTTTTAAAAGGGAAAAAGACTGACCAAGCCGTAAGCTACCGTCCTATTTCCCTCACTTCATGTGTTGGGAAAGTAGCTGAACGCATGGTCAACCGAAGGTTGATGTGGTTCTTAGAGGAAAAAGGGCTCATTACCCCAAAGCAAGGAGGCTTTCGGCGGGGTAAGAGTGCGATGGACATGGTCACGCTCCTCGTCCAAGAGATAGCCGACGGCTTTCAGAGAGCTGAGTCAACGGCGGTAGTTTTCCTAGATCTCACAAGCAGGCTTACGATCGAGTCTGGCGTCCAGGACTATTGTTGAAGCTACAGCGGATGGGTGTCACCGCTGAGATGTACATTTGGTTACGCAGTTTCCTCAGTAATCGTACTATCATGACACGCGTTGGGAGCAGCGTGTCGAGGAAACGGACCCTCGAACAGGGTCTTCCACAGGGCTCTGCCCTCAGTTGTACATTGTTCCTAGCTTTCATCAATGACCTGCCTGAGTTTCTGGGATGTAAAAGCCTACTGTATGCCGACGACTTAGCGATCTGGAAGACCGGAAAGAGTGCCTCAGTCCTTGAGAGAGCACTCCAGAAGGACCTGACTACGGTCGGCTGTTATACTAGGATGTGGGGGCTAGAGATTAACGTCTCGAAGACTGTCTACTCGCTGTTTACCATGGGCACGAGTATCCTCAAGGAGCCATTTAGACTGGAGGTAGAGGGTGAGGTCCTTGCTCTGGAACCTAAGCCCAAGTACCTGGGAGTAACACTTGACAGAAAGCTTACTCTCTGCACACATCTGTCGGAGGTTGCCCGCTGCGCCTCTGACAGACTGAATATTGTCAAGAAGTTGGCGAGCACGTCCTGGGGGGCTCGAGCAGATGTCCTGAGGTCACTGTACATGGGTGCAGTAGGTCTCAGATAGATTATAGCCAGGTTGTGCAGGTCTATGGGTCTAAGTCCTCTTTAAAGGCCCTGGATGTTGTACAGAACCAGGCTCTCCGGCTGATCACAGGCACTTTCCGAACGGCACCCACAGCAGCGGTGGAAATCATGGCAAATGTGCCACCTCTGGGTATCCGTAGAGAGCAGGCCGTCTTGACCGCGTATGAGCGTTTCAAGCGGCAGGAGGAGACCTCTGTCCTAAGGGAGATGGTCGATGGCTGGGTGGAAAGAAAGCGGCTCTCGATGCAGTCTTTTATGCACCATGCAGTGAGACTTGCCTCCGAGATCAAGCTGCCGACTGACCGCCTAATGCTAGAAACTGTCTCAAGGCTCCCGCCTGGCGAGGCTCTCTACATGCCTGAGGTACGCACGACCCTGGTCGAAACCAATGCTGGGATCGCAAAGGATCGCCGAACCATCACGGATGTGGCTTTGGAGGTGATTGAAAACTACTCGGGGAACGCTATACTGGCCTATACTGATGCTTCTGTATCCAGTAGAGACGGTCGGACAAGCGCCTCGTTTGGGGTTCATATCACTCTCCCACAAACTGGCTTTGTGAAAGACCATGCTGGCCTATGTGGGTCACTCTGTGCTTACGAGGCAGAGATGACAGCCATTACTGAGGCAGTGGACCACATAGGGGAGCTAATCGGTGAGGGTACTTTGCCTGCTCTGGACATTGTCATCCTCACTGACGCGCTCTCTGTTCTCCAAGCTGTAAAAGGGACAGGAGAATGGCCGCTACTGCTGGAAGCCATGCTGATGGCAATACAGGGTCTTGTGTCCCAACATCACGTGCATGTGACCCTTCAATGGGTTCCCGGGCATGCGGACGTGCCCGGAAATGAAAGGGCAGACGGCATTGCCAAGGCAATAGTCCAGTCGACAGATTCCCAAGTGCTGCCCGTGAGTGCAAGAAAGAGCTCATTTGAGGCAGCACGTTCCATGATCTGCCTCTTTGGACAATCGAAGTGGTTCTCGGGCTGGGCACATGGGGTGACCGGACTTCAGATCCGGCAAGTCCTAGAGCGGCCGTCCAAAACTGACCCGTGGTGGAAGCACAGGCGTGTCGAGCAGGCGCTAATTGCCCAGTTCCGAACTGGGCACTGTCCTATTGGCGCGTACTTTGGGAGGTTGAGGCCCAATGTCGACACCCTTTGCAGACACTGCGGGGAAGTGGAGGAAACCGTAGATCATTTGCTTTTCGAGTGCCCCGGACTGGCGGACCACAGGGTGGACCAGTCCGGAAGCCTGCTGGCCATCGGGCTCTATGGCAGTCTCCAGATGTTGAGAGACACAGCAGGTCTGATCTCACGGGCTCTAAGAGACTAAGTCTCAGCCCGCAGATAAAACTGAGAGAGTTCAAAGGAAGGAAAGGAGCTTCATTATAAAAACGGGCGGCGTGCCGGATTAAACAGTTCGGCGGGACAGATTCTGCTCGCGGACTGTAGTTTGCTCATTGCTGGATTTTGACGATCGTCCGGTTTTTTTTTTTTGAAAGATTTTTCCCTAAAATGAACAGGTATAGTTATATATCTGACCACATTATGTATTTTATTCTTCTGTGTAAAGCGTGTGAAGGAAGTTATTGTTATCTTTTGACTCGGAACTAAATTTGTCGTCAGCCGGAGGCGACATTTTCACAAACTTTGAAAAAGTTTAAAGCTAATGAATGGGATGGCCTATTTCAGAGTCCACTTAGTACGACATTTCGATAAATATGCCACCAATAGCCCATTTTACACCTGAAGCGAATAACAGACTCTGTTTGCGAGCAGCTGTTGCGGTTAGTTCAGATCGTTAGTGTGCAGACGCGGCGGTTAGTTCAGATCGTTAGTTTGCAGACGCGGCGGTTAGTTCAGATCGTTGGTGTGCAGACGCGGCGGTTAGTTCAGATCGTTACTGTGAAGACGCGGCGGTTAGTTCAGATCGTTAATGTGCAGACGTGGCGGTTAGTTCAGACCGTTAGTTTGCAGACGAGGCGGTTAGTTCAGATCGTTAGTGTGCAGACGCGGCGGTTAGTTCAGATCGTTACTGTGAAGACGCGGCGGTTAGTTCAGATCGTTTGTGTGCAGACGCGGCGGTTAGTTCAGATCGTTAGTGTGCAGACGCGGCGGTTAGTTCAGATCTTTAGTGTGCAGACGCGGCGGTTAGTTCAGATCGTTAGTGTGCAGACGCGGCGGTTAGTTCAGATCGTTAGTGTGCAGACGCGGCGGTTAGTTCAGATCGTTAGCGTGCAGACGCGGCGGTTAGTTCAGATCGTTAGTGTGCAGACGCGGCGGTTAGTTCAGACCGTTAGTGTGCAGACGCGGCGGTTAGTTCAGATCGTTAGTGTGCAGACGCGGCGGTTAGTTCAGATCGTTACTGTGAAGACGCGGTGGTTAGTTCAGATCGTTTGTGTGCAGACGCGGCGGTTAGTTCAGATCGTTCGTGTGCAAATGCTGTGGTTAGTTCAGATAGTTAGTGTGCAGACGCGGCGGTTAGTTCAGATCGTTAGTGTGCAGACGCGGCGGTTAGTTCAGATCTTTAGTGTGCAGACGCGGCGGTTAGTTCAGATCGTTAGTGTGCAAATGCTGTGGTTAGTTCAGATAGTTAGTGTGCAGACGCGGCGGTTAGTTCAGATCGTTAGTGTGCAGACGCGGCGGTTAGTTCAGATCTTTAGTGTGCAGACGCGGCGGTTAGTTCAGATCGTTAGTGTGCAGACGCGGCGGTTAGTTCAGATCGTTAGCGTGAAGACGCGGCGGTTAGTTCAGATCGTTAGCGTGCAGACGCGGCGGTTAGTTCAGACCGTTAGTGTGCAGACGCGGCGGTTAGTTCAGACCGTTAGTGTGCAGACGCGGCGGTTAGATCAGATCGTTAGTGTGCAGACGCGGCGGTTAGTTCAGATCGTTAGTGTGCAGACGCTGCGGTTAGTTCAGATCGTTAGTGTGCAGACGCTGCGGTTAATTCAACTATCAACAGTGCGCGTCAATATCTTCACGCTGTTTGGTTGAATCTATGGCCTTGGGTAAGTGAGCCCTATTGGTATGTCGATGACGTTACTGGCCCGAGTTCCAGTGACCGTACAGTTAGTTTTTGTCCACACTTCTGTCTTTGTCACCAGACCGCAACATCCGTTCGTGTTGTGAGATGTGGAAGAGACAATTTAAAAAAAAGAAAAACTCACGAAATAAAACAACAAACTAGTAAGTGTTTTATGATCAAGAGAAAAACGGTCAAGAAACTCGGAGATCCCCATATGGGCAATGTGTTGGATATCCCCACATAGGCAAGGTGTTGGAGATCCCCCATGGGCAAGGTGTAGGAGATCCCCACATGGGCAGTGTGTTGGGCATCACCACATGGGAAAGGTGTTGGAGATCCCCACATAGGCAAGGTGTTGGAGATCACCATATAGGCCAGGTGTTGGAGATCCTAATATGGGAAATGTGTCGGAGATCCCCACATAGGAAAGGTATTGGAGATCCCCACATGGGCAATATGTTGGAGATCCCTAAATAGGCAATGTGTTGGAGATCCCCAAAAGGGCAATATGTTGGACATCACCGCATGGGAAAGGTGTTGGAGCTCCCCACATGGGCAATGTTTTGGAGATCCCCACATAGGAAAGGTTTTGGAGATCCCCGCATGGACAATGTGTTGGAGATCCCCACATAGGAAAGGTATTGGAGATCTCCGCATGGACAATGTGTTGGAGATCCCCACATAGGAAAGGTATTGGAGATCCCCGCATGGACAATGTGTTGGAGATCCCCAAATAGGCAATGTGTTGGAGATCCCCAAATAGGCAATGTGTTGGATATCCCCAAATAGGCAATGTGTTGGAGATCCCCAAATAGGCAATGTGTTGGAGATCCCCACATGGGAAAGGTGTTGTGTTACCCCTATTGCCCCTATTTCACAGAAGCAGTCAAAGGTCATTAGTTGCACTGTATGCGATGCAGTAACGTGACAGTAAACCATACTTACCTATGCATCGATATTATTGTGCTCAATAAGAGGGTACATAATATGTTAGCATGATCGATCGTAAGGGGTTATGGTGCGGGTTTGAATCCTCGCTATTCCTGGTACATTCGCCTTCAATGCCGTAAACATGACTATTGTAGCCTCGATTTCGGTTAAAACGGACATGGGCCAACTTTGACCCTTCATGTCATCTGATTCGGCCAGCACTTTACTCATATCCGCTCGTTCACATCATTGCCGTTAATATCTGATTTATATTATTAAGTATCCACACTCCATATATCTACTGTCAATACGACTATTCTGTCAAATTTAATAACCCTTTGGGACATGCGGTTATAAATTTTCGCCAACTCCAGCATTAGAATGTAGTGAAAGCACTACACACTATTCTAGCTATGATGAAAAAAGTACTTTAATTTTGACTATACTGTTAAGGACATCATAGTCAAAATTACAATGATTTATTAACTTATTGTTTGAAGAATACAAACTTTAGCCAGCCGTTAAAAAAATTGACAACCAGTTTAAAAACCAAAACAAAAATTAAAAAAAATACAGCAGTGACAAAATTCAATTCATAAATTTTTAATTATCAGAGAGATCAAATTTTATGAAAAATTAATTTATTTTAAGAACTTTAAAGAGAAACAGACATGAATCCATTAACTTCTATCAACGAATAAAGATAAATATTGCAGAAAAAAAGCATGACGCGTGAAATAAGAAGTGACGAAATCTTGACATTCGCCGAATTTGAAAGGCGACAAAAAAAATTAGCCACAGTTGTGGACATTCAATTAATAAAAAAGGACTCCATTAGGCTCAATGTCAAGGAAGAGATGAATGGAGGAGAAAGTCATTAACAATTTAAATGAAAAGAATGAATAAGATATAGTTGCAAAAAAAATAATAATAAATATTCAGGTCAGTGAAGGACAGAATTGAATTAGCCCATAGACACTTTTTCTTCCCCTTGCAATTCGAAACTCCCCGTAAAGAACATGGCGTAACTAGGAAATGGATGAATCCGTTGCTGATGACGCCAACACTAAGAGAGGAGATGAGAATGAAGCATGTTTTTGTTAGAGGGTATTAGCTAGGATTAAGACAGCGATGTGTACGTTTTAAGTACATCCGATACAAGCTACGCAGGATAAGGAAGGTGGATTATGTTGTGGGTTTCGAGAGTAGAGGTTGTCGACGTATTTGTGATGATGACGTCATCAGGCGGGGTCAGAGTGCTGAACTTTTATGTTGGTTTATTGTATCATCTGTTTATATAATGTAAAAAAAAAATAAACAATCCAAAACAACAACAACAACAGCCAACCATTGAATTTTAAAATAAATAATATTAATAATAACATGACTTGTAAAAAAAACAAGCAATTAAGCCTGTTCCATTCTGGACACAGGACGTGTTAGCGCATTTTCATGTTGTAAATATTTGTAAATTTTGGAAATGTTTATAAATTCAATTGTGTAATGCATATATCTGAAAAAAAGATATTAAAAGGACAAGTAAGTCATGTTGAATAACTGTTACAAAAAGAAATAATGATTACGCCCCTTTGATTAGCTTTTATTATTTATATTTAAAATATAAGCAAAACGGTACATAACAAACTCTTATATTTTGGCCCTGAGAGGTCAAATCGCGAAAGGGACTTTTGATGTACACTTGGCAGGCCAAGCCCTACACAATGATATATACATCATGGGTCTAGGACTTATGGTTGCTGAGATATAGGGCGGTTCATTATTAATATAGCTTATATAGTAAAAAACGGTACTTTATAAGGCCCCTTTTACGGCCCTGAGAGGTCAGATCGCGAAATGGAAAAAAGTCATTTCTTGGCAGGCCAAGACCTACAAAATGATATATACATCATGGGTCTAGGACTTATGGTTTTTGAGATCTAGGGTGATGACAGACAGACAGACAGACAGACAAAACGGGGACAATAGAGCATTTTTTTCCTAAAATGCTCTAAAAACACGCTATTAATTAACATGTTCTAAATCTTGTGACAAGGAGACGGATGGTCGTGCGGAAAAGCGCTCGAGCTGATTTCATCTCATCCTTACAGTGACTTCACACACAAATCTTATGATTATACAAAGTAAACCAAATCGTGCGCACCAGTGTCGAATATGCCCACTATCTGCATTTCTTTTTGGTTCTGTATTACTAAATGAATATGTATATGATCTAAATGATGACGTTTCATCGTCACAGAAACGATCAATCTACACATCTATCAATCGATCTATCCAGTCTCTTTATCTGTATACTATAAGTATCTATCATTCGATATATTCAGTCTCTTTATCTGTATACTATAAATATCTATCAATCGATATATTCAGTCTCTTTATCTGTATACTATAAATATCTATCAATCGATATATCCAGTCTCTTTATCTGTATACTATAAGTATCTATCAATCGATATATTCCCAGTCTCTTTATCTGTATACTATAAATATCTATCAATCGATATATTCAGTCTCTTTATCTGTATACTATAAGTATATATCAATCGATATATTCAGTCTCTTTATCTGTATACTATAAATATCTATCAATCGATATAATCAGTCTCTTTATCTGTAAACTATAAATATCTATCAATCGATCTATTCAGTTTCTTTATATGTATACTATAAATATCTATCAATCGATATATCCAGTCTCTTTATCTGTATACTATAAGTATCTATCAATCGATATATTCCCAGTCTCTTTATCTGTATACTATAAATATCTATCAATCGATATATTCAGTCTCTTTATCTGTAAACTATAAATATCTATCAATCGATCTATTCAGTTTCTTTATATGTATACTATAAATATCTATCAATCGATCATCCAGTCTCTTCATCTGTATACTATAAATATCTATCAATCGATCAATTCAGTTTCTTTATCTGTGTACTATAAATATCAATCTATTAATCTCTGTAGTGCAAATAATTTAAAGCTACATCATAGCCTTATATAGCGACATGCAGGTTGGCTTAATGTAATTATATATTGGAATCATTATTGGATTAATCATTCATACATGGTCTGTCGCTACAGAGGAATGATTCTTGTCCAAGACTAGTCAGAATACACTAAACTTAACAGTGATATCATGTCATGTCATTTCAATGTAAACAACGCTGTATCTATGTTTGGGTAAAGTCCGAAAAAAAAAATCTATTTAAATAACAACGCATCCAGTGATATAAGACGAACGGGTGAACCAGTGGCGTAACTTGGAAAGGGCGGAGGGGTAGAACCTCCCGGGGTGAGGGCTACTTATATTGCCGCCTTCTAGGGGGACCGTATTAGCCGTACTTAAGTACTTTTGTGTTGGGAATGGGGCGACTTAGGGTCCGCCCCACAGTACCAGACTCCCCAGTTACGCCACTGTTCTGAAAAAAAAAATGGATGTCGAATTAATAAAGAAAAACAAAATTATGCCTTCGTAATGGGTGAAATGAATCAGATGGGGTGAATCAGAAAACAAAAAGAAAGATTAATGCGCATTTATACCTTAATATTTCGTCAGGCCTCGATAGAGTGCACAAAATTAGAATCAGGATTGATTTGATCAACCGAATCACAGAAGATTCATTTATAACGGTCTTAGATAAAAGGGAAATTTCATTTAGGAATCTAATCCAGTATTTTTTTTTTTTTATCATTCTTGTCCATTATCTTTTTTTTTCCCTTCTTTTTCTTCTTATTGTTCATTTTGAAGAATGGGTTGGAGACACAATGTGGGAACATGTGAGAGACTCAACCCAATAAATGTCCACCATCTCTCTCCCACCCCCTCTCCTCTCACTCAAGGAAACAGGCAATTTGCTCCGGTCATCAATCGTGACCAGATAAATGACTCAAAAAAAAAACTGTGAAGCCACTTAGTTGGGGGGGGGGGGGAGAAGAAGTGGGGGAGGGGGTGTCATCACCAAGTCAGACCACTGACCACTATTGGTCAGTTCTGTAATAGTGGCTGGTGAAGGAAAGAGTAAAGATAAATTTGAAGTGATGGCTTTAGTTGGGATGTTAAAGGTTCACCTCAACAAACTCTAGTCGTTAACTCATTAACCGTCAAAACATCTTAAAAAAACCATTGGTCTAAAAACTGGCTCCCTTGAACCGCCCCCCCCCTCCCAACTACGAGTTCTGAGTGACCTATTAGTAAAGGGTCCCCCTCTTTTATTTGTGCTAACTGGCTAATGGCCTGCGGGTCGGCATATTAAGACGGCCCCGTTTTACAATTTAAAAAATGCCATTGTTAAAATGACTTATCACAATGAACCGTATTACAGACAGCCCAATCCAGGACTATCACAATGAATCTTATTACAGACAGCCCAATGCAGGACTATCACAATGAACCGTATTACAGACAGCCCAATGCAGGACTATCACAATGAATCTTATTACAGACAGCCCAATGCAGGACTATCACAATGAACCGTATTACAGACAGCCCAATGCAGGACTATCACAATGAACCGTATTACAGACAGCCCAATGCAGGACTATCACAATGAACCTTATTACAGACAGCCCAATGCAGGACTATCACAATGAACCTTATTACAGACAGCCCAATGCAGTACTATCACAATGAACCTTATTACAGACAGCCAAATGCAGTACTATCACAATGAACCTTATTACAGACAGCCCAATGCAGTACTATCACAATGAACCTTATTACAGACAGCCAAATGCAGTACTATCACAATGAACCTTATTACAGACAGCCCAATGCAGTACTATCAAAATGAACCTTATTACAGACAGCCCAATGCAGTACTATCACAATGAACCTTATTACAGACAGCCCAATGCAGGACTATCACAATGAACCTTATTACAGACAGCCCAATGCAGTGTTGATTCAGTTAACTGTAACTGTTACTGAAATGGCTCTAATAACTGAAAAAAGTGATTTCAGTTAACTACTAACTGAAACTGTAATTGAAAAAACATTTTAACTGTAACTGTAATGCTAATAGGAAAAAAATAATAGTAATAGTAATACTAACTGAAAAATTCGCTATAAAATAGAATTATAGAAATGCGCTACAATATTACATGTATTAGGGAGCGACCGATAATCGGATCGGTATCGGACCGATATTGGCACTATCGGTCAATATAGGATCGGCCGATTTTTATAGGGAGCGACCGATAGTCGGACCGATATTGGCACTATGGGTTAACTATCGGACCGCCGTTTTTTGGCTGGCGATACATTTTTTTTTTCACAACAGAGTTGCATAAAAAAAATCAGTAAATAACCCAATTCTATAACCAGATCAGACAAGATTTAAAAAAAAAAGGGAAAAAAAACCCGTACACAGAAATTGTCACGTCTACATGAATTGCATCAGTGATATGACCTTGAAACAATAGGATTGGCATTTCTTAATTCTACTGTATGACCTTGAATGATACAATTAGTGTGTTTATTTTTTTTTTGGGATGGGAAGTTGGGCCGGGGGGGGTATTACGGTAGTGGAGGGTAAACAAGACTTACGTGTGGGCGAAGTGTTACAAAATATGACAGGGAGAGGGGGGAACAAGGGTTGACATACGTCATATGATTGAAAACTAATGCACGAGAAAAGCACGTGTTTGGCAAGAGAAACAGACTGACAAAAAATCTAGAGATGCATACTTTTATGAAAGTGAGCAAAAAATTTATTAGATAACCCAACACTGTTGTTTTGTAAAAATATTTGGTTCATATACCGGTATTTTTCATATATTTTGATGCATACGTCTTTACTAGTGATAACTGATGTAGTAACTGAAAAAATTACAAACTGTAATAGTAACTGTAAAAACAATTTAATAATTACTCTAACTGTAATAGTAACTGAAAAATATTTGAAAGGCTAACTGTAACTCTTACTGTAACTGAAAAATGGTAACTGAATCAACACTGGCCCAATGCAGGACTATCACAATGAACCTTATTACAGACAGCCCAATGCAGGACTATCACAATGAACCTTATTACAGACAGCCCAATGCAGGACTATAACAATGAATCTTATTACAGACAGCCCAATGCAGGACTATCACAATGAATCTTATTACAGACAGCCCAATGCAGTACTATCACAATGAACCTTATTACAGACAGCCCAAATGCAGGACTATCACAATGAATCTTATTACAGACAGCCCAATGCAGTACTATCACAATGAACCGTATTACAGACAGCCCAATGCAGGACTATCACAAGGAATCTTATTACAGACAGCCCAATGCAGGACTATCACAATGAACCGTATTACAGACAGCCCAATGCAGGACTATCACAATGAATCTTATTACAGACAGCCCAATGCAGGACTATCACAATGAATCTTATTACAGACAGCCCAATGCAGTACTATCACAATGAACCTTATTACAGACAGCCCAAATGCAGGACTATCACAATGAATCTTATTACAGACAGCCCAATGCAGTACTATCACAATGAACCTTATTACAGACAGCCCAAATGCAGAGACAGCTCTCTTGAAAAAACAAACCCACACAACGACAACAACAGAATACAAATTATTGTGAGTTATTTCACTATGTTTTTATTGCTAGGATTTAAATTAAATGACAAAAGAATAACATGAATGCAAATTGCATTTCTCGCAGTGAAACAGGTAAAATAACAAAAAAAAAAAACACGCTGACAACCCAATCAAAATAAAATGCACGAAACAAAACTGAGAAGATCCATGTTTTTATTTTGTCGTTAATTGGTTAAATTGGATCAAGTCAATTAGCTGTTGATGGGTGTGTTCCGTTCCATACAAACAAAAAATTCAAACTAAATCATTGTCTCTAATGAAACATTAGTGGCATAAATGTAAACACAAAAATGTCGTCAGTTGTTGTTTGAATTTTATGTAAATAGTTTTTGAATTAAGTATTTTTTTGTTTGATGTTCGTTGATAATTTTGTTAAGTAGAAGGATAAATGATTAAGGAAGTAAATGATCAAACATTGAGAAGGCGGGCACGTCATGAAATGACCTACTTTAGCTGTCAATTTATTTGATCTATTTCGGTCATCCAGTAAAACGAATGCACTAAACGACTTTTACTTATAAAGCACATAAGACTTTAATCAACAACAGAGTCAGGATTCTCAAATAAGTGTTTAGGAACCCCACCAATGGTTCGCGATGTTTATCGGGAAAGATTTTAAGAACTATTTTAATCGATAATGAATTTAATATAAAATATTTTTAATTTTTCCTTTCTTTACCTGTAGGTCTGTGAAAGCACAATTGTGTCATGATGTATTTCTCTCTCTCTGTGTGTGTGTGTGTGTGTGTGTGAATACATGTGACCGGAGTTAAGACTATGTGTGTTTCTCTTTGCGAATGTGTGTCAGTGTGAGCAGACGTGTAGTTCATCTTCCCTGTGCGTGCGCTGATGTATGTGTATATGTGTTTGTGTGTGTGTGTGTGTGTGTGTGTGTATGTGTATGTGTTTGTGCGTGTGTGTTTCAATGTTCAGGCTGTGCTTGCCATTAAGTTCAGTCACAAATCTACCGGGCACCCAATTGTGTTTCAGCAAACCAGGATAATTTTCAATTTAAACTCCGTTCAAAGTGTACTCACAGGAATACGGACATGGCACGTACATTTTTTTTAACCCACCCCTCCTCCCTCCTCCTCCCTTCACACAAATCCTATACCCCCTCCCCCCCCCCCCCTGTCCCTGCATCTATCCAATACCTACCCCCGACATTCTACCAGGAAATGAATCCTTTTTTTTTTATATTGTTGTTTACTGTTTGGAAGATGTGTTTTTGTTTTTTGTGTCTGCTTCAGTCGCCGTTAAACAAAAATATTTTTGTTCAAGTTTTTGTTTTTGTTGAACTTTTCCTTTGTTGATTTAAAGAATTCCTTTTGTTGTTCATCGTCTGTTCCAAAAAAAAAATGTGTTTTGTATTGTCTGTAGACCGGATATTTCCTGCTAGTATTAGAAGATAGGATTTACATTCTGCTGATCCGGGAAAAACCCGGTTTGTGGTGGGAGTTGATCAACTATGCAGTGTACGTTTCATTTCTATTTTCGATTTACAGAGATTTTGTTAGAATTTGTTTTACAAAACAAACTGCCTCATTGGATGCGTTCGTTTAATGGATCCTTTTGCTTCTTGTAATCAGGGTTGGAAGCCTGCCGCACTCTAAATAATCAAAGAAATGATATCGCTGTCTAAAATCATAGCATTAAAATATTATAGTTAATAGTTCTTTGAGATCACTTTTATTCTCGTATGTTATTCTTTAAATTTTTAGTTTAATATCTGAGATTTCGGAAACAAAAAAAAATTGCTAAGAGCTGTGGCAAGGAATAAATTAATAAAGCTGTTCATGAGATTTATTGAACAGGGGCTGTCACAACTTATTGAACAGGGGCTGTCACCACTTATTGAACAGGGGCTGTCACCACTTGTTGAACAGGGGCTGTCACCACTTATTGAACAGGGGCTGTCACCACTTATTGAACAGGGGCTGTCACCACTGGTTGAACAGGGGCTGTCACCACTTATTGAACAGGGGCTGTCACCACTTATTGAACAGGGGCTGTCACCACTTATTGAACAGGGGCTGTCACCACTTATTGAACAGGGGCTGTCACCACTTGTTGAACAGGGGCTGTCACCACTTGTTGAACAGGGGCTGTCACCACTTATTGAACAGGGGCTGTCACCACTTGTTGAACAGGGGCTGTCACCACTGGTTGAACAGGGACTGTCACCACTTATTGAACAGGGGCTGTCACCACTTGTTGAACAGGGGCTGTCACCACTTATTGAACAGGGGCTGTCACCACTTATTGAACAGGGGCTGTCACCACTGGTTGAACAGGGGCTGTCATCACTTATTGAACAGGGGCTGTCACCACTTATTGAACAGGGGCTGTCACCACTTGTCGAACAAGGTGGGACCACTTATTGAACAGGGGCTGTCACCACTTATTGAACAGGGGCTGTCACCACTTATTGAACAAGGTGGGACCACTTATTGAACAGGGGGTGGGGGGCAGAACTGAGCTCATTGAGTTTGTAATTAATAAAAATACATTAAGAGCCGACCTTAGTCAATTTATCAAAATTTAATGTACACAAATATTTAAACATGAGAAATAAGTCTTAGTGGTTGCCACAAAGAGTTATCGATTGTCATAATTCAAATCCGGAGTTACCTATCGATAAAGTGTAAACAATTAGAAGTATAAACGGATTAAACTCATTGGACAAACTCAGACGATATTTTTTTTCTATTTATTTGTATATTATCGAGATATAATTTCCTTTCTTTGAATTTTTTTTTCATTAAAACAAAAAAAAAAAACCCAAAAAAACTTCAACATAGTATTTCTATCCATGATTGCAGACAGTCAGACTGAAAATTCAGAGACGAAAACATAATAACAAGATGAAAGAATTGAGAAAAACCAGCAAGAGTTTCTTTTTTTTAACTTTCATCCTTCCATTAGCCACGGAAAAAAAAATTCCCTCCAGACATGGCCGTGGTAATCTTTGAGGATGTAATTTTTAATTGTGTTTATCAAAGTCAGTTTCACATGCGTGTGTGAGATAGAGTGTTTGTGCGTGTGCGATAGAGTGTTTGTGTGTGAGATAGAAAGTGTATGTGTGTGTGAGAGAGAGAGAAAGAGTGTATGTGTCTGTGTGTGTGAGAGTATGTGTGTGTGTGTGTGTGTGTGTGTTTTGTCCCATAAATTCCAGGCCACGACAACAGGACTAATTTTCTCGACACTCTCAGGGGGGAAATTGCAAATGGCCCAACAATGTTTTCCTTAATTAGATTTGACTTCGAAATTCAGCCTTCTGGGCTAGTGTGTGGACTTGTGTGCGTGTGTGTGTGTATGTGTGTGTGTTAGCAGGAATGGCTGACGTGTGAGCTCTGAGAATACTCGGGGGGTGGGGGATGGAGAGGGGCCCGGGGGTTGGGTGTGGGAGCTGGTTGATCGATTGCCTTCCCCTAACCAAGGTATTGTGTCCCCCCCCCCCCCCACACACACACATCACACAGAGGCGTGACTAAGGTTTATAATGACCTGATAAGAATGAGAAAATAAAGTCCTAACCCGTAGACCTTGTCTCATTTCCCTACACCGGTGGTTCTCAAAATTTTACTTCGCGGAGCATGGCAGACTTCGCGGAGCATGGCAGACTTCGCGGAGCATGGCAGACTTCGCGGTGCATGGCAGACTTCGCGGAGCATGGCAGACTTCGCGGTGCATGGCAGACTTCGCGGTGCATGGCAGACTTCGCATGCGATGCTGGGATGTTCATTCTAAGTATGAACATAAACATGACGTGCCCCCCCCCCCCGCAAAACATTTAAGAATTTGTCAACAGTTAATGTACGCCTAAGCGCCCCCCCCCCCGTAGGGGAAATGATTTTTTTTTAAATAAAATGCCCGTTGAAGTAATAAAGGTTTTTTGGTTGGGGGACCGCTGATCACCGAGCTCATCCCCCCCCCCCCCAGACACACTGTTAAGTTTTCAGCTGGACACTCCCATTAGTCAATGTGATGGCATACGTCAAGATAAAAGTCCTGAGGCTGGTACCATTCGGATATTTCCAATTTCCATTCCACTGTCCAGCGAGCCCTTGATTCGAATGGCTTTATGGTTATAAATAAAGGCTTTTAAGCTTTATACATACATGTATTAATAGGGATACATATATATGTCTTTAAATGAACAGATGTTATTTTACTTATAACTTCACACATTGTATTCTTAACAACGGGGCAAAGCCCCAATATGAATGACGAGGTTATGATTCATAATAGCAAGACATATTTAACAAAAAAAAATTATTCCCGAGATTTACATATAAAATGAGACACATAGAATGAAACATATAGAATGAAATGTATAGTATAGTAGTGTTTCATGAGTAGATTGATAAATCTCTACGTATTAACTTTAACGTTTTAAATATCTTCAAGACATAAATTACCGAAGGGAAGTCCAATTTCGAAAGTCCCCCCGGGTCCCAGGTTGAGGCCCCCCCCAAAAAAAATTGTTTACATTAAATATTAAGTACATTATCTCATGTAATGGTGTCGAATATCAAAATGCAGGGCCCCCCAAGAGGCCAAGTTCCCCTGCCCCCACATCCCTAAGTTCGAAACTGGTTATTATTGTGTATATTTGTGGATATGATTGTTCATAACTAGTCTATGATATTTCTTATCTATCAAACACGATATTCAAAGAATACCAATTGCAGTAAGCGTTGGGGATTCTAAAGCTTGTAGCTCTATTCCAGCCATGTCTACAAATTATGTGGATAATCATTGTCCTTTCCCTTGTTATCACCCCCTTAGTTTGCATTATTCCCCCTTGGCTGAATGTCAGTTGTTATCACCCCTTAGTTTGTATTATTCCCCCTTGGCTGAATGTCAGTTGTTATCACCCCTTAGTTTGTATTATTCCCCTTTGGCCGAAATGTCGGTGTGCAGGTGGATGTGATCAGTTGTTTTGTTAAGGTCAAAGTATGTTTTGGCGACTGGTTTGATCGGTTGAGGGTGTTAGTGACCGGTCAAGGATCACATCACTCTGTAGAGAGGGTAAAGTGGACGGTCAGTCCAACGAGGGAGTCTCAGGTAATGGACTCAGGGGCAGAATCCCCTGGCAGTCCCACAGAGAAGGCGTGGAGAAAGGGGTCACGCAAGATAACCGAAGATGTTCTGGTGAGTGTAAAGGTGTTTTTTGGGCGAAATGGCTGTTTATTGTATTGCAGCTTGAAGACTGTTTCATAGTACATCTCATGTATTTAAGCTCATTCTTTATGTTCATAAGGAATACGTTCGACAATCATTCAACAACATTGAATATTTTTATTGGCAACTACAATATAGCTCTAAGAATTACATTGTTCATAAAATAAATAAGCAAAAAAAATATAATAATAATACAGGCTAATTTAACCACCAATTATTGACCCATGTTTATTCATAATTGCTTTTTGTCTAATAGATGACATAAACGAAAGTTTACGATCTTTCAGAACATTTTCTGACATCGATACAACTTTTTAAATTATTTCCACGGACCTTGAAATTTAATTTTTTTTCCCCCCATATTTGCAAAATTATCAAGATGGATGACAGAAAACGTTATTTGTAATCGAGAAAGTGAATTGTTGCAGCTACAAACCAGATATTTTTTAATTTTGTAAACAGGATAGAAATGGATGGTACGGTTTATCTCCATCGAGGTGGATGGATGGTCGTGTGGTGATGCGCTCGGCTGTCGTCTTGAGGGTCACTGGTTCCTTCGATGAGGACCAATCAGTATTTTAGGTCATGGCTTATAAGTCCCCGCTATATCTCCCGTGGTGCCTCCATGGCCGTTGCACTATTGGCTATGGTGGGGATGAAAGAAGGGCACTACAAAAACCGTCCCATTAGTGGTTTATAGGATCTAAGAGATTTCATCTCATCCTTAAAGGGACTTCACACACATCTCTAGCGATATTCCAGAATCCCAGGCCACTATATGAAATCAACATTTAGCATCTTGTTGAAAGAACTTTATTTCACAGTAGATTAAATTATTTCACAAATGTTAACATATTTTGGCAGCTATTATCATTTTTTAATTCTTATTTTACGAGCATCGATTTATAGCGGTGAAAAACAACAAAATTTATTTCATCATAACAGACGCTGTGTGATTCAGTCCTTGTTTTGCAGCCGTTTACAGAACATACAGAAGCTGTGTGATTCAGTCTTTGATTTACAGCCGTTTACAGAACATACAGAAGCTGTGTGATCCAGTCTTTGATTTACAGCCGTTTACAGAACATACAGAAGCTGTATGATTCAGTCTTTGATTTACAGCCGTCTATCTCCGGGTATATATAAAAATGGAGTATTATTAATCCTGGTGTTCTTTCTTGTGCGTTTTTGAAATTAATTCATTATTAATGACCGAAGGAAAACATTGTGCTAAAATATTAATACATTTCTTCAAAATAACAGTGCAGGTTGATAAGGGGGTGGGGGAGGGGTGGGGGGTTAGAAGGCTATTTGATTTCTGGTGTAGCTTCTTTTTAAAAGTTCGACTACCGTTAAAATAAACATTCTGATGTGAAGACTTTTGGTATTCTTGTTGAAATCAAAAACAAACCTGCGAGGTTTAACACCCTTTAAACCTAAGGAGTTATTTTTACACATTTAATTTTATTGATTACATGATCAGCTTATGCCTATGGTAAGAAGTTAATAAATTGATATATCTATCGTTCTATAATCAGTCAAGAGTATTGATGTTATCACATGTATTGATGTTCTGTAGGTGATTCTTCTTTAACACTAACGCAAGCGAGATTTTTGTAAATACAGTCGGTTCCGCTTAATTTGGACACATCGGAACCGAGGCTTTTTGTCCCAATTAAGCGGCTGTCCCAATTAAAAATACAAATTTACTATTGGCTTCTTGGTTTGGTTTCTTTGAGATTCGTCCCAAATAAGCGGCTGTCCCAACTAAGCGGTGTCCCAATTAAGTGGAATAAAAAAAAAAGAATACGCCGTGATGTGGTTTTCTTTTTTCCATCCTCAATGAAGTGGTACGTTTTCCAGAATGCAAATTGCCCAGTATAATACAAAACACATTTTCATCCATTACATTCCTATGTTGTTTTACCTAAATAAAGGATTGGCTTTCTATCACTGTGGTTCTTATGCTGTTTGCTGTTCCTTCTGCTATACAATGTGTGCTTGGCGCGAGAATTAAAAGGTAGAATTAAATAAGGTCAGTCTTGACCTTGGGCTAAAACTGTTACTTTTGTTTGTTTTACCTGGTAAGATAAGCTGACTGTTGACGTAAAGTTAACAAGAGATTGATATCTGACAACTGTTGCTCGACGGTGCAATGCAGCTAATTTTGCAAAAAAAAGAAAAAAGAAATTGACTTCAAAATACATATTTTTATATATAATTACATCCAGGTATTATATAATACATTTTAAAATAAAAATGAGAGCCGAATAATAGATTGTATAATACAATTAAGGGATAGGTCCAGTAGGGGTTTTGTTCGCTGGGATTTTTTTTCCGTTGGGGGGTTTCGTCCGTGGGGGGGGGGGGGGGGTTGTCCGATGGGGAATTTGTCCGTAGGGGGTTTTGCCCGCTGGGGGCTTTGCCCGCTGGGGGTTTTGTCCGTGGGGGTTTTGTCCGTAGGGGTTTTGTCCACTGGGGGTTTGCCCGCTGGGGGTTTTGTCCGTAGGGGTTTTGTCCGCTGGGGGTTTTGTCCGTAGGGGGTTTTGTCCGCTGGGGGTTTTGTCTGCTGGGAGTTTTGTCCGCTGGGGGTTTTGTCCGTGGGGGTTTTGTCCGGATACGGTGTACTACACAGCCCAATGGGCTTGAGCTACAGAAACACCTAGAAAGAATAGGACAGGGGCAGGACTCGCTGAGATTTGAGCCCGCACCCTTCAGCGTGCAGATTAGAATGATTGACACCTGTGTAGTTCCTGTTAGGGTGAAATTTTTAAATCTCTTAGATCCTACTCACCAATAAGGAAAATTTAAAGCGATGCCTTTCTTTTATCACCACCATTGTCGATAGTGAAATGGCAAAGGAGGCACTAAGGGAGACACAGAGGCAACTTTAACCATGAACTCTGGGAATGAATGTGTTTAGGAGTGTGCTTATCCATGCCAGTGTAATTAATTATTGTTAAGATGTCTAATTATGGCACATAAATATCCGACAGAGTTCGGCCGACAGGACGAAAGGAAATAACAATTTTTGATTCATTTTATTTTTTCTAAATCCTGCAGAAATGAATCGTAAATCTTAATTCGGGAAGTCTGTATTTAAAATTATGAGCTGTAAAATGAAAATACAGAAGAAAGGCCTTACATGCAATGAGAAAAAAATAGGAAACAAAGAACCGCTATATTTCAAAGAGATATAAAACACACACAGGCACACACACACACACACCTATATATTTATTAAGCTTGGCTTTCAAAAATATAAAGGTGGCATTCAAAAATATAAAGTTGGCATTTAAAGAAAAGGCGCCTTGTTATTTATTAATTGTTATCTTTTTAAAAAAAAAATTGTAGATATTATTATAATAACATTTCTGATACAATCAGAAATAATCATACAAATCTGCGATTGTCAGTTTTATTACAAAATACATGTATCCTGCGCCGCGTCTAATCCATCTGCCGCCCGGTTGCCTGACCCCCCCCTCCCCCCCCCCCCTGTTTTGACATTTTTATTTTTATTTTCAATTCTTTCTTCTAGGATTTGGCCGGACCCTGTAAGACTGCCGACCGTGTGTCTCAAACCCGTTAGGAACTTCCTGTATCCAAAGTTGAGAAAAAAACAAACTTAAAAATGTATTTTATTGATCAAGTATACTGTGTTGAAGAGATAAACTGCTCAGAGTTTGTCAGAGCTAAAACTGTAAATTTTTTTTAATTATCCGTGAATAAACTACAATTATAAACAAACACATTGGGCGTTGAATTATCTTTCCATACCATCTGTCGGTTTTAAGACTTTATTTGGCCAAATATTTCACAAGGCTTATTATAAACAAATAAATAAGGCCGCACTGTTACCGAAAGATGGTATCGTTGTGTATTAGATTTTGAGGTGCGCAGCAGAATATCTTCTGTCAGAATATTATATGTTGGTGTGAGAGCTGTGTTGGGCAGGCTTGCGGAGCCGGAGCCGAGGAGCCGGGAGCCGCTACTTTTTGCTGGAGCCGGAGCCGGAGCCGAAAAAATCTGGCGGCTCCACGGCTCCCACATGTTTTTTTTTTTAGCTTTAAAATTACTAATTTGTTTGTTTGCCTCCTACAATTTGAAATGTTGTCTTGTTTTACAAACGCCACAACAGTAACAGGCACATCGCCACAAGAAATCTTTCACGGGGAATCGTTTTGTGTTCGTTTTAAATCTTGTTTACCCTCAGAAATTTTTTTAATGGCATGTTATTTTGGTATATATAAAGTTAAAACAGTTTTATTTCATAGAATAATTGTATCAATCATTTAAAAATAAATTTTTACTACGAAGACAAATAGAACGCGTCATTTCGTGTATTATTTGACCGCGAATTTGTAATAGACTAAAAACAAAATGGGCGCTTTCTGTATTTAACAATTTTATTATAAACAGAATATCTGAAATAGAGTAGATAAATTTATAAGGCTGTGGCTATTCGGACCCGGGTCCCAATAAAATCCGATTGTTAATCGGACCCTTGGCAAATATGCACTAAGCTTAGCTATATTTAAACTTTATTAGACGGAACCCGAAAAAATAATAATACAGAGTCCGCTTAGTGAAACCCTAGACACTGAGTAACGATTAAATCATACAATTCAAACAATTATAAAAAAAATAAACAAAAAACAATAATAAAGTTTATGTATAGCTAAGCTGAGTGCATATTTGCCACGGGTCCGAATAACAATCAGACTTTATTGGGACGGGGTCCGAATAAAAATCGGAGTTTATTGGTACCCGGGTCCAGGCCCGTAGCCAGAGGGGGCTAGGGGGCTGACCCCCCCCCCGTTCATGACCTGAGCCCCCCCCCCCGTGCATGATTTGAGCTTTTTGACAAAATTTTAATAATAACGGCTATAAAACATCAATCATTTTGTTCAATTTTGTTTTAGGGGCCCGGACTGAGCTGGCCAATCAACTTTTTAAAATATTAATATCAGCACGGGGGCCCGTGTCACCCCTGCCCAGGGACCCGAAATTTCTGTCGGTGGGCCTGTTCGCAACCTTGTAATAGTTTTATATATTGATATCTTCTGAGGACAACTAGCAACTTAAATAAGTTAATAAAATAACATTGACTTCTGACTTCACTTAAAATGTATAATAAAATTATAAAGTACAAACTCTGTGATTTCTTAGTGATGTTATTTAATTTGCAAATTTACTTCTTAGCTGAATTTAATTTTATTTTAAATTGAATAATTGCGACTGGTCTATTTGTTGTTGATAGATCTGTTCTTTGTTTTCAATATTTTATAAGAAATATCGCACAAATAGCTAAGCTATATTCGTGATCTTTGTCGTTCTTCCCGGGTTGTACGTTTAACCAACAGTATAATGATATAAATCAGGTATCTATTATGTAACAATTGTGTAGCAGAACAAATGGTCAATATATTTATAACAGGAATCAGAAATTGCTTAGCCTCAATAAATTTTTATCATTAAAACTCTTTACTATTTAAATTATTTTTAACAAAACTGCAACATGCCATGCATTATTAAAACGTAGTTAAAATTATATATCTTTTATTAATAGCTAAACAATCGGTACTAAAATGCACCATTCCAGATATGGAACTGCCAAAAATTTCTTGGGGGGGGGGGGACTCCACTGAGGTCCCCTCCCAAAACCCCTCCTCTCCGTTCGCAAGCTTTCGGCGCTTCGCACCTCCATCTTCGCCCCCCCCCCCCGAACATTTCTTCTACCCCACAAGGGGCGGATTTAGGGGGAGGGGCCGGGGGCATCTCCCCCCCCCCCGGTTATCGCAAGTTTAGGTAATACATCATTAAATTATCGAAATATTTTTTGTTCAAAGACCAATTTTCAATAATGAAAAACAGTTTCGCCCCCCCCCACCCCCGGGGGTCAAAGTTTTGCCCCTCCCCCGTCAAAGTTGTCTAGATCCGCCGCTGTACCCCAGAATCAGTTCTTCGGCCCCCCCCGCCGGAAAAAAATTTCTTTGCCCCCCCCCCTCCCATTGCAATAATCCTGGCTATAAATAATAAATATAAATACTGAAGTCTTTAAAATATTTTAAATAATGTATCAATTTACTATTTGCTAATTTGATCATTGAAATAACTTTTTAGTACTTATAAAAATGGCGACTAGTGAAACCTAGATCGAAAAAAATTATATGTTTCTGGATGCACTGAAATGGTTTGTTTTTTAGTAAAACCGACAATGCGTATATTTTTCAAGTTCCTGACTATGGGGGTGAACGCGGCAAAATTTGCATAACTTTTTATCAGCGGCATGTTTGCGTGGCGCAATTACAAACATTTTTGTCTCGTGTGATACTATCTTAATAGGGAGCCGGAGCCGGAGCCGTCAAATTTGTGGGAGCCGGAGCCGGAGCCGAAAAAATATGGCGGCTCCGCAAGCCTGGACTGTTGGGTCAGTTAGCGTGTTGGATGGCATCTCGTGGGTTTGATCGTGAAAAGGTTGGAAGATCAAAGTAGTGAATGGAGAGTGACTCGATTGACCAGCATGATTAGTGGAGCATGGTTGTATTTGGTTGAAGAGATCAGAGGTTAGGAGGGAAGGTGGTTGTAGGGGAACCTGGAGAAGGGAGTTAAGCGGAGAGAAAGTAGTTGATGAGTGTAAAAGTTGGGCCGTTGGTGACTATAGTATTTATTTGGACTTAATTGTTATTTTGTCATCATTCTGTTTTGTAGATTTGATGGATTAAACTTATATTATTTTGTTTTTATGAATACATTGTTCCTATTATTGAATGGATATTTGAAGTGTTCACTGTTGTGTATTAGCGAGTGTTTTCCCAAGAGTCATTTGGTGCGTGGTGTTCAAAGAGGCAGTTGGGATGTTGATCTTATGAAGTATTAACGAATGAGATAAATTAGAGGCCCAACAAGATACTGTACACAACAGTATGAAGGATCAAACAGAGCCGATTAAAGTCGATATATTAAAGTCCTGAATTTAATGAGTTTAACCCCTTTCCGAAACAAAAGGAATGAATGTTTAAACAGTATAATTTATAACACATATATGTTATACAAATGAGCTATCCACTTACCGAAAGATGGTGTGAAAGATTAACCAGGGCCATGGGTCAGGTCTGGGTATAGTTGCCAGTACGCCGTACACACCGAAGACTGTGTACAGCTGCAGCAGACAAGCGAACATGAAGAGGAATGTCAGAAAGTAGGTCAGATGGACCGCCCGTTGAACCATCTTGCTCTGCCGAATTCTAAACAATCCCAGGGCAGCCGGTGTGATGGACCTCATCCTGTCAGAGATGGCCGGACTCAATATAGACTCGTCGTCGGAATGGGTCGGTGTTGACCTCTGTGAGGACAGGTCACAGCTGAGCTGACCAGATTCATCCCTGGATGTCGCAGGACGTCCTGCAGTGCCGCATTGCTTGGAAACGGATGAGCAGTAAAAGATGTTTTCAGTATCGGCCAAGTAACCATTGTCCCTAGGCGAGTTACTCAAATGGTCATGCTCGGACCGTGAGTAAAATGTACTTTCGGCTTGACCAGCGGTGTGAGGGGTGTGGTTGCCCCCCGTGGGATCAACAGCGCAGCAGGAATTCTGCCCCATGTCGTCGATAATTTCGTTGGCTAAGAAGTCAGTCCCCGTAAGGGGCTCCGTGTTTACATTCGATGTACTTTTGTCCAAGTCGGTCGTTTGTTTGGAGTTTACTTTCACATATCGTGTTGCATCGGCATCACCATCATCATCATCCTCTAGTAAGTCATCGTCCAAGCTATCATCAACATCGCGAATGGACAGGGCATTTATTGTGTTCAGGGTCCCCACGTAAGAAGAGTCAGGAGTCTGCAAGAGAGGCAACTCCTGATCCTGCACTGCACTGATTTCGGCCTGGTTCACGCGTTCAGAGTGATTTCCCATGATATCTGACATCGGGAACTGAGAAACGGTCCCTTTAAATACGACGGTGTACGAGTCGACTGATTCAACAGTTGAAAGTGCCACGCAGTTTTTCTGCATATCATTCGAATCCGTTTTGCTTCCCGGATCACAATTTGATCTACAGTTTTTCACTATGGGTGTGTTGGGCTTACATTTCGCATCTCCCTTAGTCGACAAGGCAACGTACGCGCTGCTGGTGGGTTTCGTTTTCGCAGCGCTGCTGGATCTTTTCTGCTTCTGCGTGTGACGGTACCGTTTCCTCAAGCTGCGCTGACGGCTGGACTCGTCTTTGAAGTTCTCTACATCGGTGGAGCTCGTCGATACGTCGTCCTCGTCGCTGGCTATCGTCACCATCATGTGATTGTTGTCGGAGATCTTCAGCTTCGGTCTGGACAGCCTCAGGTTGTTCCTCGGCGCAGACAAGGGCGCCAGGGAGTAAGGGTGCTCCGCGTCTTGCTCCGGGAACACGTCGTCTATCGCCGTTTCTGGATTCATACTGGCCGACGTGAGGTCAACGCTGTACGGGGCGGAGTCGCCGAGGTTGTTTGTGGTCGGTGACGTAGCTATGAGTGACGTGTTGTTGCTGGCTGACCTTCGGTTGCTGCTGAAAGCGTTGAGTTCCTTCCTGGCACGTTTCGCTTCATTGGCGTATTGGCTTAGCCTGGGATATGATATGAAAAGGTGCACATTAGTTAAAAATGACAGGAGAAATTCTTCTATCGAAATAAACATAACATCAATGGTCGATCATGTTAACACACATGTTATCACTGTTATCATACAAAAGACATAATTTATAAACAGATCTGTAGCTAATTCTTGTGGCGCCCAACGCAGTTAATTTTTTTGCCCCTTCCTCCAAATTTGAAAAGTGCAAAAAGATGTATAAGCACTCTTTCAATGCCAGTGTAGCTCAACCCACAGTACACTTCGTACGCTAATGTATATATATATATATATATATATATATAATATATATATATATATATATATATATATATATATAATAATATCGATTACTTTGATGAGGTTTCTTTAGCATCACGAACTTTTTTGCCCCCCCCCTTCCCGTTCACCTCACCCAAATGGCAATACTGTACTTGATTCAGTAAAAGTAAAACACATTGTAAAACATCCAAAAGGGCTGAACCGCAAAATAAATAAAGCATTTAACTTTTACAAGAACAATGACGAAAAAAGAATACAGATTCAACTTCTCTAATACTCGTCAAACCAGAGTGACCAATACAGGTAGGCTTTAAGGACGCACGCACGCACGCACACCCCCACACATTTACACGTTTTTTTTTTTACAGCATCCAATTGAAGATATAAAATAAGTTCACAAACTTACACTAGATGTAATTTTAACTCAATGTGATAAATGTGAAGACAGTTACGGTCAAATATTTCAGCATTATGGGTAATGTATTTTTCTAGTCGAGGTTGCTAATGACGTCATTCCTGCATTCACATACTCTAGACCATGGTCTAGACATTCAGTAAGCAGACCACTTAGTACTTATTATCATTGTTTTTTTTTAGATGCAAGCTGTTTACAGTTATGTACTGACAGTCAAGTAAATAAAATTTAAGTAGTAATAGTAATTAGAAGAAGTTAACAAATACAAATTATTATTCCATTATAAACCAAAGCTTTATCATCATTGATTTATTAATGTAAGTTCTGTTATAAATGAAAGTTGTATTATCAATGGAAGTTCTATTATCAATCAAATTTCCACCTGAATCCACTACAGATGAATGTGATGCCCAGGTAGAGCGTCCAAGCGATGAAACAGCCGCTGTCTATGAGCAGCAGGAGTTTGAGTGACCGCTCGAACGACACCAGGGATTCAATGACCACCACCAGGAACATGTAGGTCAGCGTACACCCCATCAACCAGCTGAGACTGCGGACTTTACTGTTTCCGACGTCCACCTTGGTGATGCGTAACAACATCACCTGGAGTTTAAAATAACAATAATCATAAATCCCCAAATTTAAACGGGTAATATGTAATGCCATAAATTTAGATAATGAGGTAAACATGTAAAGAAAGATATATTTCGAAAAAAGTGTGAGAAATTATGAATTTTGTTTAGAAGATATAAATATAGATTTATGAGAGATGTTCTGAATAAAAAAATCAATTTATTATTTATGATTAAACTATATGTTTTAATTCTGTTTAGAAGTTAACTTTAAAGAAAATAAAACAAACAAATAATAACGAATACTAGAGGTGTCCCTTACAATCCTAGCTTCAGAGGTAATGTAATGCTGCTAAATGGGTCAGTGTAGCAATACTTGGAGTTCAACACCCCCTTTTAGGTAATGTAATGCACCTATGGTTAGTCTAGCAATACTTGGAGACTAATTGCGTCGACATGTAGAGTATACCTGAGGTAACCTGTATTTTAAAATATAACCCTCTCTACCCCACGCCCACCTCCCACAGCACCCACCGCCTTTCTGTAAGGCACGAGACAGTATTAGAATAAGACGAATTACCACGTTTTTGCCTCGGTCTGTTACTATGACTATAACATGACTTATACATATTGGCCTGAAATATTTGCAGTCATTAGTCAGATGAAATATTTTCAGACAAGACTTGACCGTAGATGAGAATAGGAAAAAAAAACCCTCAGTCGTAGTACACCTACCATCCAAATGAGTCCAAGGGTAGTAGCCCTACCGGTCAGTTTAATCAAGGGCTAGTACTCCAGGCAAATGCAATAATCTAAGAAATACATTAGTTTAGAAGAGATAATCTAGTGGTTGAAAATAAATAACAAGCCTGATGTTAGCTGTCATATAAGCTACCTCCGAATTTAGCTCTAAAGAGGCTTAATGTCTTGTCTAATACAATGTTTATTTATTATGTGAAATCATTAAATGTTAAAATTATAATTGTCTATTTATTATATGGAATTATTAAAGTTACAATTATTAATGTTAATACAGTGTTGTATTCAACATGTCAGTCGCACACTGATAACACTACAATAATGTTGACGTCACAGTTGCAACTTAACAACCACAAACTGATTCATCCGTTATTTTCCCGTCTCTCGGGCTTTGTACTGAAAGGATTTTTTTATTGTGTGGACGTTTTTGGTGTATCTTGGCGTGTGTGGGGGGGCGGGGGGGGGGGGGGCGGGGGAGTTAATCACTGGAGTTTTCAAAAGGATAAGGCTTCAATGTTTATACTATTTATATCTCTTTTGTTACATTTGAAACGATCGTCATCTTACTGTTTAACTGTTAGTTGAATCCCGTTTGGTCATTCCAATAGTCATTGAAAAGCATTCGACTAATTTGTCTTTGACATTTCAATTTTTGTGTTCCAGTAACTTGTAGCATCATTCACCATCCCCTTGATCAATTATAAGAATGGTCTTCGTTCGTAATGATGCTGCATATGAAAGACCCCTTCCTTCCCCTTGCCCCGTTATTCATAATACAAACATTTTAATTATAACTTCACCCATTATAAGACAATATTGTTTACCTGGGTCAAACCGTAGCACGCGCAGAACAGCGGGTAAACAGCCTGGGTCAGGATGCCCGTCATCAGGGTCGCCACCTGACCTTTGAACCCGTACGGATCCACCAGCAGGAAGACGGTCCTCAGCACTCCGGAGGTGGCCAGGAAAAGGAAATGAGCGTGTTGGGAACACGATCTTGAACTTCTGCACTCGCCGCCGGAACCGGAAGAAGACCGCGCAGCTAACGAGAGACAACAGGAGAAAGAGGGCGGAGAACCCGTAGACGTGGACGCCCCACCAGGCCCCCCAGGTCTCTAGCGCGGTCGGCCAGTCCGGCAAAGGGAGAAGGCTCCCGATGTCCTCCGTGGAATTCGCCGCCGGCGGCTGCTCCCTCCTCCGCGCCTCGAGGGTGCGTGAGGACGTCTTGGCTGTGAACGGGGTTAGTCTGCGTGGGGTGAGAACCGTTGAGTATCGGGCGAGCATTCCCCACGCCCGCAGCGTCGATGCCGAGGTCGTAGAGGCGGTATCGATGCCGCGGCTGTTGTTGTTGTTGGTGGTAGAACAGACTTTGCGCTGGTTTGCGAAACGATTCCAGCAGAAACGACATAACATCCTGCTTGGCAGGTGTCTAGAGTTCAAAGGTTAAATTTGTCCGACTTGCAAGATCTGCGTAAGACCAAAATGAAAAAGATGTTTTTGTACGGTGAGAATTCAAGTTGAGAAATAACTACCATCGAATTTGATAATATTTTAATAAAACATGTGTTAAAAAAAAAGTAAAATTATAAATATGTCATCAAAAAGTTATGTTATTGATAATTTAAAAAGAAGTAAAGTTAACGACAATTGTCCATGAAATAAAAAGGGAATTAATTTGCTACGTCAATAAAGGTTGATAACTCATGTTTTTGCAGGCTGGTGGTAACACATTTTTATAGAGTTTAAATGAAATGTTTATTGATAACTGAATTGCTAAAAATATACCGTGGCATCACCCGATAACTTATGTGTCTATAGTTTTATAAAGTGACGATAATCCGACTATTTTATTTCATTTATACTTTTCCTTTAAATTTAGTTTAACTCATCATTTGACTAAATTTTTTCCATTAAGATGGAAATTCAAATGCATTTTAAACCTATTTCAATATCACTTTAATCCTCCAGTAGAGAAACTATATCTTGAAGTTATTTGTATAGAATAAACCGAATCAAAAGTAGTGGAGAAAGTAAAAATGCGGTGAACAGCGACTATATTATTAAAGGGGTTAAAAGTATAAGTGTGTGGTTAGGTATTAGCATATTCCATTGGTAGATATAGAATTTAAATTTGAACATAATTTCTTTAACAATGCTCCTTCATTACTAAAATATTTAAATATTATTGCTTTTATTGAAAATTAGGCACACAGATTTGAAGCATGCCAGAAATAAAACAGATCAATAATTTAATTGTAATAACCATGTTATGTTTTAAATTGATGCAATAATTAATAAAATTGAAGAGTGGAAACTTTAACTTTAAATATAAATAACACTGTCCTTACATATTTGTATAAAAACCAATGTACATTTTTCTTAATTATTTTTATTGAAGTTTTTACGCATATATACCTTTTTAAATAAACCTAAGAATATGACATTTTAAAAAAAGAAAAGAGATTAATTGCCCTGAAATTATTATTACAGGGACTTAGAATCAGAAAGATTTATAATTTGTAGTTTGCAATAAAAATAAATAGATTGAGATATAACAAAAAAGAAAAAAATGTTTATAATCCAATGCTTTCATATTGATTTTTCCTCTTTAATGAAGCCTTGATTAGCATAAACATTATCATCAAAGTAGTTTTTTCATGTCAGACACATTATGATCTGAGATATAGAACCAGAAATACGTAAAAAAACAATTTTTAGGAATGAGCTTTTTAAAAAAATGTATGGAAACGTAAATAATAACATCATAAAATTGTTTAAGAAAAATGTTATTATTACATAAATATAAGCGTCAGTTCCTGTCTATTTATACAATTCGTTTAGTCGTATCTCCTCAGAAGGCGTAACTACTACTTTAATTATAGTGAAGTTATTATCCTCTAGTGTCCTCATTACATGAAATATAATTAGAATGACATCACTAATCTAATAAAAGAAATGTCCAGTAATAAAAATGACACAATTTTCCATTTCATTAATAATTTTCTTTATTAACACAAAATGTCGAGGATGACGATGGTGTCTCCTGTTGACATTTTTTTGTTCCGTATTTTATATCCCATTCATTTGGTGCGTTTTATTACTACAGAGAATTTCCCTCTAACAGATCTCTTTTCATGTTGACTAAAAACTTACAACATGCACTGACTATAGTAAATATAACAGAGTTACGACACCCCCACAATTCCATTAAAATTTCATTCACAAATGAAAATTTTACCACTATGTAATACGTTTACAACATAATACCTAATTATATTACCAAATGCACTTAACTTTGATGCAACAGGTGTGCATTATATCTATATTAAAAACTTAAACCTCTGACATAACTGAGATTTATCCGGTAATTCAGTGTCAAAACTCTGAATAGATATACATGAAAATTATATATACATATACAGAAAAAAATAACATGTTTTTGATATAACATTGTCAATAAAAAAAACAGTAATGCATCATTAGAGCTGTCTAATGCATCATATGTTGCTGTATACAGTAGTCAGGCAAAATAATTACAAAGTCCTCAGTTTACTTTAGACAAATCTATCTTTTTATGAACAATAGAAACATTGTCAACAAGTATGTACTCAATACATTCAGTGTACTAAAAAAATCTCTATTTAGCTAAGTACTTTCCACAATGCCATATCCACCTTTTTCAACTTTGTAACCCAGGAATTCAGTTACTTCTCTACCTATTTTGCACTTGTCTGGTGTAACTGTTAGACTGTTTCCTTCAATTTAATCGTCCGAAAACTCCGTCAATCGTTATAGCTCTGATACTTTCAATTAAACTCAGAATACAAGCTTACCATATTTTATTTATTGAGTTTCTTAATAAATCTTGGTGAAACTACGTGCTGCAGTATTTCGCACCAAATGAACGGGTTATTGAACGTACAAGGTGTATATATAAGATATAAGCCCCTTGGAGCCCTGAAGCCCGGCCCTCAGAGGTCCTATCGCGAGATGGAACTTTTGATGTACACATGGCGGGCCAAGACCTACAAAAATGATATACATCATGGGTCTAGGACTTATAGTTGCTGAATATAGCGCTCCTTTATTAATATAGCTTATATAGTAAAAAACGGTACTAAGGCCCCTTTACGGCCCTGAGAGGTCAGATCGCGAAATGGAAAAAGTAATCTCTTGGCAGGCCAAGACCTACAAAATGATATATACATCATGGGTCTAGGACTTATGGTTGTTGAGATCTAGGGTGATGACGGACAGACAGACAGACAAAACGGGGACAATAGACTTTTTTTTTTCGAAAAATGCTCTAAAAATCGTACACACAAAAAATGTCTGTGCATTTCAGCCAAATACCAACTACGTCAATATTAAGTCAAACGCAATGATAAAATTTAATATTATAATATCATTTAACAAAAAAAAATGAAATATCTCATCATTTGATGTGTTAGCTTTATCACAAAATTTATATATATGTCCCCACTGCAGCAAATTTATTTTATTGCTTTTAACCTTATATAACATCACATTGATGTCTACGTCATCATGACCCATGTTGTGTATTACAAAAAAAATCATATTTTCACTTAAAATAATTATGTTTTAGGTTCAATTTGAACTATGAATGTTTCCAGGTAGCATTCTTGAGGTAAGTCGTATATGATTATTAACTCCCTTTATATATTCAATTGCAATTTGTAGTAGACATTAACAAATTCCAACTCATTATTCTGGCATTCTTGATATTTACATCTGAGGTCAATGGTTTATGGTCAACTAAAATAGTGAATTCATTCCCAAGTAGGTATTTTTGGAATTTTGTACATCACTATAACTAAAGCTATCCCATCAATTACAGAGTAATTTTAACAACAACTTTGAGTGTCCTGCTAAACATGGTGTACTGATCGCTATTACATGTTACAATGATGAACCGAGTGTTTCCTGGAGGATTCTGTGACCAGTACTATTGGTTTGTTGATGTCGAAGTGTAGTCTAGTACTCCTCCTTGTTTAAATATTTTCTTGATTTCTTCTAGGGCAGTCTGACATTGATCATTCCACTGTATTTTGTTTGGGTATGTCTTTTTGTTAATGTTATTAGTGGCTCTAGCTTTTTGAAAAAATTGGAAAAAATTCAAAAATTACAGAGTCCCAATAAAGCTCTTACCCTTTCTTTATCTTCACTATTTTTCTCCTTTATGTCCTCTTTCATACCACGTTCCCTTTTTCAACTTTGTAACCCAAGGAATTCAAGTTACTTCTCTACCTCATTTTGCACTTGTCTGGTGTAACTGTTCAGACTGTTTTCCTTCAATTTCACTCTAATTATTAGATAATATATTTATATGTTCCTCCCATGTCTCTGAATATACTAGATGTCATCCACACCAATGAACAATATTCATTATTTCAGTGAAAACCTTCATCATTCAACAAAAGTTGCTGTACTATTGACTAATTCAAATGGCATACGTGTCCATTGATATAAACCATTCTTGGTTTGAAATGCTGTCTTCTTCACCCAGGTTGTTGTCTTTAAGTGGTATTTGCCAAATCCAAATGAGAAAATATTTTCCCAATATTCATTTAGCAGTACCCGAATTGGCTAACCAGGTAGCCATCTCTTTAGTTCATGAGTCAAGTCTATCTCCCTGTACTTGGGCTTCATGATCAAGTCTATCTCTCTGTACTTGGGCTTCAATTTCTAGTAAGTTCCTTTTTTAATTCTCTTTCTTTTGCTCTTTCATCTCTTTTGCTATTTCTCTTTTTTTCACCTCATTTTCTCTAGCTTCTCTATTCTTCAGCTAAATTCTTTTCAATAGACATTAATAACTTTTCTTCTTGTAAACCATATTCTTTCCCTTTTTCTTCAAATGCCTCCCAGAGATACTGTACCTGGGGTATCTTCCTTTCTTACTTACTTTCCATGTTTCGTACACGTTTCAATAAGTTCTAATAAAGTAGATTAGTCATATATGTCTCTATGAGACACTTTATAATATAAATGGGTTTTCCTAGACCTCTCAATAAATTTTAACAATCAATGCAGAAAAATACTTTTCTAATAAAATTCTTAATAAATAAAATTGTAAACAAATCAACAATAATTAATTAAGTGGGAGTCAATCAATCCTATATCTAAAATATTCTTACTCAGCAAAATTAATCATCATGGAAAAAAAAATTTAAATAATATAATTCAATGAAATAAACATGTGCATTATGTCATTTCCTTGTTTGTCTATACGTCCCGACAATATTGTATCTGGTCCAGTGTAGTATGACCCAATTCTGGTAGATAGGACTTGACCTCTGTTGACCTGTCTATCGCTGTACAGTTTCTTCTTAGTCTGTTTTACTTGATGCTGATGTGAGCTTGTTATTACCTTAAGAGTTCTGGTCAGTAACGACTCTTTTTATGCGCAAGAATGCCAGCAGCTTATCTAGGACGATGAGTGTAATTTATATCGATGACTTCAGGCTTGTTACTACACAGCTGTATTAGACTGGGTATCTGAGACTTGTTGTATGTAGTTCAATAACTTGTTCATAAGTAGATATGTGGGCTTACGTGTGTTTTACAACTCCATATTACCTGCTTTAGAATTAGATATGGTTGCAATACAGTTAGATGTAGAAGCACTAGTGCTTTACAGCGCTCTTGGCCACAGTAAATTACTTGATTAATAATTTAATTTCTGTATTGTTCATTGGGCTTATTAGTGCATTACAGCTCTTGGCTACAATAGAATATTTGCATAGATAAACTTAACTGGTATTAAAACTGGTTGACATCGTAGCAATTGTCTCCACTATACGTTTTCCTTCCACCAAGTTAATACTTTAACCTAGTATCTATTGTCTTTCTTTTACTTTAAACAATATATTACTATGTCATCTCCTCAGAGAGCTAGTAACCACTACTTCATTTATAGTGAAGTTGTATCCTTTAGTGTCCTCATTGCATATAATATAATTAGAATGACATCACTAATAATAGAAATGTCGAGTAATAAAAATATGAAAATGTTACCATTTCATTAATAATTTCTTTATTAACACAAAATGTCGAGGATGACGATGGTGGTTTCTTTTATTTATTTACTTTACAAGTACGACATGTTATCTGAAAAGCTTCTACCTCCAAATAACCGTCAGTGTCTCTTCTTATTTTTGTTCCGTATTTTATATCCCGACATTCATTTGGTTGCGTTACCGTACTACAGGAATTTCTTCCCTCTAACAGATCTCTTTTCATGTTGACTAAAAACTTCCTATGCTACTGACTGTTAAGTAAATATACAGAGTTACGACAGTTTATTTTGATATCTTTATTTATCAGCTAACAAAAAGACAAATTTAGAGCAGTCTATTATGTTCGTCCACATTTTAATTTTAGTAATGATAGTTTTTTAAGCAGTAACTAAAACACGCTGGCAAAACCGTTCAAGTTATTTTCGGTATAACAAATAAAATTATATAAAAAATACAGCTTTTCTATGCACAGATTTTCAATTTTAAAATTATAGGTAAGAATAATATAATTGATTGAATGGTCTGTGATATTTATATTAGTGTTTACCTGCAAGAGCTATGGGTTGAACAAAGTTATAATAACTGGCACTTTTGTCTGCATTAGTTTCGCTTTCACTGACAAAGTAAAAGAACATTTGCGTTCAAGTAATTAACAAAATGAATATACAGTATATATATATATTCAATATTATGATGTTCTTATTAATATTATATGTGGTATATTCTATCACTATGTCGCAGTAAAAGTTACTCACACTTTTACAGGTACTCTAAATGAAAAGTGTGTAGTAATGACTCACATATTAATTAACACGGAAATCAAAACATCGTCGTAGTAAATAAGTAACTATCCAGATCTGTACAGCCAATCATACTTTTCACTCTAAACAATCTAGAATATTTCCATTCAAAAATCTACATTGATACCTACTACCTACTCACATAACAGACTGCTCTCTTTAATGCACGTAAGCTTGTTTTTTTATTTAATGATAAGGACTTATTATTGGGGCATTTTATTCGCACTAAACAGGGTATGTGTGTCCCTGTAAGGATGAGATGAATTCTCTTAGGTCCTATAAATCACTTGGTTTTTATGGTGCCCTTCTTTCATCTAACAGCCGATAGTGTGCAATGGCCATGGAGGCACCACGGGAGATATATCGGGAACTTGAGCTGCAGACCTGATAAATTTCCTTGGTCGTCACCGAGGATACATCCAGTTTCATTCAGGTTGACAGTCAAACGCTTTTACCGCACGACCACCGTCTCCTATAAACGGTCTCTCATTAAGGTGCCTTATATAGTCCAAGGTTCTTCAGAATATTTTTGGCAATAGCAAAGCAATCGTGTGTAGATAACAAATAATATGTATTTACCATCAGTTTCTATCTCTAAAATAGTAAATATAAATAAACGGTAATTTAATTTAAAATATAAATTCAACATCATGAAGAAAAATGTGTACTGGTATGTGAAGGTGAACTCTAAAGTTTTGCTTTTCTATAAGTGGACTTCAGTAATGACACAAAATACACAGCTTATAGTTTCAGTTATATAAATCAATAGACACATTTCCAGCATATGGTGGTGGTATTAGAAAAAAAGAATATATATATATATATATATATATATATATATATATATATATATATATATATATATATATATATATATTAGATATATAAAAATGTAAAGAATTATTTTTTTAAATCTTTGGTGTCTACCCCTAAAATGTGTGTCTCTTAGGTACAATGAGTGAATTATTGGTGAAGTTGTAGCTCATTTGAATAACTGTTCCAGGGTCCCCAAGATTATTTGGAATTTCTTCTGCTTGCTGCACAAATGGTTGGGTTGGAGGTTGATGTCAGCATTCGCAGACCTGGTGCCCTACATAGGGCAAGGTGGATGGCGAAAGCGATCATCTGCTAATGTGTGTTTGCAGGCAATGAAACCATCTTTCAGTTAACAGTTCGAGAATTACAAGGTAATCAGCGCTTTAATCGGTTTACCATATGTGTTGTATCTTCAATCATGGTTTTCATGCAGATCCAGCGCAGATGCACCTGTGAATGATATCTTCTTGATAAAGCGTTTATAGGAATATGATGATGCTGTCTTCGATCGACTGGATTCAGAAAGCAAGTGGTGCGTCACTTATTGGTACTTGAGTCGGAACTGTTGACGCTTGCGTTATTTTAAACCCTTTTGTCGGACAAGAAAAAACCTTGGCCTTGTTCGGACAATGCAATCAGAACGTGGACCGCATCTCACTAAAACACTATCAAAAAGAAGTGTTGTTGATATGCGTGCTTCTACCACATTTTTTTGAAACATCCAACATTGATGCCCAGTTTTTCTAGATGTTCCTGTTGAAGCCTGGTCAGATACACCATCTTTTAAAGTTTCAGCAGATTTTGTAAAGAATCTGGCTTGTATCAATGACTCTGCAGAGTGAAAGTGTAGCATTGATACAAAAATTTCAATGACAGTATCACCAAGAATGAAGAACAAAGACAATTTTTGCTCCCAAGTGATTGAAAAGCCATCGGAAAAATTTTGCAGAGTGTAATCGTGAACATGGCTAAATTTAAATTTGAAGAACTTTTTTTAAATTTTGCCACACTACAGTACAAGTATAATAATAGCAGGAATGCATATTTGCATTGTATGTTATTATTTTCAAGCAGATTGACATTGATTCCAAGTTAACTTGACAAAATGAATAAAACTTTGTTTTACATAATTTTTTACTTAAATTTCAAATTTAAAAATATAAACCATTCAAGATTTATATATTTTGTTTCATTTAATATTAAAACTAATACTAAAAGCATTAATTTGTTACTTAATATATCAGTTTCGCATGTAATGCAACATTAACGCTAATATTAGATTTGACCGCGAATGATTTTACATAAAATCTGGAACTTTAAACCTCTTGGGGACCACTAAACATTGTCCAAAAAGCTGAAATTGTGCAGGACTCTTTACTGTTACCATACAGACATATTCTGTGGGGTGAAACATCAACATTTCAAAACTTCTATTTTTTGGGACACCCTTATATATATATATATAGTGTATAATTCTTGGAACAAGTGGACTGCTAATAAAATTTCATGATTTTGGGTATCAAATCTACTTAGACAAATTAAAATGTTTTTGCTAGTTTTATAAAAATTTATTTTTTCAAAGTACGATAAAATAAAAAGGGCATAGAATTGTGAAGCTAAAACTGCACTAGAATTCCTAACAGCAAGGTTATCAAGATAAGATCTGGAAAAGAAGGGCCATTAGTTTCGTCCCAAAGTACATTATACTAAAGTCTTCACCTCTATCCTGTTCTATATTTAGTGAGCAGATAGATGAGACTATGCTTTTTATCCAGCTCCGTGAACCTTTGCTTTAAAGTTTATACATTTTCAGTATTATAAAATACAATTAACAAGTAAATAATTAACGGTCTGTTGGACCTCAATCACATTAAAAACTTTAGTGGTCATCAGACATAACACACGGTAAAATAAAAAAATTGAAAATTTAGTTCTTCTTCTTTTCAAAAGAAATGCACATTAAAAAAACTTTTATTAAAAGCTTCATTAAAATAATAAAACAAAAAATGCATAGCTTATTTTTCAGTCTTTGACTACACGAGAATAAAAGGTATGGTACCTTTGGTTTATACATATTTTTTAGGAACAGCTGTGGCTGATGTGATGGTTGGCACTATATCTTGATAGTTTTTATATGTCTGTTTTCTAATTATGTTTTTATAATCTCCTAGAAAAAAATGGAAATATAAGCATACATGTTTACCTTTTGCAATTAAAAACAAAAGTCATCTAAGGATGTAAAAAGAGAAATGAGCATTTATGTCAGGTATGAATATTAATGCCTTTTTGTTACACTTTTCAATGTATTTTATATTTATTAAATATAAAAAAATATAATGTTTTTTTAAAAGACTAAACAAAAATAAAATATTATTTATAACTCTGCTTTACCTCCACCCCCGAGGTTACCTCTGCCCAGAGAGGAATGATGCAACCACGCCTTTTGTACGCCTATACATTTTAATTCGGTCGTTCACCCCCGACTTAGCTCAAAATTGATTAAATAGCGTGATTTGCCACCTACACTTACCTCCCCACTGGTGACCCCTCCATTTTGGCGGGAAAACGATGGATTTAGTGTGGAATTTGGGACTACTTATAAAAGGAACTGTGCTGAGATTCAAGAGATCAATCAAGTCATCCAAGAGAGATAACAAGTGTGAAGACGAACACTGTATAGTAGGGTGATAACTATTTTCAATGTTTTTCGTAACGAAACTGAAACCGCTTACATTCGAGCAACAATTGTATGTAGATGACGTCGCAACATTAATTTTTTTTTAAATGAAAAAAGTTCCCCCACCTTTTAATTTTTGTTTTCTATCCTTTTTCAGTTTGACGCTCGGTTTGATTTCACACTGAATTAGTATATATGACTTTCTAGACTGCTTTTAAGCACATTCAGTCTTCTGTTTCCATTTGTTCATAAACAAGGCATTTACTATACTCATCTTCCCTCATCTTCTAAACAGAAGGTATCCAAGGTATATCCATTTGAAAAGCCAATCAATCTAACATGGATGCCGACAAATACATTCTAATTGCTTGGAAACTTCACTTTTCTGTTCAATAGCCAGAAACTGCAACTGGATCAAATTAAATTATGATTGCTGATATAGAATTGCTCTGCAGGAAATTCAAGACTTTCCACTATTATCCAGCACACTAATCAAATTGAAACTTCAATAGTCCTAATTGATTTATATGACAAAAACAAAAAGAAACCATCTGATAACACTTTCTCAGTTATTTGATGTCACCAACGTTAATGGAGAATGGAAAAACACAGAGGATAAAGAGCTCTACCAGAGGCAAGTTAACAGTGGAGGAAAGATTGGTTATTCAATGGTCAAACAAGCCCCTTTGGAATCATTCCACCCAAGAAAACGAATCCGACTATCAAAAACTCAATCTCAAGCCAGCTTTCTCAATCACAACCTACAAAAACACATACAACTGTCCCTCAAAACCTGCACAAACACATACAACTGTCTCAAAACCTACACAAACACACACAACTGTCTCCAAAACCTACACAAACAAACACAACTGTCTCATAAACTACATAAACACGACTGTCTCAAAACCTACACAAAAACATACAACTGTCTCAAATGTACGGATTCTGAAACCTCTGCTTCTTCACCCGAGTTGCCAGCTATTTCTTAACGTCATCTTTTGAATGCAAACCAAAATACCAAAGAGCAAGCACTAGAACGGCGGGTTTACTAGTACTGAAAAACGTTTCCACACACAAGCACATGACGTTCTTGCAACCATTGCTGAACAGAGGGTCATGATGTGCCGGTTCCAAGTCAGACAGGTGTCTGGAATGGTAACCTCTGAATGACGGAAAATGAGAAAACTAAAATTGTTCTAAAAACTTCAAAGCAAAAGATCCCTATTGTATCCAGTTTGATGGTAAAGATTTGAAGGAGAAGAGAATCAAGTAGGTTTGCTGAAAAAAAAACATCGAAATCAAACTCGGTATTCTCAAATGTGAGAGTGGTTCTGCCGCGGCCATTCACAATGAACTACATCAGCTAATAGATGAATATGATGCTTGAGAAAATATTTGTATGTTAATTTGCAGCACGACCGCAGAAATACTGACCATTTGCACGGGATTGTAAAGCTCGCCAGGATGATGTCTTGAGCAATGGCTCAGAAGCCACAATATATTGACTGTCAGCACCATGTACTCGACCTTCTTCTGAAACATGTAATGAATTTTCTTATTCAAGAGCCAATGTGCAAACAAGAACTCAACTATTCCTTCATGGGCCAATTAACACAAAACTGACCTCTTACATGTGATTACCGCCTCGTTGTGACAAAAGGTGATAGCACAGGCGAGAACCCACGTGGCCTCGCATCAGCTGGAATAAATTACCAATTTACACCAGGCAGATGGAACTCACATGCAATATTTACTGTTATAGCATTATTTCTGATACCAGAGTGGCGCAGTATTCTCATGTACACAACTTCATCTGCTACGAATGGGCAAATGCTTGGTTCGATTCGCAACACTACAATGAAGCGTCTTCAATGAACTGTTTACCTCACTCATCAAGATAAAATGCAAGAAGGCAATTAAGTGTTTAAAGGCCCATTAGTTAAATCAGAAAGTCATTAATTGACATTCCCAGATCTAACCAAATTGATAGAACGTGCTGTGAAACTGATGGCGGAACTTCATGCGAAATCGAGAAAAAAAATTGAACTTTTTAATCTGAAGTTCATAAGGACAAAATAAGTTTTGAACATTTCTTGTATATTCTACCATATTACTAACTGTTCTGTATCTTATTTGTTAATAAAAGTTGATTAGTTATTATTAATACTCTTTTGAATTAAGCTAAAACAAAACATGTCCTTTTTTTGAAAAAAAATATTTTTTCACTTTTTTCTTCCAAAAAATGGTAAGGTGGGGGAACTTTTTAAAAAAAAAATTAAAATGCAATTGATATTCTTAAATTACACATAAAAGTTCCTCGATTGCAAGTGGTTTCATAAAAAATATTTTTTTGTTATCACCCCTTCTGTATAGCTTCGAGGAGATGACCTATTGTTTTAGACCGCCAGCACAGAGGAACTGTACACAAGTGAAAGAGACGCATGATCTGTTGGTGCAGCGGTACGCACAATAGACTGTTATCACTTAGACTATTATAACCTGTACATTATAAGACTGAATAAACCTTACTATTCAACTAACGAACCCACGTGTTCTTTGGTACCTACCTAGAGAGTTTGCAAGTTCGCAACAATATCAATACACATGAACAATTCATCACATCTCACAAAACTAAAATTTTTACTAGTAGTAAAAAGAACATTTGAAAAAAAAAAATACAAATACATCTTGACTCTTTAACTGGTTATCTCGAAAATATTACTATACAAAATATTGAATTTATACACTTTTAAACAAAGAACGATTATATGTATTGAAATTATTTAAAGAAATGGATTTAAATAAATATGATGCACATGATTAATTGCAGTATTAATCATGTTACTGTACAATAGGGTTGCTGACTAACGTACGTGTACGTGATTTATGCGTAAAAAGATTGCGTCTATAATTTGTATGCAGCGTCTAATGAGTTAATTTGAGCAGTATTTGACTTCGGAGTTTAAAAATTTCAGTAGTCTACATATCTCAATAATCCAATTTTATTAACAAACATTTGCAGGTTCAGCAGCTATTGCTTTTGCTAGATCTTTTGATATAAAATATAAGATTCATAAAGTTTGGTTATTTTCGAAAAACAGTTGGAAGCTTCAGTGAATGCTGTAGTTTTAACTGAATTAAATCATCGCTGATCAGAGCAACCAGCTAAGTATGTTGATCTGCTTTACGCATCCTCTGATTCACTCATGTCCCGAACCACGGTTTGCTGACAATTGAACGAATCTGCAAGGAAACCGACACAGTCATTCCCAGACTACATGCTTATGCCCAAAATCCCTGAAGAGCCACCAATACATAATTTCAGGAGATGAGATGATGAATGACCATTATTTCTTTTACTCTTTTTGTGCTTATTGAAACTTAATTACACAACTTTGGGCAATAATAAGCATTTGTTTTTTCTCAAGACCTTTAAGTGACACCAAAAAATATTCCACATAATACTACTTTTACACATTGAAATTCGGCTACTCAATATTTTAAAGTCATATTTGGGTTAAAGAGATGATGTTTGAAATAATGCAAATAAGCGTCATCTAAGTCAGCTAGTTAATTAGTTATTTCTATATGTAATTTCTGGGCTGCAAACTAATGCCAATAACAAGTTGAAAAAAATGCAAGACCTAAATGTCCCAAACTGAGACTAAAATACTTTTACTTTAGATTTACTGAAAAAAATTCATTAGCCCCAGCTCTATTAATAGAAATTAGCAGGTCGCCTATCAGTAGATATGCGTTTTTTATACTATTTCTTTAGTTATATAATATCATCATACACATAACCGATGTATTCTGGAAATCGGGAAACGTATGTACACCTCAACATATATTTTCTCATAGTTGCAAAACCTGCGCGTCTGTCTTTGGTTCATACATTAATTGGCTTTGTCTGTTCTTTCTGTTGGCAAAAACAACATTCTTGCGCTGGAACCTTATGTAGACGGCCTCCTTCTTTAGTCCTTTGGAGAATAGTTTTTTAGCGGGCTATCATTCCTTGTCATTGTCTTATTCAAGCCTTATGCTGACAAAACACGGTGTTGCCACCAAGCATTTTCTGAGGGCCCGCGATGGAGGATATTTTTTTTCCAAGACATACTCTTTTTGTTTTGGGTTCTAGGTAGGAGATTCGAAGGATTTGCCTCATTCTTTATTTTTAAATATATGAAATTGCTTGTCATGGCTGCAAATTGACCATGTCTCAAACTGCTGATAATGTATTGCTGGTCAAAAATGTTTGTAGCCATAGCCTTCATTGCTGACCGAATCCTGGACTTATTTTCGAATCGCATCTTCTGTCTTGGGTTAACGTGGCTCAAAATTTGAAATTCCGTAGTCTTACATTTAAATGGTTCATTATGATGCTTGCACTACTGGCATATGACGTGTTGACCATTAAGTAATTTCTTTCGTCTCAGCTAATTTCAATTCCGTATGCACCGCTTTATCTATTGCTCCCGGTTGAAGTCCCATCAGCAAATCTTAGATTGAATAGGGATCTTCCACCAATGGAAATGGAAGCCTTTTGGACATTTTGTGCTTCTTGCATGATTTTCTCTAGGAAGTTGAGAAACTGGCGAGATAATGCAGCAGTGACGCGTAAGAACATCTTGAAGAACTCCCATATACAGCGTATTAATATGGACTACTACATACTCGCTTGATTGTAGAGAGCATCAATCACTTATGCCTTTATTTTTTTACTTGTCATAACTTGCTAAGAGTTTCTCATTCTATACTCGATCATAGACTTTCTTAATAATTATGGCTAAGATGAAGTTTTCGTTGGTGTTTGTGCTCTTTTTATGAGCAAGCGACGGATGAATCTGCATGTTGTTCACTGGTCTGTAACCTGCATGCTCTTCTGCCAGTAGTTACGCATCTATATGCTTTAACTGATTTGTCATGTGCTGGTAATGTGTGGAGATAGTTGTGTCAAGGTGAAGGTGATTTATGGTTTCAGATACTTTTGAATGGAGAATATTCTTGGGGAATTTTCTAGAGTAGAAATGTATTTAACATGTAGTTTAATAAAGTATACCAGTGAGAGGTCAGTCAGTGAATAGGAAAGTAAGGGAGAACAGAGTGATTATTGGAAATCAGGACAGTTTTCATTGTTGTGTGAATATAAGAGCTGGCGTTTTAGAACAAAACTAACCAATGATTGAGGTGTTATATGGAGATCTGTATTTAATTATTCACTATTCATGTTGTGGATTTTTTAACAGTGGAAGTCTCTGTATGAATTATTCGTTATTCCTGTAGTGGATTTCTATATTACTAAATTTATTAATCACGACTTCTAAAGCTCTGTGATTTGTGGTTTGTCCTATAGTTCTGACACTTGTTTTTTAATTGCAGTTTTTAGGCAGTGGTATGACCAAACCTATTTTTTACCCACATCTTCTGAAGAACATTGTTAAGACCTTAATTATTGCAGCACTTCTGTGTTTTAGCTGTTCCAGAAGGAATGTCGTCAACCCCAGGAGACTTACACCCTTTCCAATTTTCTATTGTATCTTCGACTTCACTCAGTTGCACTGGTAGTTCTTTGATCTCTTTGTTGTTTTGTTTGTTCTGTAATATTCTGTTATCTGAATTGATATTGTCATTTATAGAGTTCTGTTTCAGTTTCAGTCCAACGCCCATTTACTGTTGTTTTTTTATGAGAGCTGACCAGTGATGCCCTCAATTATTGAGGTTGAATTCTGCTGCTTTTCTGAGCATTCTTAAAGTTTTATACGCTTTCTTACTATTGCCAGCTGCTTTACTATGTTCTACTGTGTGGCACTAGTAGTTGATCAGCCTTCTTTGGCTGCTTCATCTCTTTCTTTATTTATTCAGTTGAATGCCTTAAACTCCTCTTTCATCGCTTAGAACTTTTTAAATGATCCACGGTTGTTCCTTGTTCCTTCCTATGACTTCTTCTGCAGTTGTAGTTAGTACATCTCTGAAGCTGTTGGCTAATGCATCTATATTGTAATCAGTCCAGCGAGCTTGTAGTCCAATCTTAGCCTGAAATAGCCTAACCACTGCAGGGTCTTTTAGGTTTCAAGGGTTAAGCCTGATGCGTGGAGTTTTTTTTACTTTGCATCTTCTATTTCAGCTTTAATCTTGTTAAAACAAGACTATGATCACTTCCTATATCTGAACCAGGGGAAAATCATTCTTTGCACTTTAATAATACTGGATTATAAACACTTTGGTACAAGGATGTAGTCTTTTGATTCTTGATTAGACATCCATGATATCATGTGACTGCTTTAAAATGTTTGTGTTGATATAGATTATTTGGCGATGGTTAAGCGATGGCTGAGCAAATTCTTTTAGTCAGATACTATTTGGTTATTCTGGGATTAAATTGTAAATCTAAACAGAGGGTTATAGAAAGAAAGAAAAGCAAGTTAACACCCTAAACCTTTCTATTATAGCTGCCAAGCTTTAGTAAAAGTGAGCAAAATATATAATAAAATACTTTAATAAAGATTTGGTAAACACAGTCACAATTCAACAAAATAACGAAATAATGCTTGAGTGCCGTGGTGGTATTAAACATCACCAAGTACTTGTACCAAATAGTAAAGGGGATGTTATGCAGGTTTACGCAGCAACATATAATTTTCATTTAACACACGTTAATGGCTACAGACTATAGTTTGAGCATCATTGTCTTAATAATAGTGGTAACGAATATATTAAAATCTTCCTAATTTTAATCGTGATTTTCTTTGTAGCCATTAAACATTCAAATTGATGCCCCTTAAAGTGTGTGTAATAACATTACCAAATATTTGCAAACTAAAAAAGAAAACACAGAATAAATATATTTTTAATAATAGCTAAACATGTACTTTTACCTGTCATTTCTGCTGGCAATGAATATATATCATTGTTTTCTGTATCTAATTTTTAAGGTAAAAAAAATTAAGTAATTAGGATTTATATTCTGAGGTAATAAAACACAACACAAGACTTTTTTTAGCATATAAGCAAACATTAAATGTATAAAGTAGTATTATGTGAGAGAAAATACTAGTTAATATGATGCAATTTTCTTCTACATTCTTTTAAGATCTGAATTTCAGTTATTTCAAAAAAAAGTTGCCTGTTTCATTGAGTTTTAAGTTAATAAGATGATAGAAGGCCTTACCAACAGTGATATTTGGATGCTTTTACTGAAAACAGAAAATAATGGCTAAAATTTAAAAATGTAATAAAAGAGATAAAAAGTACATATTTAATTTTTAAGTAGATTTTTATTGAAATGTTTAACTATAAAAAGAAAAAAAAAAATCTACAAGAGATGCTAATTGGTACATAAACTTTTATTTACTTATTCAATGATCAAAGCCTATATATTTTTTATAAACATTCGTAAATGCAAATAAAATTTATTTTTTAATTTTTAATAATTTTCAGTGTCAAAAAATTTCACTTGCGTTTTGTTTTTTTGTTTACATATATATCAAATGTTAAAACATATTGCACGTGAAAAAAAATAAAACCTTATAACTCTGATGTTGTTGTGATGCTATATTCTCTTCTTATTAAAATTTATGAATGAAGTAATTAGCTTTGAACACCGTGCGAATGAATTAAATAGTATAACGTTTGAAAATTGTGCAAGAATTCAATATGAAAATACTCAAATATTGAAAATTTCAATCGATTGGGCTTTTGGATAGGACTGTATCGATACTGGTTCTTGTTAAGCCGGATTCCGACGATTTTGACAAATCCGGTTCCGACTCGGTAAAATGTTAGGATTTAAGCCGGATTTCTTTGTAGTTTGAAATTTGTAAGAAATTTTTTTAGCACAACATAATTTTGAAATATTTAGCGCTATATAATTAAATTAAAACAATAGCTTCCTTTGTTTTTTTTAAAACTACAATAACGTCGATTGTTTTTAGTTCTATATGTAAATGTAAAGTACAAATATATTAAAAAGGAAGATTTAGATGTGTTAATCTAGTAATACGACACCTTATCTTCCGCTACTTTTGATTCCGTGTTTTCTATAAACTATATTTAGCTATCAAATTTTAACAACGATCTATTTTTAGAGCATTTTTCGAAAAAAAATGCTCTATTGTGCCGTTTTGTCTGTCTGTCTGTCTCCGTCCGTCCGTCCGTCATCACCCTAGATCTCAACAACCATAAGTCCCTAGACCCATGATGTCTCTCAAGGGTACGGGTCTTGGCTTTGCCAAGAAATGACTTTTTTTCCATTTCGCGATCTGACCTCTCAGGGCCGTAAAGGGGCCTTAGTACCGTTTTTTACTATATAAGCTATATTAATAAAGGAGCGCTATATCTCAGCAACTATAAGTCCTAGACCCATGATGTATATATCATTTTTTTTTTTTTTTTTTTTTTTTTTTTTTGTAGGTCTTGGCCTGCCATGTGAACATCAAAAGTTCATCTCGCGATAGGACCTCTGAGGGCCGGGCTTCAGGGCTCCCTAAGGGGCTTATATATTATATATACACCTTGTACGTTCAATAACCCGTTCATTTTGGTGCGAAATACTGCAGCACGTAGTTTCACCAAGATTTATTAAGAAACTCATCAAAAATGAAATGGTAAGATTGTGTTCTGAGTTTAATTAAAGTATCAAGGCTATGCAACAATTGACGGAGTTTTCGGACGATTAAATGACTATAATTTAGAATGTTTTCAATTATGAGTCCTATTTCAGTAACCACAAACCACTTGTAGTTAGATTTAAGAGACAATATTTTTTAAATATAAAGAAACACGTCTTTATAATTTTTTATTTACAAATATATGCATTACACAATTGAATTCATAAACATTTCCAAAATTTACAAATATTTACTGAAAGCTAACAAACGTACTGATACATAATACGAGAAAATGCTCTAACACGTCTGTGTCAGAATGGAACAGGCTTAATTGCTTGTTTGGATGTTTACAGTTTAAATCTAGCTCAATTATTTATGTGTCCACAAAATTTTTTTAATTTAGTGGATTTTGTCACGATTTTGATAAAATCCCTCGCATATTTAGATAAATAACTTGAAGATACAATTTTAATTGTTATTAAAAGTGATATTGATTTAGATTTGAAATGCATTTAAATTTGCGTTATATGGAATAGTCAAATAATGATTTAAAGGAAAGTATGAATGAAATAACGAAGGTTTGGTGACGTCACTATGGAAAACTAAAAAAATGAACAATCGGATGGTGCCACAGTATACATATATACTTTTTTGGAATTCATTTAGTAATAAGCTATGTTTATTATACTTTCTAGGATATGTTACCCATTTATTTGTTTGATTGTAATAAATCAAGTTAAATTAGATAAAACTTTATTAAAATAAATTTTAAAACAGAAGAGAACCTGTTATTTTGACAGAGTTATCTTTCTTAATTCATGATTGGGTAAAGGGTTTTTAGTCACATTCGTCAAGATCTAAATGGTTAATGCACCAATTTTTTGCTATCTGTAGGGTTTTAACCCTGCTGCTCCACCATTGTGAGGTTTTTAATATTAAAATAATAATTGTCCTCGATGTGTAAGGCTGCGCAGTGTAAATATGCTTATTGTATAAGCTTGGAGGCGTGTGGTAGCTGTGGCTCTTTCATTCAAATATTAAATAAGACAGTTATTTGCTGATACAAGTTTTATTAAATGACTGTCACAATAAAAAATAAGAATATAATAAAATAAAGTTCACTGCATATATTATCAAATGTGTTGGATCACCACTTAAAACAAGAACTCAATTATGCTTTCCAAAAGTCCATTGGGATTACACTCAAAAAATACTTATATATCATCATAAGTCTATACAAATCTACTATCATGAAGGTGAACTCTCACTCTCCAAATAAATCACAATATAATCCTCTAGCAAAAACTGGACACGTCTGTCCTATTCAAAATTAATTCTTAACTGACTATTTCCTTCCGGAAATATAAAAAACCCGGATGTCCAGTTGATTAAAAAACTGAGTCCCAATATTTACAAAACAAACTATCTAATCATACCTTTACACTATCTAGAACTGAAAAAGTAAGTTTTTATTCTATTTGCCTATTCTTATATCTTTTTTATGTTAGGCAGAACTTACTACTTCGTTCGGAAGAGTTACTATTTAATTTCGTAAATCCGGTTCTTATTCCGATTCAGCGATGAGATTCAAATATTAAATCCGATTCCGGTTCCGATTCTTGCAGGATCTAAAAATGCCTATCCAGTACAGCTACTTTTGGAAGATAATAACTGATTTCAAATTTCCTTACACATTATTGCTTTATTGCACAATAATTTAATACCTGCTGACTGACTTTAATAAAAGTTTGCTTTATTTGGTTATAATGATATTTAGACAAAAAGACTATTCACTTGTCTTTTATATAATAACTAATAACAACTCAGTTGATATGACTTTTAAAGCATTGAATTTTGAATAAAATGTGAATTCTTGATAACTTAATAGGCAACAACTACAAAGAAAAAAGAATAAGTAATATACATCTTACCTTTCATATGGCTTTTTCATTATTTTATTGTACCTGCAAAACATACAACACAAAGTTAATGTTAAAACCTTTACAAATATGTATAAACTCAGTGACCGGTTACATAATGTTTTAGCCGGAAGAGGATCATGTTTTTGTTTTAGTCCATTATATTTATTTTATTATTTATTGTAAAATATAATAATCAATTGCAGCTGTTTCTTTTAGCCCACTATTGTTAGAATGACAGGTAGTTGTGTGCCTGCATCATCAGCACATGATACTTACTTGTTTATCATGCCTACAGAGAGCTGAAGTAGCGCTTACAAAATGTGTGTATTGCAACCTAAATAGAAGGCAAGGGTTTTAATGGTCAATAGGGATGAAGGGGGTGTCATGTGCCTATTCCATCTGCCAGCAGAAATGTCAAAGTGCGAGTGTGCTCAAGAGCGACAGAGTGAATGGTAATGTGAGCTGATATATCCGTCACCACCCCCAGCTGCAAACACTAGGGACTAGAGTTAACCTCATTTGCAACACTGCTGCAAAAGTGTTTGTCTTTATTCATGGCCTCGGATTATTTTCATTGACTACAATAGCAAAAATTTGTGTTTTTTTACCCTAAACAGATGTACCTTATAATCTTCTCCCAGATATCATGGTGTGTCTCTTAACCATATAATGCACGCTCAACTTAAGTAATATTATTTAGGAATACATATTATTTTAATGGAATCAGCCCATCTTTGATGGTCGGCTGTGAATCTGTGATTTTATCCCAGAGTCAAATTATTTCTTTAAAGAAATAAATCTATAATGCACAAAATGTACATCAAACATGTACCTAATGTAGTTCAATATAATTCATCATATTGTTAAGGTCATTACCCTTAGTAAGTAATAATTATCTTAAGAACGTGTCATTTTGATGCATAAGAAATTGGTGCATACGTATTTTTGAGCGCATCGTAACTGAAATATTTAGAGAATGTCAGGGTCGCTGCAAAAGAACCTATATAAAATAATTATCATTAAAAAAAAACTTTTTTCGGTACACTACATATGTTTGTTAGCTTAAACAATTTTAAGGTACTCAATAGGTACTTATTAAAAAGAGCTTTCACAAGTAATGCAACCTGAACACATGCCAGGGACTCAGATTCTTTTAGAGTACGTCAATTTCCCATAAAATGAGATAGCAGTTGGCAAGAAAGTGGGTTTAGATGTGCCAAATTAAATAATATCAGGGCGATAAAAAACCGCAAAAGACTGCAACCCAAACAGATTCCCAGGACCCGTATATTAAGGTGCTTTTTGGGTTAAGTTACACGATGTAATATAATATTATTTATTATATACATGTATCAATACTTTCACAAAAGATGTGTGCTGCTAAAATGCTTGCCAAAATAGTCATTTCTGATATTGCCTCTTTTGTTGGAGTGTGATGACATAGACTGAACTCTGGTTTATGTTTTAGCTGTATTAATGCTTTAAAATAAAGTCATTTGTATTACATTAATTAGTACTATTTGTGTTAAAATGAGATATTTTACAAACTATAAATGTGTCAATTTTATATTAAATGTATTTATTATTTGCCATCTTTTTCAATCATGAGTCATAATTCCTCCATTTAATACTCCAATCAATTTTTTTCTCTGAATAAATATATTTACGCCAACACTTGTCTGCATTTGAAAATTTTTCTTCTGAGGTCTGATGTTTTTAAAGTGTTTCTAGATCATTTTTGTGTGCTGATTTCAAATATATAACTGGGTTATTTCAATCAAGTTAAGCTTTTATTCTGTATTTAATTAAAAATTACTGTTGTCTTAATGTAAATTGAAGAATACATTTAGAATAACAATTACAGTTATTGTGGAAAAATGGTTTTCAAAGATTTTCGTTAGTGATCTGCATCTTGATAATCTCTTTTGGGGTACCAGCAGTAGTCAGCAAGCATATTTTGTTCAATCAGTCTGGTATCTTTCTTCAATTATACGAATGTCTTGATTGAAGCACTCCACCTGTTCTTCACTCATTGACTGGAAAATAGTCTAAATGCTGAGCTGAGGAAATACATTTTCCTGAATATGAATGCCACAAGAGCTTTAAAAGTTATGAAGTAGCTCCTCAACCATCAGTTCTTAGTCTGGACTTCTGTGGTTACCAAGAAAATTCTGGACAGTAGGCTTGAATGCACGCCATGCATTGAATTAATTTTTATTTAGAAATTTTCTTCAAACTTGGCATCCTTACCAAATCCCTAATTTTGGGAGGCCATCAAAAATCCCTACTTCCAATGTGGCCTCGCCTATACGTGGATATTTATTTCTCCTTGAGGAATGCAAAACGTGGCCTTTTCGTCTAATGCTTCGACAAAGTTTTAATTAGGCCAAAGCTTGATGTGTAATGGTGGAAGCAAATGTTCTGAGGTTGACCAGAACATTTGAAAGATCATTATAAGAACCTAATTTCAGATGAGGTCTTGCTTTGGCAAATTGCATTTTGTGTATTGCTGATTGTCTGCCCTGATGTCCATAAACAGAAACATGGGCATTTGCAGCCCACATTGCAGACCCAGCACTAGCGCTATCCGCAAATCATCCAGTTGTGATCTTTATATCTAGATTATTCAATAAAATATATCCATGCTAGTATAGTTTTCGGACACTGCACTGAGTGACCCACTAGTGCAGAAGCAACCTTATTGCCATTTTGTAGAAGCACGGTTTTTTTTTGCAGGAAGAATCGATGAATAACCTCCATTGTGCGGGGTTTTATAATAAACCCATAGTTTCAACAAGACTGTTGATGTTGTTGCAGTAAGTAAAGAAGCCTCGTTATGCTCTGTGAAATAATTAAGCAACTCTTATACCGGTTACGGAAACCAGAAGACTGTTATTGGTGGAGCTAGCAATGATTTCTTTGAGGCTTGATCCGCGTGAGCTGATTTTTCAATAACTTCAAATCTCTTGTTGAATTAATTAGTTCAGCTTGAGAGTTTTGATTTGATTTAGCAACAGATTCATCCAAGATATCCATATTTTCACTTGACTCAGTTGAAAATAATACAATTATTATTCCTTATACTATTTTCGTACCTTAAATTATAAAGTTTATTTGCATCTGCAGAATCTCTTATAATTTAATTGACATTATTATTGGTTCGGAACACTTATAGGATAGAACTTCGTGTTCATTTTCCCAAGAGAGGGATGATGATGGGTTGAGCTTTAAATAAAATGAGATCTTTGAAGGAGAGATGATTGGTTGTGAAGCTGTTAAAATCTTACCGGATGGGGATAAAAATCATGAGAAAAAGCGTTATATGATAGTAAACAATCTGAGGTAGCCCCAAATATTTCTGTTAAATGTTAAATACATTTTTTATGTTATGGTGTCTAATTTAAAACTGCAGAGGCCACCAAAGAGGCCACGCCCCCAGGCCCCTAATCCCTAGGTTTGACACTGTTAACAAGCTCATTCAGGCTTATTTTGTACAGGAAGAAAAAAGCACAGTTTAACTGACACGTGATTTAACAGTCTAATGAATAGTTTAACATACATATATGCCAATGCTGAATGCAAATATAACAACTTAAAGAGAACTCTGCCATGCTCTAAAAAACTGACTTATTGTGCTCTTTTAAAGAGAATAATGTGTGTCCAACTGCGTTTTTGTACACACAACAGTCAATCTAAAGAATATTTAGTAAAAGAATAGTAATTTTACTAATAAAAACAAATTTGAGGCCGAACAATAAAAAAAATACAGCCATACGTATGTAACTAGAAAATTTTTGTTGTATTATTTAAGATATAAATTGGCAGGAAAGTATCTACTTTATAATGACAAGGTACTTAGCAGTTTTTACATTTTATAAAACATGAACTATCTTAGACATTAAATTGTGTTTATTTTTTTTTATATACCCCCCATTTCATATAAGCCTGATTATTATAATTGAACAATACAACGAAGTATTTTAATTTAATGGTTTGAGATATTTCTTCAATTTTCTAATCCTACTAATAAAGTAGCTGTCTCCGTGCGGGCGGAGATATGACGTCATTTCCCGATGTTACAATTTTTTAAAATTTTACTACTTTCAAAATCGAATTGAACTTGCGCGCGATTTTCTGTAGTGCCACATCTTTACTTCCTTTGTGCTTCAAAAATGGCATAATGAAGTTGTTTATTTTTTTTTAACTTTTTTCAATTTTATTTCTGCAAAGCTTTTTTAATGCTTCGTGTTGATTTTAACATTGAGAGAATTAAGGGTAAAACGTAACAGATGACATAAATTAGCACCCAGATACTACCTGCTAATGGTGTTTAATTTGGTTAGGTTTGGTTGGTTGGTTTGCTTTGGTTGATTTGGTGGCTTTGGTTGGTTCCGGTTGGTTGATCGGTTGGTTGGATGGTTGGTTTGGCTAGCTGGTTTGGCTGTTTGGTTTGATTGCTTTGGTTGGCTAGCATTATTGGTAAATCGTAATTTGTGACGGGTTTTTGGCTTGGTTGGTTTGGGTGGCTCAGTTAGTTAGTTTGGTTGATTGGTTAGCTGGTTTGGTTAGTTGGTTTGGTTGATTGTTTGGTTTGGTTAGTTCGGTTGGTTTTTTTTTGCTTGGTTTTTTGGATTGGTTGGTAAAACGTAATTTGTGACGTATGAAACATAGGTCATTCCTGAAATTAGGAAGAGGCATAAATCAGGACCTATTTGTCCGTATTTAAAAATTCAGTAGTTAAAATGATTAGAGAAGGGGTTTCATTACATTTGGATTTCCCGGGCAACGCCGGGCTTAATACCCTAGTTATCCTATAATTTAGCTTAATTTTTTGCCATATTTTTTATATATTTAGGGACAAATTTGCCATTTAGGTAACCCGGGCGTGTATAAATAATACAGGTGGAGTCCCGATTAAAAAAAGTCGATTTTCTTTTCTGCTGATTTTATAGTCTTACAATTGTTTATTCATATCACAATATGGCTTACTATCACGGTCCAATCATTTAAATATCTTTTTGTAGGCCATGTATTTTGTTTAATAGAGTTTTTTGACAGTTTTTTTTACGTTTTTCTCAAAATCACATTTAAAAAAATCTTGTACCTTTTCGACACTTTCACAAAAACTACTTAAAATATAAGCTTACAATTTTGAATGCTAATTTTTATATCTATTGTTGACAGTTCTCCAATTTTTATTTTGGAAATATAGAAATAAATTTTTTTTGTCTTACCTCCCCCCCCCCATTAAAATATAACTTTTTTGAGTGTACCGAAATAAAAAAATTCAAAGTTTATTTATTTTCACATTTTCTATAAAAAAAATGGACGTTTGTTAAACACACTCATTAACATTAGATTTTAAAGAATATTGGTTCTTTGAAAATATTTCTTAAAAATTACACTTTTTCACCACAAAAAGACACATAATACATTTTTTTATATTTCTTCTTTGTTCTTTGTTCATTAATTGGTCTGTTGTATGCATGTACCAAAAAATGGCTAGTGTAACTTAAAAAAATATTAAAAAATAGAAAGAAAAACTTAGAAACCTTGCATCCCGGTGTATGGATCACCTCAGTGACTATAGATTATACTATTAAAATCATTAAATGAAAATTACAAAAAAAAAAAAAAAAACAGCTTACCTCTTTTGCAAAGATAAGAGAAAATGATCACCACAAAAATAATGAAGCATCCAGCACCTATACCACCTCCAACAGCGGCTATTCAGATTATTCTCTCTTTACGGTTACGTTTTCATTAGCTTAGTTAAAAAAAAAAAAAAATAATTGGGAAATGTTTTTTTTTAAATCTGTTTTAGCTAATCAAAGTAATGCAGTATATTAACAGATTTATCACAGGTATTTAAAAAAAAACAACTAAATTATTAATAATAATAATAAAATTTGCTTTCATAAATATAAAACATATTAGAAACAGGACCTGGTGGTGACTTAACCAATTAACTGATTAACTAGTCAATTTGAATTAACCCATATTCTACTCGTTTTATTTGAATCTGAAATATTCCATGTATATTAACAATAAATACATTTAAAAATGATACAATTTTCATTTTATTCCAACAAACATAATAATGTCATGACTCGGTTTACAGAAAATTTGGATACTATTTGTTGACCTATTTACTATTTTAACTCTGTTGATCAGCTACATTTAGTGCAAAAGCTACATTCACTTTAGGACTGCGAAAAGCATTTGGACATATCTATTTATGAATAATAAATCTCTACTTCAACATTTAATATATATATATATATATATATTGTTAGGACTTTCAATGTCTCTAAGTAGACACTCAAGGACACGTAATTTGATTAACATAAGATTTTTCCCCAAATAGTACACAAAGTACAGTGTTTCATTAATCACAGCATTGTGCGTTTTATAGACCAGACCACCCACGCGGATGGTGCCAGCAGTTTCCCGCCAAAATTGAAGGATACAGGTCATCTCGTGGTTGAGCAAATGCAGGTGGCGAATGACACTATTTCTTCACTCGTATAAAGGCGGGGTTGAACGAGCAAATAAAAATGTGCAGGCGTTGTACTAAGGTCGTAATTGCATAATTAATCTCATGGGAGTGGGAATTGCCAGCACAGCGGGGGGGAGAGCAGGAGAGCTATTTCAATAAGAAAATTTCAAAAAATAATTACCTTCTGTGATATAAAAGCTGTAATTTAAACTTTTGTATTGATCCATTTTGAAACATAATTACGGTGTAGTTCTCAAAGTCTGAAGAAGTTACGTTGGAGAGTTTCAGTTCTATAATTCCATAAGGAAGTTCAGTTGCTGAGTAAGTAACTATCAAATTGTTTGTAACTCTACCAGATTTCAAAACTTTAAAATTACTGGGCGTAGGAAGCTCATAGCTTTTTTTAAGTTAAAATATTTGTCAGAGTGTAGTTTGAACGTTTGAAAATCTTTAGTGTTGTTCAGCTGTAGACGACCTGAGAAAAATTATTCAATACGTTAAGCAGAAATATTATTTTTAATTAAATTGCACCCGCAGTAAAAGTGACACTTTTAGATCATATAGTTATTAGGGCTTCAAATTAATCCATTAACGTGTAATTAATGTGTTAAAAATTAACGCATAAATTTTAACAACACATAAATGTTATTTTAACATAATGGCTGAAGAAAAATATTTCAGAAAATAATCCAATTCTATTAACATAAACTAATTAGCAAAGATAAAAAAAGGCAACCAGAAACAAGTAAAAAATATTTGCGAACTAAGAACTGTCACGCTGTCCACACAACTAAATGGCTGCCAAACATTTTTTCATATAGTTTCTGTTACCAGCATTTTATGATACAGTTTGTGAACATCTGTTGTGACTTGCGTTATTCGATTCAAAGCTGTCATGCGTTTAAAACGATGGAACCTCGAGTCAATATTTTTGGGACATTTGGTGCATGGTGGCTTGGAAAGTTATAAGTACAGATTAGCGCTGTTTCGGTTTCCTTTATTCAAGCCGCATAGCTAGGGCTCCCAAAGAACATAATCAGTTTATCTTTGTTTCATCTTTTCACCGGTACTATACGAACGTATTTTTATCGATTCAAACATTTGTTTACATTATTGTAATTATCGTTGATATAGATGAAATAGGAAACAGCAGCACGTCTATCTAATGATGAGCTCACGGAGTGTAGAACTAAAAAAAAAAACACAAAAAATATTGAAAATAATGATTCTGAAGAAGAGAAAAACTAACTTTCCAAAGCGTTTCTAAAAACCAGTTTGAACATTATATTAGATATCATGGGCAAATTTATTGAAAATGACCAAAAATTTTGACGAAATTTCAAAGGTCACACGGGATACTATAGATGCCTTATCCACTTAGCAACAACAATATTAGGGCGCAAAAGAAAAATGCAAATAACATTAGATGATACTGATTTATCTAAAATGTAAACGTACTGACTTAGAATTGTATTATTTATAATATTCATTCGTTGATTATGTTTCTTCTAGCTATACTCTGCAAAGCCTTGCTTAGAATGTTTAAAAAAAATGTTTTAGTTATGAACGAAATTAAAATCTAACTAGTTGTTGTTACTTTTCATAAAAACAACCAAAAGGATAAATTATAAACAAAAACTAAAATATAAAAGCTATGTCCGTGAGAGGAATCCAACTGTGAATCATCGCAAAAAAGAAAAAAACAGTACCGTAGACATTCAACGACCACGTCAAATAATTATGTTTTTTAAAAATTATATTATATGCTAAATATTATCGATTATTTTGCACTTCCTTGAATTGTGTACATGTAATCTTATTTTGTAATTGAAAAATAAACTAAAGGTCTATTTATAACAAAAAAATGCATTAATAATAGATGAGAACTTAATTTATAAAAATTAGCAGAATTTTGAACATTATATTTGTAAGTAGAGAGGTTGCAAGTGAATAAAAAATATGACCAGGCGGTTATCTACTAGCTTCTGGATATACTATTATTAAAAAAATAATAAAGGCATAATTGAGCATTTAATAAACAAATCTGAATGTATAAAAGTAATACACACAAAACACGCACAAGCTGAATGCTCTAATATCGTTAGAGAATTGTGACATTTTATGCCCTTTTATAGAATACCAGATGCCTGTGAAGCTGACTGAACGAAATCCGACAGAAGGGATAACAAAATAATATACGAAATACTACAATAGAAGAACATGTGGCCCTTAATGCCATGAACAGAATGCGATATAAACAGAAGTAATAAAAAGAAATGTATGATATACTGCCATACGAACATCCTTTAATACAACATACACCCCACGATATGAAATTACGCACAGGTTACAAAGCAGTTACAACTCATACACCGCACGATAAGAAAACTACCTGAGAGAAACATGCATGAGTTAGATGATTATGTTTTTGAATGGGATCACACTACAGCTTTTCGTTTAGCAAATATACTATTACTAGATATTAAGCCCAGCGTGGCCAATCATTTCGTATTCAAACCTGTATCATTTAATTAATTTAAATAGGTGCTGACTTATGCCACCTCCCTAATGTGCAGAAATGACCTACATTTCATACGTCAAAAAGATATGGCTGCCATAACCAACATAATACCATCATCAAAAAAGTAATCCATCAGGAACAATATACCAGTACCACTGTTAACAAACTATAATAACTGAGCATGATTATCAAATGCTTTGTAGCTTCGATTTACGTGAAATCAAGTGAATAATTATTATTTTTTTATTCTAATTATAGTTAAAATCAAAACAAAGCTATACCAAATGCACTGAAAAGTAAAAAAAAAACAAACTACTTTACTATATCATTTTAGCAGAGCAACGGCGCTCCCATTCTGTAAAAAAAAAATAATTGTACCATCGAGACGTCATAGGTCATAGGTTATTTACGAACTCGCTCGTTTAGTGACCTAGTCTGATTAAAATAATATCATTGTAATAAAAACTAAAATAATTTGCATAATATTATATATTATTATTATTATTTAATATTTAGGACTTTTACATTTCATAATAAAAAACTATTTAAAACTGTAGAATTTTTGAAAAAGAGATATCCGAATCGATTCAACTTTCAGCGCCATTTTGATTTATGTTTTCGTGACCTCGCTGGTCACGTGATTACTTTATCAAATACTATTGTTTATTTATTTCTGAGTCGTTTATTTATAGAACGGATTCCCCCCCACCGCCCGCCGCCGCGTCCCGGACAAGCTTAGCTGCTTTATAGTTAGAAGAGCCGCACAAAAGTCAATTTAACAATATTTAATAAAAAAATATAAATTACTATTTTGGGAGCTGCACAAACTCACAGTAGAACCAAATGTGTCTTTTAGAGTCGCATTTGGCTACCCCTTGAACACACTGATATGACCGTCTTGTTTTACCACAAATACATTCATTAATTTTTGTCAAGTAAATGTGAGTTTATCTTGACTGAAACATAAATCAAACAGCAGCTCTAATTATTATTAAAAACAACATAGCTGCTCTTTCACAAAAAAGTTGAACATTAATAGCGAAAATTTATTGAACAAAAAGTCATAAAAGTTACAGTTAAATGACTAAATAAAAAATTGTACCCATTTAACAAATAAAGAAATATTTTTTGTGCTCAGATGCTGTAATTCTGCAATGTTTACTCCATTGTTCGCCTGACATATATAACTACCAGTATCTTCACATGTCATTAGCTTGTTGATGGAAATATAACTTAAACTGCCACCATGAGATAATAATTCATTCTGCCTTAATACTATTAATGGTGCTGGGTTTCCATCTGCTTCACAAAACAAGTTATCCAAGTTCCATTCTCTAAAACCATAGTACTGTTAGTGTTAAAACTAGTAACAGCTGACATATCACAAACCAATATTGTCTGATTTTTACATTTTCAAACTACAGAGTAATTACTTACAGTAGTAAGTAGATGAAAATAAAAAGTAAATTGCCAAAAATGCTATTAAATAATTCATTTTTTTTAAAATCACTTAACCGATGTGGTCGTTGGGGAACGAATAGACCAGTCAACAAATATGTTTTCAAACATCCGTTCTGCGGCATTTGACTTCGTAGCTCCAACCAGTCAGCGGCTTTACCAGTGATTGAACCCTGTACCATTTGCATGTATTTCAAATTCACTATCGACTTCATTACCCAGCCATTGATTTTATTATACCTGACCATTGATGAAGTTCTCAAGAGTATAAAGAGATAAATTTATTTTAGAAGCTAAATGTATTAATTATATTATTTAAGAACAAATAGTAACACTGCTGAATTATATTGATTAATGTGCGGAATGGTAGTCATCGAAGTACATAAACTTTCTGGATTTTGAAAAGCTTTTAGTCTGGACAGAAGAAGTAAATTTGAAAAGCTGAAAATGTATTATGTAACACTTAATTCAACAGCATCGTACAGAGACTATATGACTTTACTTGTCAAGTTGTAAACAAAGGCAAACCCCTTTAATATCTAGAAGCCAGGATGATGAATAATATTCATGAACGGCCAACAATATTTAATAGAGTAAATATTTACAAACCATCATGCTTTACAGAGATAGGTAGCAATTTAAGTGAAGGGAAGGGGCTAAAGAAGACAAAAGAATAATATTGCTGAGGCAGGGACGGGCTTCCATATTCATCTAACAATAAGTTAAATAACACAGGTTTTCTCCCTAAATGTAAAAATTAAATCTTTAACATCAATGTCAATGCGTCTTTTAGTTATCGATCTTTATCGATCTGAGACTGAATAAACTCATAAAAAGAAACAAAAAAACTAGGAGCATTTGTTAGTAAATGACTACTGCTGAATTATTAAAGTCTGATGCCTTTAAAGATTCCCGATATTGCATTGTGTTAGAAAACTTAATAACTATATACAATAGACAAGAAAATATCAAGAATAGAAAATATGGATGGACAGTAGGAATATGACTAAAATTTGTTTCATTATTTTTTATTCCCCATACTGCCACAAGTGGGGATATTTATCATATCTAAACAAAAAAATAACAATAACAACGCCCTTTAAATAAAAATGTCACCCTCCACGCCCAATAAATCGCATGTCATACCCATGTTTAGTATTTGTGTAATTTTGTTCTTTGTAGTTCCATGCACCTCAGCATTTTATTTGGCAACTATTTTATTCATAATTAATATTTGTGTCATTTCTGGATTGTCTCAAGAGCAGCTCTGTCAAAAATGATCAACTTCCGAGACGAGCAAAGAGAATTTGGAAAAGGCATTAAATCACCAAAAACTGTTGACTGTCTTGATCAAATGCTAAAAATTCCAATGAAACGACATATTGTAAACATATAAAAACAATTTCTTCCGATGTAAAATCAATAAAGACATGATCGTACAATGTTGTTAAGAAGCTCGAAAAGAATATAATCGAAGTCCTGGAAAATATGATAATACAGCGATGTTTAATGTAAGAGATGAGAAAGGATAGTGGTTGGTCGAGAAGACAGAAAGTTATTTGCATATACAGATTTCAACGGAAAAGTAGGATATTGAAGATGATTTACTAAAGATTCACCCAAGAAAAATAAAATTACTTAAAAGGAAAGTACCAGTCACATAAGAAGAGCTTTACTGAAGAAATTGTTGAATCAATTGTGTTACCAAATTCGGATCAGAAGATTCTGTGAGGTACAGAAGATTTTGTGAGCAAAGAACAGTGTTCCAGTAGTAGTAAAGATAATGATAATTCATATTAAATCTAAAGACAAAAAAAAACTTCTTCAGTGTGTTTAGTAACTGCAGCAAAATTAGTACAAGGAAGGTCCAAAAAGTCTAGAACTGGTGTATGCATATCTACTCTAACTCATAGCAGCATTTACTAATGTCTAATGAAAGAAGAGAAAAATTACAAAGCAATTTCAAGAAAAACTTTAAAAAAGAACACTGGTGCTTACAATTTGACATATAGACCATACAAAATAAGCATATGAGTTTGGTATAAAAAATTAAATAAGGCAGGTCAGACTGCTCTTCTTCTTTCTTCCTTTGGCTCACGTCCCTGTTAGGGCCCTAGCCTGCCATACTACTCTTCTCCACTTTTTCCGAATGAAAACTGCGTACTCAATGAATAAATTTGATTGTCACTGACACAACTGCAGCAAATACTTGAAGAAGAATTGGTGCAGTCACACTGTAGAAACACTTTCAGAGATGCTGGTTAAACTTTGGCTGTACATTCGATGTGATATCACCCATTCAGTCAATATTGAAACATGTCATGAATGATTATTTTAGTAATTAACAGTTTTCCAAACATCAGCTAATCGTTGTTTCAGCAATAGCAGAAAAATACTGAACGACTCAAAAAATCATTTGATAATGCTGGAGCTGCTAGAAGTAGAACGAAAGGTGCTAGCAGTAAATGGATTTAACATAATGCTACATGATTTTTAAAACTAGACGAAGCTTACCATTAAATTTTCAATCATTTCCAAAATCAGTAATGAGAGATGAGACTCAAGTACAGTTATTGTTTGTCATCTGATGAGTATATGCAAACAGCTATGGCATATGTTATTTCATCAGTGGTACGTGGGCTGACATCTGGTTCACTGCCGTGGGTGCATCACAAAAAAATTTTTAATAATTGATCTGTCTGCTATTAAATTTGTTTCATTGATCAAAAGTATTGTTAAAAAAATAAAAAATATGTGACAATATTTAGGGTCCCCGGACTTCAGCAAAGTTTGCATAATTAAGCGCTAGATTAAAATAATCATCTTGTAAAGTCTTACAGACTTACATACAAAAAAGTGAAGCGCTATATAAATTGTTTTATAGTCTTTGGTTTTATAATGTTTAGTAGCTATGATTGATTATGATAATAAGGTTATTTTGAAAATAAAATTTAAAATTCGCATTTTATTAGCGAAAACAACACTTTTCCTTACCGCATATTGAAGTGACCAAACCAAACATTTTTATTTCTTTATTTATATTATTTTAATTTCTGATACGACCTATAAAATCAAACGAAATGATATGAAAAACAACAATAAAAATGTTTACACTAAGGAAATGCTGGCTGACCCTGGCATCACTTCAACAGTTGCATATCAGGTTATTACCATCTCTGCCTCGCGAACAAAAACGCAAACTCTTCTGAAAACTGAATTGTTTAGCAACGTGGCCCTGCAATCTATGTTGATGATGCTTTATAATTACTGGAATTCTTCGACTACACTTGTTTAAAGTTTTGAGGCGCATGATGTATCACTGCAATGCTTTAGCAGCACACAGTGAGCGTCCAGTTCCTCTTGGTGCACCTTCTCGATTTACAACTGCCAGAATTATTTTCAGATAGATTCTGCTTTCTACGAAAAAGCAAACATTTCAATGGTGATTGAGGAGAGCTTGTGAGAAGATTGTTCTGCTTCTTGATGAATACAATAAACTTCGTTCAATTGATAAAGTCGCTATTCGAAACACACCAGCCGCAAACGTAAACTGGAACAAATGAAATATGTTGGCAACAATTTTTTCAACTGCTGGCACAAATGTCCGAGACTATTATCAAATGCAAAAGATCTAGCATTCTTGAGGTCTATGAAAGGAGACAGGTCTTCCAGCTTTGGATCATTTGACAAAACCTTTACCAAAAAAAGTCGCTCGACGCCATTTCACAAGATGTCGCAACATTGAAACGTCAGAAACGCGCAAGAGAAGTAAATGCAGAATGTTCAACGATATTAGTGCCTTCCAGCGAGGGTAGCAGTGACAGACCGATGATTCTACTTCTAAATCTGAAGATAATATGGAGCTTGTTGATAACTGTTTTGGATGATATAATATCATTTTCAAAAGCGAAGAAAGCCAACAGGAGCTTTGGTATTGTACCTCCGGATGTTTTAAGCGAATACAATTCTTGTGTCACTAGCGACAAGATTAAAGATTACACCAACACAGCAGACAGCTTTCACACAGGGCCTACAAAGATCCACGACTCTGGGAATCACCCAAACTCTGCCTCCTCCTGGGATGGCAAACTGACACCTTCTCTAGAAAATCATCGTGTCACTGAAGAACGCATAACAGTTGTTGTCAGTGATGCAAAACAATTGAAACTTCTAGGAGTGCCAAATTATGCCAAGGCAACAAAGAAACCCGTTGGTTAAATAATTGCAGAATTAACCATGAAATATATATAAATTAACTGTAATGGTGTCGTTAATATGACATTCGACACAACAAGATCAAACACTGGTCATCAGACTGCTGCCTGCATTGCCATACAAAATATGCTGCAACGTGCTCTTCTGTGGTCAGGTTGTCGCCATCACATTGGTGAAGTTATCCTCTCGCATGTGCTGCACAGCTGAAAATAGAAGTTTCCCAATCCCCGGATATAACTTTGTTCACCAAGCTGCGAAAGTAATTGGGAGTTGGTGGCACATGATTGGTCTCACGCTTGTAGTTCGTTTACGTTAGATCATGATCTGATGGCTCAAGAGCGACTGACGATAATGAAATTTGAGTAATTGCACATGCCAAATCTAGTAAACAAACCGAATTCTTGCGAGACAGCCTACGAATTCCTTAAGATGTCCCATGTTTACCTGAATGCTACAAATAAGGAGGTTAACTTTAAAGAGCAGGTGCCCTGCACAAAGCACGATGGATGGCAAAGCTGATATATTGCCTCAAGATTACTGTGTGAAAACAAATTCAATTATTGCCTCCAGGTACTATTACCACGTGATCAAGTGCCAAAGATTCGTGCAGCTAACTACATTGTAACATATGTTTATGTCGTGTGGCGGCTCACTTGCAAAAAGCGTGTGGTTGCACCATGGAATGATCTACAGCTCTACAAGCACAGCTTTTTGGATTACAACGATGTCAACAGAGACATATCCAAGTCAGCAATCCGTGCCCTGAATAGGCATCTGTGGTACCTCACTGCTGAAATGATCCCACTCCCTTGTTCAGCAATGAGGTACCTGTGTTGGAAAGCGAGCTCTAGCAGATGCTTTGCTAAGGCTTCGACCAGTGGTTGCCCTCCAAACTCCACATAATCGATTTGGAAATGGTTGGGGAAAACCCTGATTCCAATCAATTGATTCTAAAACTCGGTTGTGTGATCTAGCTGAGTTGACTCGTGGTTTACTATATACCAGGCTTCAACTGGACTAGGTTATCAATACTGTTGATTGGTGCCAAACAGCTTCTTACATTGCCAGTGCAGAAAATGTTGCTGCTATTAACGTTATAATGCCAAATTCTGTGCCGAGAGGGAGTAAAACTGGCATCTGACTTTGTTGAAGCAGCGCGAACGGATGAACATTTTCAAACATTCTTCAAGTGGTAGAAATGGACCGCAAAACATCTCAAATGTGCTTAAACCTTACAAGCACGTGCAACAAGATGAAACTGAATTAAATGCAGCAGTAATAAATAACTTAATACTTTAATGTAATTTTTATGACAGAATAAACTTTTTCTTTACCATTTTGTGATTTCTTGGGCGGGGGGACCTCTAAATCAACTCTGGTTTGAAAAATATTTTACACAAGTTATTATTTATGATATTAGAACAAATTAGAAACATAGACAGCTCAAAAACAAACAATCAATTTTTTTGCTCCTATTGTGGTGATGCACCCTACTGCCCAGTGTTTCAATACTACTAGAAACTTTGATAATTTATCATAAGCTTGTAAGCAGCATACAAAAACTTTGAAGTCATTAAAGACATTATAATCTACAGATCCAACTTTTATACCAACGAAACGTTCTAATTTCTGTGCAAACATTTAATTAAAAATTGATACAAGATTTACTTCCACTTGCAGGTCCATTGAAAAAATGAACATTAAATTTCTTCTACTAATGTACAATAGAAATGTACATTCTGGATCATTGTAACAATAATCAATATTGTACTTATGTCACTTTTAGGCTACTAATGGTGAAACCTGTATTGAAATATTTGAAAATATATATGATATAAAATATTCGTGTCGATTAGAGGGTGAACATTTTTTTATGCAAAACAAAAATTACTATTTCTTCTTGTGATACAGCTTCACCAATGATATGGGGATATAGGGTTATACTTTAGTCATGCCTAATGAACAGAGAGCACACTTTACTTGTTTAAGATTTACAAAACGTAACTCTACCAAATTAGCCAGCCATGAAAAAGTATGGCGCTGGCACATAACTCCGTCAATTCTTTAACTAAATTCTCATGTCCTTGGTCCTTAAAACTCCATTATCTCTTTGTGTTCCGGGTGGAAACGCCGGTACCCTTTACTCTTGGGAACACTTGATGTACTGGAGAATTTTCCGCTTCAACAAATGTGCTATGTTGAAGACCTACTCAAAGGGGAAACATCATGTTTGCCTGAGTGTGAATGAGCCTGAAATATGACAGAGCTTAAGAAAGCCGTCACTCAAAGCCAAATGAGTCAAATGAATCCTATTCATATGGATTAAGACGTTGATCTGCTGTCAGTGGTGATATATAGGACACGTATTAATCATCAGCTTCAAGTTTATTAAATCTGTATATCTTTATTGCTGAAAATAGTGTGGTTAACGTGTATTAGATATGTGTTCTCTCATGATTGAGGCCATAGCCTGAAAAATCCCACTGCTCCTCATCAGATCGAACCAGTGAGCATCATGTCAATAATTGGACATTTTACCGCACGACCATTAGTCTCCTATACAAATAATTGATTGAACATTTGCCATACGATTGCCCATATCTGGCGGTGTACAAGGCTGGACGTCGGGGACCCGTAAGATAATCAATAAAAGAGATATAAAAAAGAGCGTTGGAAAGTTATAAATTTCATCTGCATGTCATGTGCTATAAACTCCAATACCTCCCGAGGTCAGATTAGAAATACTGATTCCCCTCCACCGCTCTGAGAAAAACTCCAATCTCACAAACTGAGAATAAGCCAGGAGAATCCATTTAATACTGCTATGACACCCTTATGCATAACGCGTGCAGGTAGCTAGCCCCAGTGTAATCAACACTAAAAGCTGTCAGTGCATCAGCTAGCCTCTCGATATCGGGTCCTAGTTTCGAAGAAATAAAGTTTTAACTCAAGCTCACTTCCATTTCATGACATAACTTAACAAACGGTAAGTAAGTTGCGGCTTGACCCATTCCCAAGTAGAGTTGGGTGAGACAGCTGACCTGGTCTGATATCTGTCAAACATCATTTGATCAAAAAGGTCAGGCAACATCCAAAATACCTTAATGAATGGTAATGGATAGTTACGGGAAAAAAACACGATGACTACTAAAGTTACTGCACTGCTTCTCCCAGTACCGCGATTTCAATTAAAAGTCTTTTATAGATAAAGTGCTACTTGAAAATTGTAAACGGATGATACACCATATACCTGACTCACGGGAGAAAAGAACAGATAACTGTTCATCTTAAAAATTACCTTTGGAGGAATTCCTAAATACTCTGGAGGAACTCACAACCCCGAACAAGTGGAAGTGGTAAGTCAGACCAAGCCCGGGGAATGGTGAGCTCTATGTAGACAATCGATTTACTATTTAACGGTGCTGCGGAAGGACTCGCAACAATTCTTATGTGGCTGGAGTAAATCTGACTATGTCCATGACTATTGCGGAATGCTCCGGTAGGCTAGATACAGGCCAGACGGATCACGAAGATCCTTTGGCTACCACAAATAGCTAAGGCAGACAGTCCTGGGCTCGATAAGTGATGTTGTGCATGCCCAAAAACCAAATAAGCGACTGTGCGGAGAAATGGGGAGATCGCCCCAAATGAGGCTGTGGAAAGCATGTTGGTAAGACTCAATTCAAGGTTGACCAAGTTGGTTAATTCCCTCAAGCTCAGAAGTCTCAAATCTTTTACCAATTCCCGGTAAAAGGATGTTAAAAACTGCCAAGGACTAGCCACCCTAGTAAGTAAAAAAAGTTAAGTTCCCTTAGCTAAGAAGGCCATCGGGCAGGGAAGTTTGAAATTCATCTGTTTCTGTAGCCAAAACATATAAAGATATTGTGTGCTTCCCAACTTAAATCAGGAACTATTTTGAAGCTGAGTGTAAACACAATAAATGCCTAATATTATATTATCTTTGCTGCATATAGAAATACGGATTTGCTCGTGATGGACATTACATGGATGGGAGGAAGTATTATTATGTGAGTGTGCATGTCACCAGAACTATAGACGGAGCTTGGTATTAAAATATTGGAAGGTACTATTCAGGCACAATTGGCTGTGCGGGTCTATGTGAAGGCTAACTGTGATGTGGCTTTAGGATGGCCTAGAAGCTGCCCTGGCATTTTTTACATAGAGGTCCTTCAAAGCAATCGAACATATAATGACCCATAGAAACCATCCTAAATTCAATGAACTAGCTGAGCAAGTAAAAGTGAATCTGACAAGAGGAGAATATTACAAAACATTTACCCAAGTAATTTTTTTTGTTAAGATTTTTTACTTCTTTTTAAATTTGAAATCAGTTTGTAAAGTCATTTATAAAGAAATATGTATTATTAGATTATTGAATTAGATATTTATAGTTATAAATTATGTGCATTATATAAATTTACTTGAAATCAGTGAAATTTGAATTTTGCTATAATTAATCATATAATTCAGTGTAAATGTTCAGAGTAATCTTACCTCGAGGTTACCACCCTAATAAAAAAAAACAACCCAAAAAGATAAAGGGTATGATTCTTTTTAAATGCTTTTTTTTAATTTCTTAATAAATAAGTAGTTCGGTTGCGTGTGTTACGCGAACAGCTGTGTGTGTATGTGTGTTTTGTGGCGAGGTCAGTTAGTGGTCACGAGGTCAAAGTCTGGACGTTTCTCGACGGCGTGAGTTACATTAATAGAAATTATGACCGTCTATTTGTTCGATGGTAGGTTGTTTTTAGTAATTATATACACCCTGCTATTGCCTGGCCGCTGCTGTAAGATGCCTGGCCCCTGCTGTAAATTTTCACGCTACGGGCTGGACAGTACAACTGTGCACAAAAAAATCCTTCTTAAAATGACTTTTTATTGTAGACATCACTTAGCGGGGATTAAATTTATATGTGACGATTGATTTGGTTCAATAGAAAATAAACTAAATTTCATCGAAAAAGAGTAACACAGAAAAGCACGATCATTTTGAAATGATAATATTTCCCATGCCATAGGTGGTGTCGATGGCTTTGCTAGAAAAAAAAAATAAACTTTTTTTCTTTTGAGTGTTCATAATATTTCTTGCTTCAAGTTTTCAGTATTTTTAGAGCATTTTTCCGAAAAAAAATGCTCTGTAATCCCCTTTTGTCTGTCCGTCCGTCTGTCATCACCCTAGATCTCAACAACCATAAGTCATAGACCCATGATGTATATATCATTTTTGTAGGTCTTGGCCTGCCAAGAAATGACTTTTTCCAACTGCGATCTGACCTCAGGGCCGTAAAGGGGCCTTAGTACCGTTTTTTACTATATAAGCTATATTAATAAAGGAGCATTATATCAACAACTATAAGTCCTAGACCCATGATGTATATATCATTTTGTAGGTCTTGGCCTGCCATGTACACATAAGTTCATTTCGCGATGAACCTCAAGTTGGCTTCAGGGCTCCTAAAGATATATATTATATATACACCTTGTACGTTCAATAACATTCATTTGGTGAAATACTGCAGCACGTAGTTTCACTAAGATTTTTAAGAAACTCATCAAATGAAATAGTAAGCTTAATATTTCTAGGTTTAATTGAAAGTATCAGAGCTATGCAACAATTGACTGATTCGGACGATTAAATTACTATAATTTAGAAATAACATTATGAGTCATATTTCAGTAACCATAAACCACTTGTAGTTAGATTTAAGAGACAATAATTTTGTTTTCAATTATAAAAACGTCTTTATAAATTTTTTTTACAAATATATGCGTTACACAATTGAATTTATAAGCATTTTAATTTACAACTATTTACTGAAAGATGGCATACGTACTGATACATAATACGAAAATGCGCCTAACACGTCCTGTGTGTCCAGAATGGAACAGGCTTAATTGCTGTTTTTATAATAAATAAATGTTATTTAAGTTACTAGAGATGCTAATAGATGCGAGGTTTTTTCAGTTTACGTCAGTTCAGTTGAATTCATGCTTAGTAGTTCATGTAAATATATAGTTCATGTGTAGTTCATATAAGGAGTTGAAATAAGGAGATTCATGTGAAAGATTTCTTTGAAATAATCTTTGTTTAATGTGACATACGATATTGTTTTTACACTTTAAGTGAGACAAAGTGTAATATGTGATAAGTTCATTCATTTTTTCACAATTGGATTTGTTGGTTACACAGAAGTTATTATTTCCGCATCTTATTTCATATTGTGTATTTCGTTTATTGTTACGCGTTAACTTATTATGAACCATGAAGCACCGCATTCATTCTTCTTTATCATGACGTATTCGTTGCATGCTAGTGAGAAGAACATATGTTACATGGCAACACACATAATAGCACGCATCATTACGTTACACTTAACTTAAATGTTTCATGTTTAAATATTTTTTCTACGAAGAATATTAGTTAAGTATATTATCAAGCCCATAAAAATATGTTAATAAAATATCTTTAATTTCATCTGTAAATCTTTCGTAAAGTAAAAGGAAATACTTACATTTCACATTCATTTTAATTGTGATGTTTCTTTCATAACAGCCAGTGATATGTTCTGCAATACACGTGCATTTAATGCCAGTCATGTTCTTATAAAGTCACAAGAGATTTTAATTTATTTCCAGACTGACTTAGTTGACTGATGTTACCACAAGACACAGTTTTATTCACTAACTTCAGGTATACCACCAGGTGCTGTACATTCTATGACATATGTTTGATTTTCTTCAACTGTTGTGCCCATCTCTAATGTACTACTCAATATCTTTAATAATGAATTTTCTGCTTTGGTGGAGTAATAAAAAAAATAATTAATAACATTTTGCTTATAGAAATGCATCTTCTTGATCTTCGTTATCATTCTAATAAAAATATGTTTGCAAAACGCTATTGTTACTCGACCAGCAAACTGTAATGATATTTTTTTCGCCGACCAGCAATAGATGTGCGCATGCACAGTATATATATATATATATATATATATATATATATATATATATGTGTATACTAGAAAAGACATAATTTTACATTTATAAATGTATAAATGACATTGAAGATTAATTACGAGGTACACAAATCTTTCTTACCTTTAATTAACAAAACTTGTGTATAAATTATTTGATGTTTGATTCATAAAATTTTGAATTTTCATAACAACTAATAATTAATGTAGTTAGCTTGTTTTTATTATAGTATGTTTAGTTATTTGCATGGAATTAATTGTTACATTTCTTTAACATTCCATCATCAGTTAATATAAATTATTGATTTGAATCCTGGGTTAACATCTGAACATTAACTTCACAAGAAGTGAAACATTTATACTTTCGTTACCGCAGATTTTCCACACTGTCAGTTGGTTCTAACCCTTTACTTTGCATGAACTGGGTCCTTCTGAAAAAAAGTAGCATTAAAGATTTAAATGTTTAATTAAGTTTTTAGTTTGGCTAACATTTATATATTTTTTGTAATATCTAATACAAAAACGTCTAACCTAGGCGGTAGATCGTGTGGATCCCGGCTAAAAATAGTCTGGGGAATTCAAAATTTTTGTCTCCCTCAGAATAATTGGGGGGGGGGGACTATATACTCTGAAGGGGGGAAGGGTAGTGAAGTGGAGAGTTTTACACGTTACACATTCGCCCGGAATTAAAAAAAAATCAATACAACGATGTACGTTTGTGTTGGGGAGGGTGCGCTAATGAGAGAAAGAAGTAAGACACTTAAAAGCATACTCGCTTGCATACTATATAAAACATGAACTTTATTTGATGTATTATTAAGCGTACCTTAAATGTGTATTGGTTATAATAATCTGTTCATGTCATTTAGAGGCCACTTCGAGTAAAAGGCATGCTATTTTTGTAACTAGACAGATTGTTAACACGCAACAAATACATATCACCATTTTCACTCGAACTGCGTGCCCAAACCGCCGGTCCGGGTACCGAGGTCTTTGTTTACAAATATGCTATAAAAGATTATTAAAGATATAAAATAAAAACTTCACCAAGACTTTCTATTAAAAAAGGGAAAAAGCACATTTAAAGAGACAATTGAAAATTGATAATTTTAGAATCTGTTGTTTACCAAAAACAACTTATAAAGACTTTTAATATACAAAAAAGCAAGGGACGAAAACAAAACAATTAATAAAATAAAATTAGAAATAAATATATGCAGACATAATCACTTAAGGTGTTCTTTTTTGGGCTGTTACACTTATAAAAACTGTTCGGAGAAATATATATATGTATGTATGTATGTATATATATATATATATATATATATATATATATATATATATTGTTATAACTTGATATTATAGAATGACACACAGGACACGTGGGTTCAATAATGACTATACTGATACATTTATTTATTACACAAATTTACTAAACATTAATTCCATAACCAAACTAATAAATCCACATAGGAAACAAAATCACTGCCGGCCACAGGCGAGTCCAACGTGCAATCTCCAGGTCACCAACTCCTTGTTCTCCAAAACAAAAACCAATTACTGCACATGTCCGGTCCAACACCTACAAAATCCAGGTCACGTCACTGGTCTCCACTGCATCGTCCTCATCTCTTGTTTTACACCTGTCCAGGTGACGACTGGTCCAGCGCCGTGTGTTGAATTAAGAGGGTCATTGCCCCCCTTTTTAAATGTGTCCCGTCTCGGACAGGTCCATCTGCACCAAAGAATTTGCAAAGCCTATCGGAGTGGACAACCTTCATCTTGGTGCGTGCGCTTCTCTGTATTCTGTACACGACGTCGTTAAGTCTCTTTATGACCCCAAATTGCAGGCCTTCCCAGTTCCTCTGCAGTTTTGGGGATCTTCCTTTACGTCTCTGTGGGTTCTAAAATAATTCGGGTCTCCCTCTTGAGAACCAGACGAGTTCCCCCTTGCCGTCTGTCGTATCTGGTTTTCATAGTGTTACTAGCGAGTTTGATGTTTATTCGAACCATAGAATGTAATTCTCGAGTCGAGATCTCAGTCCATTGGCATAATCTGTTTCCATGGAGGAGCGTCTCTAGGAAGCTGAACAGAAGGTCACAAGGTAAGCAGGTTCCCAACCAAACACTACCGTTGATGGCGAGTGACCCGTCGTTTCGTGAGCTGCTACTCGGTAGGCCATCAGAAACAGTGGTATGTGAGTGTCCCCAATCACTATGTGATCATCTACCAATTTTGCCAGGTGCTGCGCCGTATTGGATCAAACCGTTCGACCATCCCATCCGATTGTGGATGTAACGGGGTTGTTCTTGTCTTTTGATGCCGAAATTCGCATCTCCTGAAATAATTTTGATTCGAAGTTTCGACCCTGGTCCGAGTGGAGCTCCATCTGGACTCTGAAACGACTGATCCACTCGTTATCTATGTCCGCTATAGTTTTGGCCTCCTGATTCGCCATAGCAAAAGCTTCTGGCCACTTGCTGAAATAGTCTTTGATAACCGAAATAGCGGTGCCCTTGCCTGGTCTCCGGGAAGGGTCCTGCAACGTCTATGGCAATTCTCTCAAAAAGGGACTCAGTAAAGTACTGCTGCATGTGGCCCCGAGGTTTGTTCCTCGGCCCTTTTGTTGCTGCACACTGATTGCACCTCCACCAGTCCTCCACGTCCTTTCTGTAGTGAAACCAATAGAACCTCTGGCGCACTTTTTCTAGTGTTTTATTTACACCCAGATGTCCACCAGTGGCACCATTGTGCATTTCATTCAGCACCTCGGGAACCCTTGACTTCAAGAAGCACTTGTTGGAGTCGACGGGCGGTGCCACCAGCAGGTTCCCAAACTCTCTTGATTGCCCCGTGGTCAATTATCATAGAGTCCCACTGAGCCCAATAGGCCTTCGGCGAAGCATCCATTTCGGCAACTTGCTGCCAATCTGGCCGGGGCCCTTCTTCTTTCCACCGTAGGATATGGGCTAAATCGTCATTCAGTTGGTCCTCTCGGATCTTGAGGTCAGACTAGAAGCTCCGCGGCATCCAAATCCAAGCTTTGAACATAAACGTCATCTGTCTCTATATGCCTCAAAACGTTGACAGTGTTTACATTCTGGCTTACATGGTCGGTGAGATAGAGAGTCGGCGTTCTTGTGTAGCAGTCCTCTGCGATGTTGGGTCTCATAATCGTGGTTTGAAGTCTCTCGATCCACATTGCAATTAGACCTCTGGGCTCTTGAAAGACGAAGCCAAATCAGGGCAGCATGATCTGTTCTCAAAATAAACTTCTGACCATACAAGTACTTATGGTAGTGTTTGATGGCATCCACAACAGCCAGCAGTTCCCGTCTGGTGACGACAGGTTCCTCTCCAGTTTCGAAAGGGTCCGGCTGGCAGCCTGGGAGACGACATTCTCTACGCTATCTATCCTCTGGGACAACACAGCACCCAACCCGGTGGCTACAGCATCTGTGGTATAAATATTTTACCAGGGACTGGGTAAGCCGTGGGGAAGAGCTAGTGCATTCTTTAATTTGTCAAAAGACTGTTGGCATTCTTCACTCCAAAGAAATAGCTTCTTTGTCCATGAGCCGATGAAGCTCTGGCAATGCTGGAAAAGTTTGGCACAAATCTGCGAAAATATGTGCAGAGTCGCAGGAAGCTTCGAAGCTCATGCGAGTTAGTTGGTCTTGGCCTATCACGGCATCAACCTTACCAGGATCAGTGCTTATGCCATCTGCAGACACAACGTGGCCCAAATAGTTCCACCTTCTTCTAAATAGTGAACACTTCCCTGGACTGAGCTTCATACCGGCACTGCGAATACGCTGGAACACTTCTCTAAAGTTCGTAAGGTGTTCATCAAAATGTCTTTCCCATCACTATAATGTCATCGAGGTAGACGAGGCATGTTCCAGTTAAGACCTCACAAGATGTGTTATTCACGTTAAAAGTCACTGGTTTATTACATAACCCAAACGGCATAACAGTAAGCTGCCAGAGGTCATTACCCGCCGAGAATGCAGTCTTTTCTTTATCTTTAGGGTGTAAACCAACCTGCCAGTAACCACTTTTTAGTCAGGGTGGAAAATTCTAGATCCCGCGAGTGTATCCAAAGTGTCGTCGATACGGGAAAGAGGATAGCTGTCTTTGTCGATTACCTTATTCAAAGTTCTAAGTAAAGTTTGTTTAGTTTCTTACCGGACAATGTAGACTGTTCCGCCTCTGACTCACTAGTGTTATAACTTGATATTATACAGAATGACTCACAGGACACGTGGGTTCAATACTGACTAGACATTGTTTATTTATTGCTAATTCTATTTAAGCTTCATTAATTCATAACTAAACTAATAAATCCACATAGGAGTAAAATCACTGCCGGCCACAGGCGAGTCCAAGGTGTAATCTCCAGGTCTTAATGTATTCTCCAAAACAAAAACCAATTAACTACATGTCCGGTCCACACCTACAAAATCAGGTCACGTCACTGGTCTCCACGCATCGTCCTCATCTCTTGTTTTTACACACCTGTCCAGGTGACGACTGGTCCAGCGCCGTGTGTTGAATTAAGAGGTCACAACAATATATGTAGGGATATGACTAAAACTTTTTCATAATTTTTCATTACCTATACTGCAACAAGTGGATATTTATTATATCTAAACAAAGGATATCAATAACAACCCTCTTTATTAAAAAGTTCACTCTCCACACACTAGTAAATCGTATGTCATACCCATTTAGTATTTTAACTGTAATTTTTTTCTTTGTATTCACTACATCTTGTTTCAAGTTAACAACTATTATACCGCCAATTAATTGTTTAATGTTACGGATTGTCAGTGGTTTCATCAAAATGTCTTGAAGACAAATATAAGAAGTTGAACGATTAGATCATATCAAAAATTGAATTGGTTTGTCTATCAATTCAAACAACATTCTATAAAGTTATGAAGGAAAAAATTTAAAAATATTTAAAATAATCTAAAGAAGAAGGGTAATATTCATTGGAAAAATCGTATCTTCTTCTTTATTTCAAATGACTCTCTGCATTATTTAGATTCATTACCGCCATGCTTTTCTTCTATTATACCCGATTCAAACTGCATATTCTTGTAAAAATACGATTTATCGCAGCTGCTTCTCCTTTTGAAAATTTAGGTACGTCCACCAGAGCGCGCTCCAAATGTTGGATTGGAAAAAGCACGCACATTTAATATCGTCAGTTCGGAAACTTATTCACTTCATTCATTAAACTATGATGTTTCAGCTGAAATTGATTAGAGCTTTACCAAATTGTCTTTATTTTAAAGGCATTTTCAGAAAAAGATATCTATTATATTGTTTTGTCACATCGTACTAATCGATCATTAATTGATAATACCACTGAATCATAACAGCTTCATAAGTCTAGTTTGATGTTATATATCTTTAGCGATTCTTATTTCAAATATTTTTCATTTCAGTCTGATATCTCTGGTGTAAAGAGGCCTTGTTACTAATTTTTTCTGCTATTACAATATATGTGTAAAAATTTTATCAGCAACATCATATGGTCCTGAACCACGTTGTGTATATGTTTGCTGGTTACAACGCCATCGTATTGCATCAAAGTTCTACGTTATTGCGATAGAAGAACCTTTCAGGACTACGACTAAAGAATCTAGAGCACGTATTACTATGCACATGGTTCAATAGCGTTCATTTGGTGCGATATCACTAACATGGTTTCATGAATTTTAAAACCATCATCGAAATGGTAAAGCATTAGGTTTAAGTGAAAAGCGTGTCAATATTCTAACATATTGATAGCGTTTTCGGACATTAAATTACTGCTAATTTGAAAATCTTTCGAATTGTGGTCATTAGTGATGTAACCTACAGACACTTGCGTGATTAAGACAACAATTTTTTCAAATATAAGAAACGTCTTTACATAATTGTTTTTTACAAATATATGCAAGACCTTTGTTAGTTATATTATTTAAATTGCACAAATATTTGCTGAAAGCTAAACATTACTAACGATACGCACCTTTGGCAAAAATGCACTAGCGTCTGTCCGGTCTGGAACAAGCAATTGCTGTTGTTTGTTAAAACATGTTTACGTAGATAAACGATTAAACCTGGGCTTATCACCAACGTGAATTGGCAAACAGTTTACAGCCGTCGATTTATTTTCGTTCTCATTCAGCTTAGTATTTTATGGTGTCAACGTCTTTGGTCAAACTATTCAACATTTCTAAGGTCTACCTAGATTAGTGGTTTGGTAACATTACCCTATTGCTATCGCCCATAGAGATTAGCAGCAACTTCAACAAATGGAGAACTATGAAACAAATGACAGTTGCCAAAGCAGCAATGAGATCATTCTCTGGACACTTGATGCTTAAGGTAAAATTCTAGTAGGTCTTGCTTTTTTTGACAATGATGTTCATCTGAAATGAAGTTAGTCATGGCTGCATCACTTTAACAAGATAACAAACATATTATCTTCGCAGAATAGCCTTCTGTCCAACATTATAACAAATAAACTCTTTCTGTTTTTGTATCGCAACACAGCTTTGAACATACCACAAGATTTCTGACCACAGCAATCCAGACTTATGGGCCACTGTTAACAAGTACATTTTGGCCAGAAAGAAAGATTCCTCAGTTTGAACCGTCGTCAATGATGCAACCGAGCGTGGAGTGGCCCTGAGTCAAACATTCAATGGAATACTAACCAATCAGAGGAACAGAAACAGTTTTTGTTACAAGTAGTGGCTCACCGTCGTGACTTTTCTAATGCTTATTAAGTCCCTTACCTTCTGTGCAGCAAATTATCATTACTTGGACTTGTAATTAGTAAATAGTAATCTTTCAGTCTGAACTATGTTGAATTGACTCTTTATGTTTATTAGCTGAGATTGTCGTCCAACGTCTTTTGGATGAGGAGTACTGTGGTTGGGTAAGCCATAAGTAATGTCATCTTTGTGTGGAGAGTGTGTCAAAAATAAGCTTGGTGGAGAAAGGAGCGGAAATAAAGAAAAAAAAAAACGCGTTACAATAATTGAGCGACTCTGTTCTGGTTATGGCCGCTATACTATTTTTTTATGAAAGGAAAGTTACATTTGAGATATAAATGGCGTGTGCATTTTTTTGAGATGGGAAGTGGAGGGATAGGTACGTTGAGTGGAGGGTATGGTAAACAAGACTTACGTGGGTGAAGTGAAGCAAAATATGACAGGGGACATATAGTATTAGTTCAGAAACTACGGTACTAGAAAAACTAATGTGTGGCATTGTTGTTTATTAAAAAAAACAATTCGCATCACTTGACGTAATTGATACATGTCATAAACTGATCTCAAAAAATAATTCAATAGACATATATGCTAATGCTTAATAAATATGCTACAATTATGTATACATCTTTCGTAAATTTAACTGACTTGTTTATTATGCCAATGTTATGCTATGATATTATGACATAATATTTGTTCTACAACAATTGTATTATATTGTGTCGATTAAAATGTGCGTTTATTTGCTCTAATTTTTAAGATTATTGCATTAAGTAAAATTAAATTATTAAAGATTTTTTTGTATTTTTATTTAAAGAAAGGAGAGTTAATATTATTAATTGTTGGTCTCACTGTTATAAAGTGGTGATCATTTAGCGTGTAAAGGTATTGTCACATGTGTTTGACGTCACTTCCAACAATACTGACTGTTGATGTGTTGTGTTTGTCTGTTCATAATCTGGCTGTAATGTGTTGTATACCATTAAGTATGTGATAAAAGTTATTCAATTAACAGTTTGCATGTCTTGGTTTGTATTCCCATTATGTATATATATATATATATATATATATATATATATATACATATATATATACAGTAAAAAAAATATTTTATTTGCTTACCAGCATATGTGACATTGTATAAAACAGAGTGGTTTCATTCTGATGTGATAGACGATTACAGTAGTATGTACTTATGTCATCAAAAGGTGCTGGGAAAAATTGCATTGCGTTTAAAAAAACAAGCAATTAAGCCTGTTCCATTCTGGACACAGGACGTGTTTGAGCATTTTCGTATTATGTATCAGTACGTTTGTTAACTTTCAGTAAATATTTTAAATTTTGGAAATGTTTATAGATGAATTGTGTAATGCATATATTGTAAATAAAAAAAATTATAAAGACGTTTCTTTATAATTGAAAAAAATTATTGTCTCTTAAATCTAACTACAAGTGGTTTGTGGTTACTGAAATAAGGACTCATAGTGAAAACATTCTAGAGAAATTATAGTCATTTAATCGTCCGAAAACTCCGTCAATTGTTGCATTGCTCTGATACTTTCTTAATTAACGCTGTGAACAGCTTACTCTTTTATTTGATGAGTTTCTTAATAAATCTTGGTGAAACTACGTGCTGCAGTATTTCGCACCAAATGAACGGGTTATTGAACAACCCAAGATTATATATATTATATAAGTCCCTTGAGGAGCCCTGAAGCCCGGCCCTCAGAGGTCCCTATCGCGAAATGAACTTTGATGTCATGTGGACAAGACCTACAAAATGATATATACATCATCGGTCTAGGACTTATATTGCTGAGATTTAGCGCTCCTTTATTAATATAAACATATAGTAAAAAACGGTACTAAGGCCCCTTTTACGGCCCTGAGAGGTCAGATCGCGAAATGGAAAAAGTCATTTTCTTGGCAGGCCAGACCTACAAAAATGATATATACATCGTGGGTCTAGGACTTATGGTTGTTGAGATCTAGGGTAGTAAACGGGTTGGACGGACGGACAGACAGACAGACAGACAAAACGGGGACAATAGAGCATTTTTTTCGAAAATGCTCTAAAAATACAATGTGCTGATTTAACTAAAGCCCTATTTAAGCAGTAGATATGATTAACCCGCGCTTTAAGAAAAATTGGACACAAGTAAAATTCGATTTTCTTGGCCATACACTTTTTTTACTACTGTAAACAAGTTCATTATTTAGCACCTTTATCTATATATATAATTCTCTTCTTCGCCCAAGCCTTGCCAGGCAACGGCATGTGAGAATTCTGTTACGTACATAAAACAAGACGTGTTCAACAACTTTCGACTACTCGCGTTGTTTTCCCTTTATAAAAACAGATTATTTTAATTCCTCATTTATCTCCAGTCGCGGTATATTCCGTAGTCGTTTAACCGCAGAAAATGAGTAAATGTTGTGCATAAAATAGAAACTGTCATGTTCATGTAAAAAAAAAAAAACATTTAATAATACAAATTACGTGTAAAGAATAAAGCAATATTGAACTAATTTCCAATTTAAGAATTAAAAAAGTGTATAGGGTCATTCCATGTCAACTCAACCAGTTTTTTGACAGTTGTTCATCCGACCCTCTCAGATCTTCCTGAAATTGTAATGGCTTGTGGTACATTCAAAGTTGAGTCATTCCTGAAAGAATTTCAGGCCATTTAGTCAAAAACTTTCCGAGATATGATTTTTTTAAATTTTAATGGTAGTCGCGAGTTCGAGTGACATTTACATTTTGCGATATTTGAACGTAAATATTTAAAAAAATAAAAGTTTCAGGCTTAAATTTTCAGTATTTACTCTTCTTTATCTTGAGTTGAATGATGTATTTATGTTAAGTGTAGCATGCACACAAATGCACTAAAAATTCCAAACATTGCACTTCAGACAGTTTATTAATATTCGACCCAGTACTTAATGAGCTACCATAACATGAAATGATGTTTGTTATAAATTTAGTAGTTACCATATGTGTTTATTATTTTGATAGAGGAATTCCTGTTGATATTAATAGTGTACTCATGGTGGGCCCTTTTAGCATCATGGTCGTCGTTTTTGCACGCATTGGGACCCCAGATGACCATGTGGATAGTAATTGACACTTTTCATATTTTGCACACTTGTTATAAGTACTTAGCTATAATTAAAAAATTTATGTTGGTGCCTTAACGCCTTCTTGGTTAAAAACTGCACATGAAATTGCATAATGAGGATTTATACACTATTACTGAATATTGCGTAGCGCATATTTCAAAAACTAAAACAGTTATCAGGCTGTAATTTTCAGTATTTACTCATTGTTTTATCATGAGTTGAATGACGTATTTATCTCAAGTGCTTCGCTTGCACACAGAATGCTCTAAAAAATTCCAAACATTGCACTTTTTCCTGACAGTATTCATCAATATTTATTACTGCTATGAGCTTCATTAACGTGTATTTTGGTGAATCAGCATAGCAATGAAATGTCAATCAAGTTTTATGAAAAAATACAGTTAGTTTTAAGTTACAAAATCAAATTACAGAATTTTTGTTTTTATCAACCATACAAGCAACCATGGAAGGCGGATATCAGCGTATGCTCATTATGCTGCCAATGCAGTTAACTGATGGTATCTTATCTATGTACACACAGTCCTACTATCAAACAGTTTATTGTGGTGGCGAAATCTGCACATCATCATAGCAATACTGTCTTGATGAGCTGCGAACAACGTGGTGGTGGAAGATTGCACAGTACATCAGTGAATGGTATACAGCAGATATCGTCACGACTTGGCCAAGATAATCTGTTTGTAGGTGTTCTGTTCATGAACTTGACCAAGATATCTTGATGTTCAACACAGTGTTCTGTTATGCAATAAACCAATCAGTGTTATAAACAACAGCTAAACTGTCCTGGGTGCAGATCTGCAATGCTTGGTGCCGGTTCAACTACCCGGTCAGGTTCTTGTGACATTGACGTCGTATCTCAGTTATCACATGACAATCTGAATATCTTCAGTTTTTTTTCACTTACTGCCACAAACCGGTGTGACCATCGCACCAGAACGGTTTGAATTGAAAACCGTCGTTCAACCAAACAACTACGATGCACTTTAACATCATCCTTTGCTGCAAAAAATGAATTCCTGGAACGTTTCTTTTGGGTTGCTTAATCCCATTGCACACCTGATGTGGCTTTAGTTTCAATGTTGCAGAGTTTGACTTGCGCTTCTTGCTACTAGCCTCTTTACTGTGCCACCAATACCATCCCAAGGACTTTTTCAATGACTGATAGCAAAATATTTCCTCTGCCTTCACTGCCAAAATCTGTTTTATGCGTGCAGGTTCTTGAAGTTTTTGCAGTTTTTATATTATTAACTTGCTGCCCCATTACTGGTAACTTAGTTGGCCATGTTACGTAACCCAAGGTTATGGTCAAGCTCCCAATTTACTTTGTTGCCGTAATGACACATGCATATAGAGCATGATCACCACCTACCCCGACCTTTATAAAGTTCCAGTTAGAATAAGTTCATATCATTAGATGAGAGAGATTTAGTGAGTATAGCGCTGACAGGCTTAGAATAGACTTTTAGGTTTTGTAGTCTGTCATAGTAAATGGATTATAGGATCTTTAAATAAGCAAGGCTGTATTATAGTTGTATTAAAGTATTTGTTATATTATTATTGCACACTCGGTTCATTATATATATATACATATATATATATATATATATATATATATATATATATATATATATATATATATATTAGAGCTGCTGTTCGATTAAAAAAATTGACCGAAATTAACGCATGATTAAAAATTTTAATAGCAAATTAACGCATATTTTAATCGACACAATATAATACAATTGTTTGTATTCAAACTAATATGTCATAATAGCAAAGCATAACATTTGCATAATAAACAAGTCATTTTAATTTACGAAGAAGTTTAATGAATTATAACATATTTATTAAGCATCAGCATATAAGTCTATTAGAATTACTATCTGAACCAGTTTATGGACATGTATCAATCACGTCAATGACATGAATTGTTTTTCTTTTTATTTAACAACAATGCCTAACCTTTTTTTTTGTACCGCAGTTTCCGGACTAATGACGTATGTCAACCCCTCTTCCCTCCCTCCTGTCATATTTTGCTCATCGCCCACACGTAAGTCTGTTTACCCCTACCTCCTCCACCCATCCAAAAAAAAAAAATACAGACGTCATTTATATCTCAAATGTAACTTTTCTTTCATAAAATAATACCATAGCCAGAAAGTTGTCGCTCACTTATTATTAACGCGTTGTTTTCTTTATTCCACCCCCACTCTTTCCCAACAAGTCACATTTTTAACCTGCTCTCTCCCCACTTAAGATGTACCAAAACAATTTGACACCGGTTCCATTGTTCAAACTAGGAGCGCGCGTCAGAAATGACAATCCTCTTGTTTCAAGGTCATACAGCTGCTATGATTTTACGTAGACGTGACGTTCACCCCACCAATACTACTACGGTTACCGAGTTTAAGGACAAATTTATTTTAATCTTCATTTGAAGTTTTTCTGTTTTGTGCGTCGATGTTACTCTTTTATTCTTTCATTTATTACTTTCTTACACTATCAACTATAATTTCAATGTTTTAGTGAACAACAGAAAAGAAAATTTTATTTTTATCGGTCTGTCAGTTATATTAATAAAAAAAATATCTTGTAAAATGAGACTCTTCCATGTTACCGTATGGCAATTTTCAAACTTTCAAAGCTAAAATTTTGAAAAGGTCGGCTTTTTTCATTTTTTCATTTCTGTTGTTCTTTCTTTCGTACATCTCTTGTTAAAGATTCTTTCTTTCGTTTTTATTTTGGTTATAGCAAGGGAGCAGGAGGTTTACTTGCCGAAAGGGCTATATAACAAAACATCTTCATTTTATATTACAATTGGGGCTTTTGTCGACATTTTAGGGGTAGGGTGTGTGTAGAATTGTGACTGGGTGGGAATTGGTAGATCTACTTAATAAGTGAACGCAACTTGTAGCGTGAAATTCGTTATTTATCGATTTGGTGAACTTTCATCATTTTGGTCAAATTAACGCATTTAGCATAGGTATTGCGTTAAATTTTAATCGCAAATTTTTTTTGACGCGTTAATCATAAATTAACGCAGTTTAATCAACAGCCCTAATATATACATATATATATATATATATATATATATATATACATATATATATATATATATATATATACATATATATATATACATATATATATATATATATATAATATATATATATATATATATATATGTATATATATATATATATATATATATATATATATATTAGTTCTATAAATTCTGACGTCACATAGAGAGATAAGTTATATCCAATAATAAGATAAAGACAAAGAAATGAGTACTCATGTGACCTATTAACAAGCTTAAAGATCAAATATTAATAAATTGTCATACATTTTTATAAAAGTAAATCTTTCTTATAACATAAAAAATTCATAATTTTATTTACATTACATGAAATCTGAACATACAGTGATATAAAATGAAATAATTAGAAACCATTGAAAAAAAATTTGATATTTTTTGCATTACATACATGATGTTTTTGCAAGCAAATAATACACAAAAATTCATTTAGTATATTACTTAAAAACATATCAGAATATATTTGTCAAGTAAAAAAATGAAAGTCACAATAAGAAAACCCAGTCCATCAAAGATGTCAGTTCAAACATTCAAAATTACTACGGTTCACGATATTGTGAAATACTAAATTCATGCATATTTTTCACCAAGAAGGCGTTAATACACCAACCTTGAAATTTTCACCATAGCTAGTACTTGCCAAAGTTAGCAAGTGTAAAATATAGAAAAGTGTCAATTACTGTCCACATGGTCATCACAGGATTCACTTGAAATGCGTGCAAAAATGGACGACCTTGATGCTAAAAAGGGGCCCACCATGAGTACACCTATTATTGATTAACAAAAATTCTCTATCAAAATAATAAAAACATATGGTACTTACTAATTGTATAACAAACATCATTTCATGTCTTATAGGTTCTTGGCCATACCGGGTAAAATATTGATGAAAACTGTCTGAAGTGCAATGTTTGGAATTTTTTAGGACATTCTGTGTGCAATTCACTTGAGATAAATACATCATTCAACATTAAAACAATGAGTAAATACTAAAAATTTCAGCCTGATACCTCTATTAGTTTAGAAATATTTACGACCTATACATAAAACTTTAAAAATCATATCTTACCAAAGTTTTGACCAAATGGTCTGAAATTTTACCTTGGAATCACTCACTTTTGAATGTATCGCAAGCTATGAAAATTTCAGGAAGATCTGAGAGGTCGGGTGAACACCACTGATTGAGTTGACATGGAATGACCTATAAATAAAGATAAGATGTGGAAATGCTCTGGGCTGAACCCGGAGCCTAACATTAGGCTACAAAGTGGGTCAAGAACACATTCAACGCTGAAGTGTAGACAATAAAAATATTAGATATGGTGAAAGCTTTTGTTTTGATTTCTTTGTGCTGCAGTTTTGAGGGAAAATCCCGATTAGTAAATATAAATTTGTATTGCGTTTATTAAACAAATGTTAACTGTTTCAGAGAATATGTACTCATTACAAAAAGAAAAATTAAATAACATCTATCTGTACTGAATAGTGTAGGATGAAGGTTTCATAAAGAATCTTAAGCTGTGTTGAGCAAGTCTAAGCTAAAAAAAAATATACAAAACTGGTAATATCGGAGACTGTACGGTCAGAATGAAAAAAATTACATCAAAATAACCTATGAATGCGGTGGGGGAAGGGGTTGATTGAAATGACCCCAAAGTGAACCAAAAATAAAAAGTAATGCAAATTAAAACACCCACCCCGGAAATATGTTGTTGAGATGAATGAAAAAAATCCTGATTTTAAAAATAGCAATAAAATATCTCATCAAAATTAAAATCTAGCTCATCGACAATCAAGTCATTCAAAAATTAAATAAAAATCTGTAACCAATAAAATAACAAAATCCAGTTGCTGGAAGGTACCAGATAGTGAACGCAAAAGTCTGCAGCCAAATGCAATTCGAGTTCAACTTAGCATAGTATGTATTTTCTTCGAATATATCAGGGTGTTATTTTGTTTGATTCTTTAATAAAAAATTAAAAAATAAAAAGAAATTAAATTGATTGATAAGGCGGAGAATGCTATGACGCGGGAAGACTTGTAGTGCATTATTTTAAACGTGATGATTTCAAATTTATCCCTTTTAAGTAATCGTCTTCCTAATCTAGACATAATTAATTGATTGACTCTATCATTTATTGTTATAATTAAAAGCCTCTAAAAAGCAGAAATACAAACTTTTGTAAAATACAATCATGTACGTTTGGTATAGGCGAGATTTGTATAGAGACATCTGAAAGTGCTGTCATGATGGCTTAAGAAAATATGTTTAGGAATCGATTTTTTAGGATACATTTTTATTTGGAAAATATGAATAAAGTGTTTGTTAATAGTTTTACAGTTTGCACTTTAATTAATTTGCATTTTTGGGCTTTATAATATGGATTTAAATAAGCAAAGGAAAAAAACTAGGCAGAAATACAGGATAGAGAAGTTCGTACTTCTTTGGGAAAAAAAAATACTAAGGTTAAACAAAAGTATTTTCTTGGTTACATAGAAAACAACTACTAACTGCAGTTGCTCAAAGATAAATTATTATTATCGGCAATGCACAATATGATGTCTGTATAAAACACTTTAAACACTCATTTTTATAACATTTGATATAGTTTATTTTGTGTACCATTTTATTATTATTAAAATTTAATTCGCCAAAAGACTTACATGTAGTAATGAAACAGCTCAGAAGCAAAAATGACTGCTGATTATCACATTTTGATTTCTTCGAAAATCAAAAATTTAGCTCAGAAAGTATCTTATTGTAAACTAGTGGAACCTACATAAATACAGTAGGCCTAAATTATGTTTTATGGATACAAATTGCAGTTTTCTTACATTTAATTTTTTTATTGTGACATTTTAAATATGTTCAATGTTAAATATTTTTTCTTTTACTTTTGACAGATGTTGATGTAATAAATGTTTTTCTAAATTTATTGAAAAAAAAATAAAAGAAAGTTAAAAAAGTTAACCACTCTTTTTGTGATGTGTGTAACCTTTTTTTAAATATGATTTTAGACGAAATTTAGTTAAAGTTTAACTAAAAAAATCAGTTAGTACCTATCACCTGTGTTAGATATTATTAATTATGTGTACTATTGGTTCCATTGCCATTTGACAATCAACAACTAAAATGCAATGAAGATCATTACCAATCATTACCAATTAAACATGTCTGCATCATTCGTTTGCTGAGTGTGCCTTTACGTAGAAACTTTCGCATTTTTGCAGTATTTAAAATCTACAGGCAGGTGCATCACTAAAGATTGGCTTTGGTTTGTTGCATATTAAATTTAAATATTAAATGCCACTAATGACGAATGCTCATCGGAATTCATAGTGCAAATAATATTGTTAGTTTTTTATGTTTATTTCTTCTTATTTTTCATAGATTCCATTTACTAGCTGTACTCTGCAAAACCATTGCAGTTCAATTTTTTAATATTATGAACCAAATTGAAAAAAAATGATTTGTTATTTTTTTCTTTCACAGCCTAGATGATTAATTATTTAATAAAACAATTAAGATTTCAACCTAGATAGCCATTATATGAGATTCTGCCATTAACCATTCTGCCATTAAATCCTACGACTGGACACATTTTTCGTTTGTATTAAAGAAAATTACTCGCTTTTTTAAACTTACAAATAGTGGTGTAAGTTTATTATCAATAACATAGTCTTCTTTGTAGTATAAAAACAAATTAAAGCACTATTTAATTTAAAAAATAAAAATAATGATAACATCATTTCTTTTTTTTTAGTGTAATTTAAAAAAAAAAAATATCAACAAGCCCTTACAATGACGTATTATTTTATCATTCATGAATCGACCTTGATCCCAGATATTAAAAATATTTTATTTGTGAATTAAAAAAAAAAAATTATGGATAAAATATTATTAATTACACTGGGCACAACAAAAAAAATATTTTTTGAAAATCGTCCTGGGTTTTCCGTTCAATTAGACTAATTATATGCTATGAATCAAAAATGACCTTGGTTCTCATCAGGTCAGGAATTTTTTGCTCTGAAAATTTAAAAAAAAATGTTTTTTTTTGTAAAAAAACACATTTTTGCGGATCATCAGCTGATAAACCCCTGAAGATTTTCCGATTTACTCAAGAAATAAAAATCAACGTATTCAAATTCATTCAGTTTTATTTATCCACAATTTTGGTAAGCATAATAATCATAATATTAGTATAATGAGCGAATTATGTGAAACAAAAGTTCAGAGTTCAATTAGCAAAATCGTTTCTTGATTCCCATGAGCAGCTACTGGGTTGTCTCTCTTCCAGCTACCAACATGACTGCGTCCCACCTCCCCTGGTACCTTTTCTCCACATTTCGGATGTCCTGATGGAACCTTTCTCCCTGCTAATCGCTCAATGCCCCAAGATTTTTAGGAAACTTCTCTATGTGTGAGAAGGGTGCATCTTTATACTCATCAAACACTCGAGTTTTTTCGGTAGTCCTCTATCATGCTGCTGATGAGCCTGGCATGGTTTCTACTGCTTCCTCATTTCTCAGAAGTTGTTCACCACCTGCACAAACGATTTTCAGGCGGTGCACTCAAGCGTGTTCATTGAGTTTTTGAACCCTGTGTATTTTATACAGGCTGCCGTATCTGTGGGCCGTAGAAAATGCCGGCTTTCAACTTCTCAATGGTCAGATGAGGAAATGCTCGGCACATGTAGTAGAAGCCCCTCCCATCCTTGTCCAGAGCGCGCGTAAACTGTTTCATTACCCCAAGCTTCATGGTGTAGCGGTGAGATAAATGTCTTCTCCAGGTCAACAAGAGGTTTGTTTATGGTGTTTCTCGCTTAGGTACCAACTGTCTTTCTTCCGGTCCTCTTTCTTTACATAGTTTTGAGATCTGTCAAGACTGTCCCACATACATATAAGCATGGTTACTTCACGTGAACCCGGACTGCTAATCAAATGAGAAAGTTCACCACCTTCAAGTCGACGCAGATGATCCATTGCTGCTGCTCATATTGGATTTTGTCGACCACATACTTCACTGCTTCATATTTTTCTTCAAGAGTTGTGGAGTGCGCAAGAGGATTAGAGGGCGAACTGGCTCCCGTTGTGGAGAAAATTTCAAGAGCAGCTTGCAGCTGTCAATGAAGAGTCGCCAATTTCTCGGATCGTAGAGGACCGCCGAGTTTATCCTGAAGACCGGCGACATATCAATAAAACACAAGGTCGTCTTCCTGCAGATGTACCCCATGTAGCCTTCTAGGAAAGAAAGTGATATTCGCGTCCATGCCAAGTAGATTTTCTCTTTCAGTCTTGAGGCCAACGGCTCGGAGGAATTATTCGACAAGCTGAGATCTCACATTGTGAGAACGGCTGCGGACCATCTGGTGATTTATACTCCTCTTCCGTATCTCCTCCCTCGTCTAAAGTGGTGGCCTCATCGTCGCCAATTTGCAGAATTTCTAGCAGTGAGCAGCTGGACGACGGGTAGATGGTAGGTCAGGGTAATGGAGGCTGTGCCAATCTAGTGCTGATACATTAAATAATCAAGTGAATATCCAGACTGATGATTTATAAATAAAGATAATTATATCTGTTTTATAATTGTGATTATTTTGCTGCTAATATTTATGCAGCTAATTTAGAAATGATTGAACTCAAAACCCCTGATATTAGAATACGTACTCGTTGGTCTGGCTATATCTCAAAGAAGTTGACCAGACCGAGCTAAATCAATGTGATACTCGGACTCAGAACACAATTTAGTCTAAATCGGTTCAAAAAACATGATGATTTTCTGGCTGTTGCCCAGTGTTATACATTTTTAGACATTTTCGACTAATATTTAGACCAGTAAAAATATTTAAGATGAAGATTTTTTAGAATCATTTATCAAATTAAGACGTAGACAATAAGACATTAAAACTGAAAACAGTATTCTTGATCTTTGCCTCCGATCCTAAAGAAGTGTAGGCAGACTTAAACGGAAAATATGTAATTAGAAGTTATATCTTATTATATTCCATTGTAATAGTATAAATTTAACCGATGAAAGTTAAATTATGGCTGTATTTATCTGGTTAAAAAAATTATACCATTCACGAGTTGGTCAAGAATCCAAATATCTACCATGTAATAGCTTAAATATAGACCGTGGAGCTTAAGGAATATGGAACCTTTATATAAAAGTATGAAGTGTTATATTTACTCAAAATGTCACATAATTTGAAATTAAAAAGTACTATGGACTATGATACTTTAATTATAACATATTGTTATAATTCTGCTTCACCATCCCCCTGTCACACCCCTGCCCCGAGATGAATGATGCAATCACGACTCATTCACGCCTACACATTTTTAATTCGTTCGTTCACCCTCAACTTAGTACAAGTGAAGAAATATTATTTGCCACCTGCACTCCCACGCAATCAGTGGCGCAACCAGCAAAAAGTGCTGGGGGGGGCTCACATAGTGAAAAAAAAGACAGTTTGCCAGTCTTTTTGTAACTTTATAACGTAAATTATGTATTGATGATTTAGGCTCAAACCCTCGCCCTGCCCCTCCCCTCGGGGTTGCGCCACTGTACGCAATGACCTTCCCCTCCATTTTAGCGGGAAAACGATGAATTCAACGTGGGTGAGAGCTTCCTATTAAAAATGAACTGCTGATGTGATTCATAGGATGGACGAACGAAAGTCGGTACGGCGAGCGACGATCAAGGAAGGAGGAATGGACAACGAGAGACCAAGTCTGTCGATGCCGCGAGTTCGTTATCATCACATTAGAGGCGATAGATAGTATGTAGACTCGTTTCAACTGGATTATTTGTACGCATGATGGACTGTGGTGTTTTGTTTTAGCCTGGACTATTATAATTTGTACATTGTAGACTGCGAATAAATAATGTTATTGTGCAACTAACGAACCCACGTCTCTTTAATGCCTACCTAGAGAGTTTGCTAATTATCAACACTAAAATAAAACATTAATACATTTCTACATTACTACTAACCAGGTAACTTACAAATACTTATCTCTGTGGCCGTATCATGCAAAGGTTTCCCAATATCTTGATTTGTGCTATTGGACCATTGTGCAGCTTTGGAGGATATCCAATGTTGTCTATTAAACATGTACATGAAACAGTAGCACCAGGCCTTATGTATCCTTCAACGTGTTTGGGCCATTGAAACATTCACGTGAGAAAGCCAAATTTGGAAGAGCTATGGATAAAAGCAATTTTAATGTAAACACGATACAGATATTATATATATATATATATATATATATATATATATATATATATATATATATATACTAGTTACCAAGTACCCGGCTTTGCTCGGGTTTAAAATAAACTTTTTGTTTACCTTTTGTTTTCTCCCTACCCTCTCTCCCTTCCGCTCTCCTCCCTCCCCTCTCTCTCCTTCCCTACCCCCTCTCTCGCTCTCTTTCCTCCCTCTCTTTATCCCTCTCCCTCTCTCCTTCCCTCCCTAACTCTCCTATCTCCCTATCTCCCTCCCTCCTTCTCTCACCCCGTCCCCCTCTCTCCACCTACCTCCATTCCTCCATTCCTCCTCCCCCTCTCTCCCTCCCTGCCCCCTCTATCTCTTTATCTCTCCTCACTCCCATTTCTTCCATCCCTCTCTCTCCCTTTCTCCTTCCCTCCCCCTTTCTCTCCCTCCCTACCCCCTCTCTCCCTCTCTCCTTTCTCTCTCCCTCTCCCGTCTCCCCCTCTCCCTTCTCCCTCTCTCTCCCTCCCTCTTTCCTTATATCTCTCCCTCCCTCCTCTATCTCCCTCCGTACTCCCCCTTCCTTTCTCTTTCCTTCCCTCCTTTCTCCCTCGCTCTCTCTCCAACCCTCCTCTCCCTCCCTCCCCCTTTATCTCCCTACCTACCACCTCTCTCCCTCCCTTTCCCTCCCTCCTTCTCTCCCCCCTCCCTGCTCCTCTTCCCTCTCTCCCTCCCTGCCCCCTCTCTCTTTATCTCTCTCCCCTCCCTCTCTCTGTACAATTAAACGTCCAAATTACGCTTCTTAAATAAACAGAAAACCTTATTTAATCCCGGCCAAAGTCAGATGCTTGCAGCATGAAAAAAAAACAACAACAATATTTTTTCCGTCCCAAAACCTTTCTTCTTAGTCCGTTCAATTACACATTCACTTGGTGCGCGAATACTGGGAATTCCCTGTGCTGAATATTAAAATACTAAAAATATTAATTACAAATTAAGCTACCCATTGAGATTGTATTAATAATGTTAATAATGTCACAGAAACATTTTAATTAACGTATTTCGGTTTATTAAAGTGCACCTTTAATTTTTAATCTTCTGAATAAATAAAACGATAGGTAAATAGATACGACTATTGATTTCATAATGTTTACGATTGGGTTTCCGAGTTACCCCTCTTTTAAAAATGTATCACTTGGAAATTAAAAAATGTATCATCGGAAAATGACATGGCGTTCCTATTATCGATAATATTTTAAAATTACTAAAATAATTTATTACAATTAAACTACCCATCGAGATGAAACGAAACCTGTCCTATAACCTGTAATTATGTATAAGTGTAACAAATTTCACATTATTTATTTGATCTGGATCTTGAGTTATAAGGGAAAAGACAGACAGACAGACAACGAATGCCTCTTATAAGTATATATATATATATATATATATATATATGTATCTCTATATTCTCTCCTGTTAAGTGCATCTTAAAAAAAATTTTAAATTTGATCTGTCTGCTATTTAAATTTGTTCCATTGATCTAAAAAAAGCATTGTGTAAAAAAATAAAAAAAATGTTTAATAATATTTAGAGGTCCCCCGGACTTCAACAAAGTTTGCATAATTAAGCGAAACTAAAATAAAACCACCCTATATGGCAAAGTCTTACAGACTTGTCCCAAAAAAGTGAAGCGCTATATAAATTGTTTTATAGTCTTTGGTTTTATAATGTTTAGGTAGCTATGATTGATTTTGATAAGCAGTTGTGCTAGAAATAGAATTCTAAATTCACATTTATTAGCAAAAACAGAACATAGAAATGATATGAAAATCAACAATAAAAATGTTTACACCTTCTAAGGAAATGCTGGCTGACCCTTGCATCACCTCAACAGTTGCATATCTAGTTATTACTGCAATCTCTGCCTCGCGAACAAGAAACCACAAACTCTTCTGAAAACTTAATTGTTAGGCGTTGGCCCTGCAATCTATCTTGTTGATGCTATAATTACTGGAATTCTTCGACTACCAACTTATTACTAGTTTTTTGAGGTGCATGATGTATCACTGCAATGTAGCAGCACACAGTGAGCGTCCAGGTTCTCTTGGTGCACCTTCTCCTGATTACCGCTGCCAAATTGTGCTGAATCAGGGTACTGCTTTCTACGAAAAAGCAAACATTCAAATGAGTGACAGAGAGGAGCTTTGTGAGAAGATTGTTCAGCTTCTTGATGAATATAATAAATATCGTTCAATTGTTAAAAAGTCGCCGAAACACCAGCCACCAAACGTAAACTGGAACAAATGAAATCTATGTTGGCAACATCTTTTCAACTGTGGCCACCAAATGTCGGAATACCGAGAATGCAGAAGATTTAGCATTCTTGAGGTCTATGAAAGGAGACAGGTCTTCCAGCTTTGGATCATTTGACAAAACACTTGCAAAAAATCGCTCGACGCTATTCACGAGATGTCGCAACATTGGAACGTCAAAAACGCGCAAAGAGAAGAAAAATGCAGCATGTTCAACGATGTCATTTACTTCAGCGAAGGTAGCAGTGACGAACCCGATGATTCTACTTCTAAATTTGAAGATAATGGAGTTTGTTGATAACTGTTTGGATGATATAATGCCATTGCAAAAGCGAAGAAAGCCAACAGGATCTTTGGTATTAGTACCTCCAGATGTTTTAAGCCGACCAAATCTTGTATCACTAGCGACAAAGATTAAAGATTACACCAACACAGAAGGCAACTTTCACACAGGGCCTTATTAGGTCTGGGGGTAATGTATCAATGGTGGCTTCTTCCTATGCCACTGCAGATCGTTCACGTCGCAATGTTGTAAGTGAGATATCTACAAAGATCCACGACTCCTGGGAACCGCAAAAACTCTGCACTCTCCACTGGGATGGCAGACTGACACCTTCTCTAAAAAATCATCGTGTCACTGAAGAACGCATAACAAGTTGTTGTCGGTGATGCAAAGCAATTGAAACTTCTAGGAGCTGAAGTGTGCCGAGCAACAAAAAAACCCGTTGGTGAAATAATTGCAGAATTAACCACTAAAGCTAATGACAGAGTGGCAATGTAATGATTGTATCGTTAATATAACATTCTGAGCTTATTAGATCAAACACTGGTCATCAGACTGCTGCCTGCATTGCCATACAAAATATGATGCAACGTGTATCTTCTTTGATCAGGTTATTCCCCATCACATTGGGCAGTTATCCTCTCGCATGTGTTTGCAGACATGAAAATAGAAGTTTCCAAATCCCCGGATATAACTTTGTTCGCAAGCTGCGAAGTAATTGGGAGTTGGTGGCACATGATTGGTCTCGCAGTTTGTAGTTCATTTACGTTAGCTGACCATGATCTGAAGGCTCAGAAGCGACTGACGATAATGAGAGATGCGGTAATTGCACATGCCAACTCGGTAAACAATCCGGAATTCTTGCGAATTATGTGTCAAGTTGAAGTCTGTATATAGTAAACCACGAGTCAACTCCAGCCAGATCCACACAACCAGAGTTTTAGAATCAATTGATTGGAATCGGGGTTTCCCAACCATTCCAAATTGATTCTGTAGAGTTTGGAGGGCAACCACTGGTCGAAGCCTTAGCGAGTATCTGCTAGAGATCGCTTTTTCAACGCAAGTACTTCATTGCTGAACAGAGCAAGTGGGATAGCTATTTGGTGAATCTACTTCTATGCCTCTTCAGGGCACGGATTGCTGACTTGGATATGTCTCTGTTGACATCGTTGTATTAAAAGTCGCTTGTAGAGCTGTAGATCATTCCATTGTGCATCCAAAATCTTTTTGCAAGTGAGCCACCACACGACGCAAACATGTATTACAAATGTAGCAAATGCACGAATCTTTGGCACTTGGTCACGTGTAGTAATAGTACCGATGCATCATTAAAATTGTTCCTCACACAGTGCAATCTTAAGGCAATATCCCAGCTTTCCATCCATCGTGCTTTGTGCGAAAGGCCACGTGGTCTGTTAGTAAGCCTCCTTATTTGTAGCATTTCAGGTAAAAAAGGGACAGCTTAAGGAATTCATTGGTAGTCATCTCGAAAGAATTGGTTTGTTTACTAGAGTTGGCATGAGCAATCACCGCATCTCTCATCGTCAGTCGCTTTTGAGCCTTCAGATCATGATCAACTAACGTAGACGAACTACGAACGTGAGACCAATCATGTGCCACCAATTCCAGTACTTCCGAATCTTGATGAGCAAGCGGATGTATTCGCGGATTTGGAAACTTCTATTTTCATGTCTGCAAACACATGCGAGAGAGGAGAACTTCACCAATATGATGGAGACACCCTGACCACAGAACAGCACGCTGGAGCTTATTTTGTATGGCAATGCAGGCAGCAGTCTGATGACCAGTGTTTGGCCTTGTTTTGTCGAATGTCATATTAACGATACACTTATTACAATGCCACTCTGTCATTAGCTTTATGATTAATTCTGCAATTATTTCACCAACAGGTTTCTTTGTTGCCTTGGCATAATTTGGCACTCCTATATTTTCAATTCACTTTGAATCTTCCAACAACAACTGTTATGCGTTCTTCAGTGACGCTATGATTTTTAGAAAGAGGTGTCAGTTTGCCATCCCAGTGGAGCTGCAGTTTGTGTGGTTCTCCCAGAGTCGTGGATCTTTGTAGATATCTCACTTACAACTTTGCGATATGAACGATCTGCCGTTTGGCATAGGAAGAAGCCATCATTGATACATCACCCCCAGACTCTACTAATAAGGCCCTGTGTTAAACTGCCGTCTGTGTTGGTGTAATCTTTAATCTTGTCGCTAGTGCCACAAGTTTTTGTTCGGCTTAAAACACCTGGAGGTACAAATAACAAAGTTCTGTAAACTTCTTTGCTTTGCAATAAACCACTATCATCAAACAGTTATCAACCAACTCATACTATCTTCAGTTTTAGAAGTAGAATCATCGGGTTCGTCACTGCTACCCTCGTTGGGAGGCACTGATATCGTTGAAAATAGCTGTTTTTTCTTCTCTTGTCATTCGACGTTACAATGCTGCAGCATCGTGAATGGCGTCGAGCGACTTTTTGCAAGTGTTTTGTCAAATGATACAAACTGAACTCTGTCTCCTTTCATAAACCTCAAATCTAGATCTTCTACATTCTTGATAATAATCGACCTTTGGAGGCCACAGATGAAAAGTTGTTGCCAACATAGATTTCATTTGTTCCAGTTTACGTTTGGTGGCTGATGTGTCTCGGCGACTTTGATCAATGGAACGAAGTTTATTGTTTTCCAATTTCAAGAAGCTGAACAATCTTCTCACATGCTCTTCTCTCTGTCACCATTGGAATGTTTGCTTTTGTAGAAAGCAGTTACTTAATTAGCATAATTTTGGCAGTTGTAAATCAAGAGGAGTATACCAAAGGGCCTGGACGCTCACTGTGTGCCTCTACGATGCAGTGGTACATCATGCACCTCAAAACTTGTAAACAAGTTGGTAGTCAATTCTTGTAATTGTAGCATCATCAACACAGATTGCAGGGCCAATGCCAAAAATTCACTTTTCCGACGAGTTTGTGGTTTCTTTGTTCGCGAGGCAGGAGTCACGGTATTAACAGGATATGACACTGTTGAAGTGCTGTCATGGTCAGTCAGCATGTCTTTTGAAGGTTTAAAAAACGTATTGTTATGTTCCTTATCACCCAAACAGCACCTTAAAAACATACACTTTAAATTAATTAATTCAAAATATTCTATTGGAGTTCAAATATAATATTTTATTGTTAGATTTAATCTTAAGTTTAATGAGTTATATTATTCTGTTCAACACAGAAGTAACAGAAATAACATACTGGAAAGGACACTGCAAAGCATAATATTATTTCCTTATTTTTGATTTTGAAGGTCATGTGTATCAGAAATTAAAATTATAAAAAATAAGAAATTAAAATGTTTTCCTTGGTAATCAATGTGCGGTAAGGACATGTGTCGTTATTGGAAATAAAATGTGAATTCTAAATTTAATTTCTAGCACAACTGTTCATCAAAATCAATCATGGCTGCTAAACATTCATAAAACAATGGATATACAAACAATTTATTTAGCAGTTCCTTTTGCATGTAAGTCTGTAAGACTTTACAAGTAAGGGTGGTTTTTATCGTTTTCGCTTTAATTAAAATTTTGTTGAAGTCGGGGACCTCTAAATATTGTCAAATATTTTTTTTATTTTTACACAAATTTAAATAGCAGACGAATCATCTTAAACTTTTTTTTTGGTGATGCACCCTAATATATATATATATATATATATATATATATATAATATAATCCCTTTATTTTCTAACTAATGTAATATATTAATACTTACATAACTTTAAAAATGGTGATGGCTTTAGATCTACCAAATAGTTTGTGTCATTTGTTATATTTGGATAAAAAGATACATCAAAACTGTAAGTTTCCAGCAACCAAGTCAATTAGGATTATTGATGTCCATGTGAAATTTGATTCATAATATGGGACAACATCACACTATATTTAATGTGACTTTCAGTTATAGCTCCAGAAATCTAGTTTCCAGATATGAAAAAACAAACATTCAAAAGTGCTTCAAGAATCACAGTACATCCAATTTTGATTGATTATAATTTATTTTACTCAAAGATGTTTTAATGAAATATTTTGTATGAGTTAAGCAATGCATTTTTAAATACTGATTTATAAATCTTCAAATATCACTTATGCATACAATATTAACTATTACAAACAATAAATGAATAATTTCTTTATATTACTGTTGTACAAAATGTGACTCATTATACTGTGGCATTTATATTTGCCTATAGGGGCATGCGTTTGTGAACTAGCCTATATAAATGTATTACTCTGAGTTGGTGCATTTAGATTACTCTGGGCTATATTATTAAGACTTAACTGTTGTGCTTTTTTTATTTATTTTGTAGAACAATATTAAATGAAATACCATATAGGATTTTGTTGTGCAAACATTATATCAGATGTGTATGCTTTTGTGAAATATCATCTATTATCGCTTGATAGATAGTAGATACAATATTTAATTTTGAATTAAGTTCAATTAATGTTTTTTTACCTGAATTTTTATATACCTAAAAATAATGATGGATTTATTTTTTAATTGCTTTGTAGAACTTTGGTAAATGAAATTTGAGCTGGTTTGTAGGTGGATAAAGTAGTCGTGTGTTGAAACGCTTGGCTGTCAATCTGAAGGTCCTTCATTGGATCTCTGGTGTGGACCAATGGATATTTAAGGACATGGCTTTATTCCCCGCTATATCTCCAGTGGTAATTACACTATTGGCTACAGTGGAGATGAAAGAAGAGTACCATAAAAATGGATCTAGTTGCTTAATTACCGGATCAAATAGATTTTTTTATTTCATCCTTACAGGGATTGTCAAGCAGATTTTTAGTTCCTGTGCATTATTGCATGCCTTGAAAAAATGATGCGTACGATTTTGTATTACAAATATTGTAATGCTTTTAGTATTTGACTTAATTTTTTTTGGAAAGCATGTGCAAATTAGAGAGCAGCACGGCGATGTAATTTTCATCCAACCACACTGTCCCCAAAAAAAGTTTGAACCACTCTACTCGATCTCTTCAAAGTCTGGTCTATCTCCACTCTTTATCACCCACGTAAAGCCGTACCAACTTAACAAAAAATAACCTCTTGACTCATGAAAAACTATTTACAAACACTAGCTATACATTAAAAAATGGATTAATTTTGACAAATGAACAAAATAAATTATTTCAAAACAAATAAATCAGCAGATTTAACAAAAAAAAGGCTGAATCAAATAAATAAAAAAAAACAATGTCATAAACAGTATAAATGTACAAGAGGGTTAAAATTTTTTAACTGTAATAATCAGATTAGGCTAGACAATTTACATTTGGCTCAGAGAGGGTTTTAATTATCTGGCCACTTAGCATAGCAGGAGTGAAAATATTAGTTAGAGCAGACGATAGATTTCTATGAACCCTTTGAGACCAGACTGACTTTACATTCTTGACTGGAATGACGTGACTTGGTTTTCACATCAATTATCATTGGATCATGTATGTAATATAGAAGAATAAATAATATATATATATGTATCTGCTCAGTGCTTTGTATCTATTCTCTACATGTGTTACGATCTGTGAACATTTAATTACAAATAATAATAAATATACACCCAAGTCAAGCAGTCAACAAGAAACTCTAAGAGACAGAATTAAATATACACCTACCAGAAACAGAAGTAAAATATAAAATTATATACATACAACTGATCTACAAAAATGTAGCTATGACAGTAACTTCTGTATTTAATGTCAAGAAAAGGTGACTTTTCATGAGTGTATTATGACACAAATAATCTTTTCTGAAAATATTTGAAAAACCTTCCCACCAAACCATGAAACAGAATATCATATATTAATATACGTATCACAACCCTGTAAAGGAAAGTTACGTAGAACAACACGTGCGTATACAGATGTCCAAAATATGAAATGATAAAAACTGTCAACATAGAAAACATAACAAAGTGTATGCTTTATATTTAGTGAAAAATGAAACGGTTATTAAATGTCTTCGAAGTCGTGCAACGTGAAACTATGTCTTGCATTATTTTTATAGCTCTTTCTGCTCAACAATTGCTTTGTTCTATACCAGGTATTGCTGATTCACAAACCCAGCGCCTCAAAGAAGCATTTTTCTGCTTCGGGATATCTATGCATAAAGCAGATGCTAAAAATCTCATTTCCTATTTTCCAGTCCCTTTGATCTGAAAACCTTCTGCTAGACCATGTTCTCGCTATGAAAGCACACACATTTTACTAAATTCTCATTTCAAATGTCCAGAATTAAAATGAATTGAAGTGCAAGTGTCGTGTGAATTAACTAAACCTTGCTAAAGCCGGCAGTCTCTGGAAGTGAATAACTGGAAAGGTTTTGTTAATTCGTAATAGCGAAATACTTGTGTCATGTGATGTAAAAACTTCATGTCATTATCTCTCATCCTTGTTATCTCTCGATTTCTGGACTATTATCTTGATAATCTAATTTTTCTTTAAGTGACTCGTAATTTGCACTATATCAGCAACAAACGAATAAGAAATATTTGGACTAGAAGTTTCCTACCTAAAACAGAATCCATATGGCAGGTGCTAGATCTAAAACATGAAGCTGGCAGCTATCTACAGAGTTGTCCACTGTTTCTGTTGTAATTTTGCACCTTGCGTACAATACCTTTTTGCTGCCAGAATTGGTATTCGTTGTATCACAAATAATTACTCGATTACATGAATTAAGCTCGTATTCAGCTAGAACAGTCTAATCCTGTAAATATTGTGTCTGCTTTTTCAATCGTCAAGAGATAATACGGCTAATCGAATTTCTTTTTTCAACGTTTTTCAATAAAACAACGTGTTTTTTCTCCCTCTATTCTTTTTCTGTCAAAATGTATGCACCATTCACAATACTTTCTCTCCGCTTAACTCCCTTCTCCAGGTTCCCCTACAACCACCTTCCCTCCTAACCTCTGATCTCTTCAACCAAATACAACCATGCTCCACTAATCATGCTGGTCAATCGAGTCACTCTCCATTCACTACTTTGATCCTCCACCCTTTTCACGATCAAAACCCACGCCATGCCATTCAACACGCTAAATGACCCAACACAGCTCTCACACCAACATATAATATTCTGACAGCAGATATTCTGCTGCGCAACTCTCAAACTAATACACAACAATACCATCTTTCGGTAACTGTGCGGCCTTATTTATTTGTTTATAATAAGCCCTGTCAAATATTTGGCCAAATAAAGTTTTAAAACCGACATATGGTATGGAAAGATAATTCAACGCCTAATGTGTTTGTTTAGAATTGTTGTTTATTCACGGATAATTAAAAAATTTACAGTTTTAGCTCTGACAAACTCTGAGCAGTTAATCTGTTCAACACGGTATACTTGATCAATAAAATACATTATTAAGTTGTTTTTTTTTTCTCAACTTTGGATACAGGAAATTCCTAACGGGTTTGAGACACTCGGTCGGCAGCCTTACAGGGGCTGGCCAAATCCTAGAAGAAAGAATTGAAAAAAAAAAATGTCAAAACGGGGGGGGGGGGGGGGTCATGCAACCAGGCGGCAGATGGATTAGGCGCGGCGCAGGATACATGTATTTTGTAATAAAACTGACAATCGCAGAAGATTTGTATGATTATTTCTGATTGTATCAGAAATGTTATTATAAAAATATCTTCAATTTTTTTTTAAAAAAGATAACAATTAATAAATAACAAGGCGCCTTTTCTTTAAATGCCAACTTTATATTTTTGAATGCCACCTTTATATTTTTCGAAAGCCAAGCTTAATAAATATATAGGCGTGTGTGTGTGTCTGTGTGTGTGTCTGTGTGGGTTTTTTATCTCTTTGGAATATAGAGGTTCTTTGCTTCCTATTTTTTTCTCATTTCATGTAAGGCCTTTCTTCTGTATTTTCATTTTACAGCTCATAATTTTAAATACAGACTTCCCGAATGAGGATTTACGATTCATTTCTGCAGGATTTAGAAAAAATAACGTGAATCAAAAATTGTTATTTCCTTTCGTCCTGTCGGCCGAACTCTGTCGGATATTTATGTGCTGTAATAATTAAACATCTTAACAATAATTTAATTACACTCGCATGGATAAGCACACTCGTAAACACATTTATTCCCAGAGTTCATGGTTAAAGTTACCTCTGTGTCTCCCTTAGTGCCTCCTTTGCCATTTCACTATCGACAATGGTGGTGATAAAAGAAAGGCATCGCTTTAAATGTTCCTTATTGGTGAGTAGGATCTAAGAGATTAAAAGATATCACCCTAACAGGAACTACACATGTGTCAATAATTCTAATCTGCAAGCTGAAGGGTGCGGGCTCAAATCTCAGCGAGTCCTGCTCCTGTCACAGTCTTTCCAGGTGTTTCTATAGCTCAAGCCCATTGGGCTGTGTAATACACCGTATCCGGACAGAACCCCACGGACAAAACCCCCAGCGGACAAAATCCACAGCGGACAAAACCCCCAGGCGGACAAACGACCCCCCCCTACGGACAAAACCCCCTACGGACAAAACCCCCAGCGGACATAACACCTACGGACAAAACCCCACGGACAAAACCCCCCAGCGGACAAAACCCCCAGCGGACAAAACCCCCAGCGAACAAAACCCCCACGGACAAAACCCCCAGCGGACAAAACCCCCTAGGGACAAAATCCCCATCGGACTAAACCCCCCAGCGGACAAAACCCCCCTACGGACAAAATACACATCGGACAAAACCCCCACGGACAAAACCCCCAGCGGACAAAACCCCCAGCGAACAAAACCCCCACGGACAAAACCCCCTAGGGACAAAATCCCCATCGGACTAAACCCCCCAGCGGACAAAACCCCCCTACGGACAAAACCCCCAAGGACAAAACCACCAGCGGAAAAAAAAACCCAGCGAACAAAACCACCACTGGACCTATCCCTTAATTGTATTAGACAATCTATTATTTGGCTCTCATTTTTATTTTAAAAATGTAATATATAATACCTGGATGTAATTATATATAAAAATATGTATTTTGAAGTGAATTTCTTTTTTTTTTTTGCAAAATAAGCTGCATTGCCCCGTCGAGCAACAGTTGTCAGATATCAATCTCTTGTTAACTTTACGTCAACAGTCAGCTTATCTTACCAGGTAAAACAAACAAAAGTAACAGTTTTAGCCCAAGGTCAAGACTGACCGTATTTTCATTCTATCTTTTAATTCTCGCGCCAAACACACATTTTATAGCAGACGGTAAAACAAACAGCATAAGAACCACAGTGGTCGAAAGCCAATCCTTTATTTAGGTAAAACAACGTAGGAATGTAATGGGTGAAAATGTGTTTTGTATTAATTATACTGGGAAATTTGTATTATGGAAAACGTACCGCTTCAATGAGGATGGAAATAAGAAAACCTCATCATGGCGTATTCTTTTTTTTTATAATTACATGTATTTACAAAAAATCTGGCTTGCGTTAGTGTTAAAGAAGAATCACCCACAGAACATGTGATAACATCAATACATGTGATAACATCAATACATGTGATAACATCAATACATGTGATAACATCAATACATGTAATAACATCAATACATGTGATAACATCAATACTATTGACTGATTATAGAACATATAGATATATCAATTTATTAACATCTTACCATAGGCATAAGCTGATCATGTAATCAATAAAATGAAATGTGTAAAAATAACTCCTTAGGTTTAAAGGGTGTTAAACCTCGCAGGTTTGTTTTTTGATTTCAACAAGAATACCATAAGTCTTCAAATCAGAATGTTTATTTTAACGGTAGTCGAACTTTTAAAAAGAAGCTACACCAGAAATCAAATAGCCTTCCCCCCCCCCCTTATCAACCTGCACTGTTATTTTGAAGGAATGTATTCATATTTTAGGTCAATGTTTTCCTTCGGTCATTAATAATGAATTAATTTTAAAAAACGCACAAGAAAGAACACCAGGATTAATAATATTCCCTTTTTTTATATATACCCGGAGATAGACGGCTGTAAATCAAAGACTGAATCGTACAGCTTCTGTATGTTCTGTAAACGGCTGTAAATCAAAGACTGAATCGTACAGCTTCTGTATGTTCTGTAAACGGCTGTAAATCAAAGACTGAATCGTACAGCTTCTGTATGTTCTGTAAACGGCTGTAAATCAAAGACTGAATCACACAGCTTCTGTATGTTCTGTAAACGGCTGTAAATCAAGGACTGAATCACACAGCTTCTGTATGTTCTGTAAACGGCTGTAAATCAAAGACTGAATCACACAGCGTCTGTTATGATGAAATAAATTTTGTTGTTTTTCACCGCTATAAATCGATGCTCGTAAAATAATAATTAAAAAATGATAATAGCTGCCAAAATATGATAACATTTGTGAAATAATTTAATCTACTGTGAAATAAATTTCTTTCAACAAGAGGCTAAATGTTGATTTCATATAGTGTCCTGGGATTCTGGGATATCGCTAGAGATGTGTGTGAAGTCCCTGTAAGGATGAGATGAAATCTTTTAGATCCTATAAACCACTAATGGGACGGTTTTTGTAGTGCCCTTCTTTCATCCCCACCATAGCCGATAATGCAATGGCCATGGAGGCACCACGGGAGATATAGCGGGGACTTAAGCCATGACCTAAAATACTGATTGGTCCTCATCGAAGGAACCAGCGACCCTCAAGACGACAGCCGAGCGCATCACCACATGACCATCCCTCCACCTTGATGGAGATAAACCGTACCATCCATTTCTATCCTGTTTACAAAATTTAAAAAATCTGGTTTGTAGCTGCAACAATTCACTTTCTCGATTACAAATAACGTTTTCGGTCATCCATCTTGATAATTTTGCAAATATGGGGGGAAAAAATTCAATTTCAAGGTCCGTGGAAATAATTTAAAAAGTTGTATCGATGTCAGAAAATGTTCTGAAAGATCCTAAACTTTCGTTTATGTCATCTATTAGACAAAAAGCAATTATGAATAAACATTGGTGGTTAAATTAGCCTGTATAATTTTTTTTTTTGCTTATTTATTTTATGAACAATGTAATTCTTAGAGCTATATTGTAGTTGCCAATAAAAATATTTAATGCTGTGAAACAGTCTTCAAGCTGTAATACAATAAGTAACCATCTCGCCCAAAACATCAAGGAAAAAAAACCTTTTCACTCACCAAAACATCTTCGGTGATCTTGCGTGACCCCTTTCTCAACGCCTTCTATGTGGGACTACCTGGGAATTCTGCCCCTGAGTCCATTACCTGAGACTCCCTCGTTGGACTGACCGTCCACTTTACCCTCTCTACAGAGTGATGTGATCCTTGACCAGTCACTAACACCCTCAACTGATCAAACCAGTCGCCAAAACATACTTGACCTTACCAAAACAACAGATCACATCCACCTGCACACCGGCATTCGGCCAAGGGGGAATAATACAAACTAAGGGGTGATAACAACTGACATTCAGCCAAGGGGGAATAATACAAACTAAGGGGTGATAACAAGGGAAAGACAATGATTATCCACATAATTTGTGGACATGGCTGGAATAGAGCGTACAAGCTTTTGAATCCCCAACGATTACTACAATTGGTATTTTTTGAATATCGTGTTTGATAGATAAGAAATATCATAGACTAGTTATGAACAATCATATCCACAAATAAACACAATAATACTTAGGGATGTGGGGGCCCGGAGAACTTGGCCTCTTGGGGGACCCTGCATTTTGACATTCGACACCATTACATGAGATAATGTATTTCACATTTAATGTAAACAATTTTTGGGGGGCCCCTCAACCTGGGACCCGGGGGGACTTTCGAAATTGGACCCCCCCCCCCTTCGGTAATTTATGTCTTGAAGATATTTAAAACGTTAAAGTTAATACGTAGGGATTTATCAATCTACTCATGAAACACTACTATACTATACATTTCATTCTATATGTTTCATTCTATGTGTCTCATTTTAAATGTAAATCTCGGGAATAATTTTTTTTTTGTTAAATATGTCTTGCTATTAAGAATCATAACCTCGTCATTCATATTGGAGATTGCCCCGTTGTTAAGAATACAATGTGTGAAGTTATAAGTAAAATAACATCTGTTCATTTAAAGACATATACATGTATCCCTATTAATACATGTATATATAAAGCTTAAAAGCCTTTATTTATAACCATAAAGCCATTCCAATCAAGGGCTCGCTGGACAGTGGAATGGAAATTGGAAATATCCGAATGGTACCAGCCTCAGGACTTTTATCTTGACATAAGCCATCACATTGACTAATGGGAGTGTCCAACTGAAAACTTAACAGTGTGTCTTGGGGGATGAGCTCGGTGATCAGCGGTCCCCCCAACCAAAAAACCTTTATTACTTCAACGGGCATTTTATTTTAAAATTCATTTCTTCTACGGTGGGGGGCGCTTAGGCGTACATTAACTGTTGACAAATTCTTACATGTTTTGCGGGGGGGGGGGGCACGTCATGTTTATGTTCATACTTAGAATGAACATCCTTGCATCGCTTGCGAAGTCTGCCATGCACCGCGAAGTCTGCCATGCATCGCGAGGTCTGCCGTGCACCGCGAAGTCTGCCGTGCACCGCGAAGTAAAGTTTTGAGAACCACCGGTGTAGGGAAATGAGACAAGGTCTAGGGGTTAGGGCTTTATTTTCTCATTCTTATCAGGTCATTATAAACCTTAGTCACGCCTCTGTGTGATGTGTAGGGGGGGGGGACACAATACCTTGGTTAGGGGAAGGCAATCGATCAACCAGCTCCCACACCCATCCCCCGGGCCCCTCTCCATCCCCCCCACCCCCCCCCCCCGAGTATTCTCAGAGCTCACACGCCAGCCATTCCTGCTAACACACACACACTCACACGCACACGCACACAAGTCCACACACTAGCCAAGAAGGCTGAATTTCGAAGTCAAATCTAATTAAGGAAAACATTGTTGGGCCATTTGCAATTTCCCCCCCCCCCCCTGAGAGTGTCGAGAAAATTAGTCCTGTTGCCGTGGCCTGGAATTTATGGGACCAAACACACACACACACACACACACAAACACACACAAACACATACACTCTCTCTCTCACACACACACATACACTTTCTATCTCACACGCACAAACACTCTATCTCACACACGCATGTGAAACGGACTTTGATAAACACAATTAAAAATTACATCCTCAAAGATTACCACGGCCATGTCTGGAGGGGAATTTTTTTTTTTGCCGTGGCTAATGGAAGGATGAAAGTTAAAAAAAACAAACTCTTGCTGGTTTTTCTCAATTCTTTCATCTTGTTATTATGTTTTCGTCTCAGAGTTTTCTGTCTGACTGTCTGCAATCATGGATAGAAATACTATGTTGAAGTTTTTTGGGGGTTTTTGTTTTGTTTTTTTTTTGTTTTAATGAAAAAAAAATCAAAGAAAGGAAATTATATCTCGATAATATACCAATAAATTAGAAAAAAAATATCGTCTGAGTTTGTCCAATGAGTTTAATTCGTTTACACTTCTAATTGCTTACACTTTATCGATAGGTAACTCCGGATTTGAATTTTGACAATCGATAACTCTTCGTGGCAACCACTAAGACTTATTTCTCATGCTTAAATATTTGTGTTCGTTAAATTTTGATAAATTGACTAAGGTCGGCTCTTAATGTATTTTTATTATATACAAACTCAACGAGCTCAGTTCTTCCCACCACCCCCTGTTCAATAAGTGGTGACAGCCCCTGTTCAATAAGTGGTGGCAGCCTCTGTTCAATAAGTGGTGACACCCCCTGTTCAATAAATTGTGGCAGCCTCTGTTCAATAAGTGGTGACAGCCCCTGTTCAATAAGTGGTGACAGCCCCTGTTCATTAAGTGGTGACAGCCCCTGTTCAATAAGTGGTGACAGCCGCTGTTCAATAAGTGGTGACAGCCCCTGTTCAATAAGTGGTGAAAGCCCCTGTTCAATAAATCTCATGAACAGCTTTATTACTTTATTCCTTGCCACAGCTCTTAGAAAATTTTTTGTTTTGTTTCCGAAATTAAACTAAAAAAATTAAAAAATAACATACGAGAATAAAAGTGATCTCAAAGAACTATTAACTACTAGTTGCAAGTACCCGGCTTTGCCCGGGTTTAAAATAAGGTTTTCTGTTTACCTTCTGTTTTCTCCCTACCCCCTCTCTCCCTTCCTCTCCCTCCCTCCCCCTTTCTCCCTTTCCCTCCCTCCCTTTCTCCCTCCCTCCCTCGCTCTCTCAAATCTCTCTCCGTCCCTCTCCCATCTCCCTCTCTCCCCTCTCCCCCCCCTTCTCTCCCCGTCCATCCTCCTCCCTCCTCCTCCCCTCTCTCTCCCTCCCTAACCTCTCTCTCCCTCCTTTCTCCCTCCCTCCCCTTTCCACCTCTCTCTCTCCCTCCCCCTCTCTCCCCCTTCCTCCCTCCCTCATTCCCTCTCTCTCCCTCCCTGCCCCCCTCACTTTTTATCTCTCTCCCTCCCTCCCTCTCTCCCTCCCTCCCCTCTCTCTCCCTCCCTACCCCCTCTCTCCCTCCCTTCCTTTCTCTCTCCCTCTCCCCCTGCTCCCTCTCCCCCTACTCCCTCTCCCATCTCCCTCTCCCCCTCCTTTTCTACCCCCTGTCCACCCCCCTCTCTCTCTCTCTCCCCCTCCCGCCCCTCCCTCCTACCCTCCTTTCCTCTCTCCCCCTGCCCCCCTCTCTCTCTCTCTCTTTATCTCTCTCTCTCTCTCTTTATCTCTCTCTCCCTCCCCCCCCTCTCTCTCTCTCTATATATATATATATATATATATATATATACTTATTATTATGGCTTCACACTTCTTCTAAAATCCTTCTTCATTCCTTTACCTTCCTCAAACTGTACACATCAGAGAGCATGAAAAAACATCAACAATTCTTTGCATCACAAAGGCACAATACAGCACCAGCGCGCAAGTTCTATTCGATCATAGGGAAATGACGTCACAGAGGAATTTTATTTATGGCGCCGTCGAGATTACTTTAATATAGTAAAATACTAAAATAAAAAAAAAATTAATTACAATTAAACTACCCATCGATATGAAACGAAACCTGTCCTATAACCTTCCCCATGTAATTATGTGTATGTGTAACAAATTTCACGTTATTTGTTTGTCTGGATCTTGAGTTATAAGGGAACAGACAGACAGACAGACAGACAGACAGACAGACAACAAATGCGTCTTATAAGTATAAAGATAATATTTTAATGCTATGATTTTAGGAAGCGATATCATTTCTTTGATTATTTAGAGTGCGGCAGGCTTCCAAACCCTGATTACAAGAAGCAAAAGGATCCATTAAACGAACGCATCCAATTAGGCAGTTTGTTTTATAAAACAAATTCTAACAAAATCTCTGTAATCCAAAATAGAAATGAAACGCACACTGCATAGTTGATCAACTCCCACCACAAACCGGGTTTTTTTTCCGGATCAGCAGAGTATAAATCCTATCTTCTAATACTAGCAGGAAATATCCGGTCTACAGACAATACAAAACACATTTTTTTTGTAACAGACGATGAACAACAAAAGGAATTCTTTAAATCAACAAAGGAAAAGTTCGACAAAAACTTGACCAAAATATTTTTGTTTAACGGCGACTGGAGCAGACAAAATAAACAAAAACACATCTTCCAAACAGTAAACAACAATACAAAAAAAAAAAAGGATTCATTTCCTGGTAGAATGTCGGAGGTAGGTATTGGATAGAGGCAGGGGAGGGGGGAGAGGGGGGTATAGGATTTGTGTGAAGGAAGGAGGTGGAGGGAGGAGGGAGGGGTGGGTTTAAAAAAATGTACGTGCCATGTCCGTATTCCTGTGAGTACACTTTGAACGGGAGTTTAAATTGAAAATTATCCCGGTTTGCTGAAACACAATCGGGTGCTCCGGTAGATTTGTGACTGAACTTAATGGCGAGCACAGCCTGAACATTGAAACACACATGCACAAACACATACACACACACGCACAAACACATACCCCCCCCACACACACACACAGAGAAACACACAATGTCTTAACTCCAGTCACATGTATTCACACACACACACACACACAGACACAGACAGAGAAATACACCATGACACAAAAGTGCTTTCACAGACCTACATGTAAAGAAATGAAAAATTTAAAATATTTTATATTAAATACATTATCGATTAAAATAGTTCTTAAAATCTTTCCCGACAAACATCGCGAACCATTGGTGGGAGGGTCCGACACACTTATTTGAGGATCCTTACTCTGTTGTTGATTAAAGTCTTATGTGCTTTATATAAGTAAAAGTCGTTTAGTGCATTCGTTTTACTGGATGACCGAAATAGATCAAATAAATTGACAGGTAAAGTAGGTCATTTCATGACGTGCCCACCTACTTAATGTTTGATCATTTACTTCCTTTATCATTTATCATTCTACTTAACAAAATTATCAACGAACATCAAACAAAAAAATACTTAATTCAAAAACTATTTACATACAATTCAAACAACAACTGACGACATTTTTGTGTTTACATTTATGCCAGTAATGTTTCATTAGAGACAATGATTTAGTTTGAATTGTTTGTTTGTATAGAACGGAACACACCCATCAACAGTTAATTGACTTGATCCAATTTAATCAATTAACGACAAAAGTAAACATGGATCTTCTCAGTTTGTTTCGTGCATTTTATTTTGATTGGGTTGTCAGCGTGTATTTTTTTTTTGTTGTTATTTTACCTGTTTCACTGCGAGAAATGCAATTTGCATTCATGTTATTCTTTTGTCATTCAATTTAAATCCTCGCAATAAAAACATAATGAAATAACTCACATTAATTTGTATTCTGTTGTTGTCGTTGTGTTGGTTTGTTTTTTCAAGAGAGCTGTCTCTGCATTTGGGCTGTCTCTAATGTGGTTCATTGTGATAGTCCTGGATCGGGCTGTCTGTAATAAGGTTCATTGTGATAGTCCTGGATTGGGCTGTCTCTAATGTGGTTCATTGTGATAGTCCTGGATCGGGCTGTCTGTAATAAGGTTCATTGTGATAGTCCTGGATTGGACTGTCTGTAATAAGGTTCATTGTGATAGTCATTTTAACAATGGCATTTTTTTAAATTGTAAAACATGGCCGTCTTAATACGCTGACCCGCGGGCCATTTGCCAGTTGGCACAAATAAAAGAAGGGGGCCCTATACCAATAGGTCACTCAGAACACGTAGTTGGGAGAGGGGGGTATTTGAGGAAGCCAGTTTTTAGACCAATGGCTTTTTAAGATGTTTTGACGGTTAATGTATTAACGGCCAGAGTTTGTTGAGGTGAACCTTTAACATCCCAACTAAAGCCATCACTTCAAATTTATCTCTACTTTTTCCTTCACCCACCACTATTACAGAACTGACCAGTGGTCAGACTTGGGGGATGACACCCCCTTCCCCAATTCTTCTCTCCCCCCCCCCCCAACTAAGTGGCTTCACAGTTTTTTTTTTGAGTCATTTATCTGGTCACGATTGATGACCGGAGCAAATTGCCTGTTTCCTTGAGTGAGAGGAGGGAGGGGGAGAGAGATGGTGGACTTTTATTGGGTTGAGTCTCTCACACGTTCCTACATTGTGTCTCCAACCCATTCTTCAAAATGAACAATAAGAAGAAGAAGCAGAAAAAAAAAAGATAATGGACAAGAATGATAAAAAAAAATACTGGATTAGATTCCTAAATGAAATTTCCCTTTTATCTAAGACCGTTAGAAATGAATCTTCTCTGTGATTCGGTTGATCAAATCAATCCTGATTCTAATTTTATGCACTCTATCGAGGCCTGACGAAATATTAAGGTATAAATGCGCATGAATCTTTCTTTTTTTTTCTGATTCACCCAATCTGATTCATTTCACCCATTACGAAGGCATATTTTTTTTTCTTTATTAATTCGACATCCATTTGTTGTTGTTTATTTTTTCAGGTCAACGGCGTATCTGGGGAGTCTGGTACTTGGGGGCGGACCCTAAGTCGCCCCATTCTCAACACAAAAGTACATAAGTACGGCTAATACGGTCCCCTAGAAGGCGGCAATATAAGTAGCCCTATATAGAGATTAATAGATTGATATTTATAGTATACATATAAAGAAACTGAATAGATCGATTGATAGATATTTATAGTTTACAGATAAAGAGACTGAATTTATCGATTGATAGATACTTATAGTATACAGATAAAGAGATTGAATATATCGATTGATAGATACTTATAGTATACAGATAAAGAGACTGAATATATCGATTGATAGATACTTATAGTATACAGATAAAGAGACTGGATAGATCGATTGATAGATATGTAGATTGATCGTTTCTGTGACGATGAAACGTCATCATTTACATCATATACATATTCATTTAGTAATACAGAACCAAAAACAAATGCAGATAGTGGGCATATTCGACACTGGTGCGCACGATTTGGTTTACTTTGTATAATCATAAGATTTGTGTGTGAAGTCACTGTAAGGATGAGATGAAATCAGCTGGAGCGCTTTTCCGCACGACCATCCGTCTCCTTGTCACAAGATTTAGAACATGTTAATTAATAGCGTGTTTTTTTACAAGTCATGTTACTATTATTATTATTTATTTTTAAATTCAATGGTTGGCTGTTGTTGTTGTTGTTTTGGATTGTTTACTTTTATTTTTTACATTATATAAACAGATGATACAATAAACCAACATTAAAATTCAGCACTCTGACCCCGCCTGATGACGTCATCATCACAAATAAGTCGACAGCCTCTACTCTCGAAACCCACAAACATAATCCACCTTCCTTATCCTGCGTAGCTTGTAGCGATGTACTTAAAACGTACACATCGCTGTCTTAATCCTAGCTAATACCCTCTAACAAAAACATGCTTCATTCTCATCTCCTCTCTTAGTGTTGGCGTCATTAGCAACGGATTCATCCGTTTCCTACTTACGACATGTTCTTTACGGGGAGTTTCGAATTGCAAGGGGAAGAAGTGTCTATGGGCTAATTCATTTCTGTCCTTCACTGACCTGAATATTTATTTTTTTTGCAACTATATCTTATTCATTCTTTTCATTTAAATTGTTAATGGCTTTCTCCTCCATTCATCTCTGGCTTGACATTGAGCCTAATGGAGTCCTTTTTTTATTAATTGAATGTCCACAACTGTGGACAATTTTTTTTGTCGCCTTTCAAATTCGGCGAATGTCAAGATTTCGTCACTTCTTATTTCACGCGTCATGCTTTTTTCTGCATTATTTATCTTTATTCGTTGATAGAAGTTAATGGATTCATGTCTGTTTCTCTTTAAAGTTCTTAAAATTAATTTTTCATAAAATCTGATATCTCTGATATTACAAATTTATGAATTGAATTTTATCACTCGTGTATTTTATTATTTTTTTTTGTTTTTAAAATGGTTGTCAATTTTAACGGCTGGCTAAAGTTTGTATTCTTCAAACAATGAGTTAATAAATCATTGTCATTTGGACTATGATGTCATTGAAGTATTTTTTCATCATTGCTAGAATAGTGTGTAGTGCTTTCACTACATTCTAATGCATGAGTTGGCGAAAATTTATAACCGCACGTCCGAAAGGGTTATTAAATTCGACAGAATAGTCGTATTGACAGTAGATATATGGAGTGTGGATAATTAATAATATAAATCAGATATTAACGACAATGATGTGAACGAGCGGATATGAGTAAAGTGCTGGCCGAATCAGATGACATGAAGGGTCAAAGTTCGCCCATGTCCGTTTTAACCGAATTCGAGGCTGCAATAGTCATGTTTACGGCATTCATTGAAGGCGAATGTACCAGGAATAGCGAGGATTCACACTAACTATCTGAACTAACCACAGCGTCTGCACACTAACTATCTGAACTAACCACAGCGTCTGCACACTAACTATCTGAACTAACCACAGCGTCTGCACACTAACTATCTGAACTAACCACAGCGTCTGCACACTAACTATCTGAACTAACCACAGCGTCTGCACACTAACTATCTGAACTAACCACAGCGTCTGCACACTAACAACTGAACTAACCACAGCGTCTGCACACTAACTATCTGAACTAACCACAGCGTCTGCACACTAACTATCTGAACTAACCGCAGCGTCTGCACACTAACTATCTGAACTAACCACAGCGTCTGCATACTAACTATCTGAACTAACCGCAGCGTCTGCACACTAACTATCTGAACTAACCGCAGCGTCTGCACACTAACTATCTGAACTAACCACAGCGTCTGCACACTAACTATCTGAACTAGCCGCAGCGTCTGCACACTATCTGAACTAACCACAGCATCTGCACGCTAACGATCGGAACTAACCGCAACAGCTGCTCGCAAACAGAGTATGTTATTCGCTTCGGGTGTAAAATGGGCAATTGGTGGCATATTTATCGAAAATATCGTACTGAGTGGACTCTAAAATAGGCCATCCCATTCATTAGCTTTAAACTTTTTCAAAGTTTGTGAAAATGTCGCCTCCGGCTGACGACAAATTTAGTTCCGAGTCAAAAGATAACAATAACTTCCTTCACACGCTTTACATAGAATAATAAAATACATAATGTGGTCAGATATATAACTATACCTGTTCATTTTAGGGAAAAATCTTTAAAAAAAAACGGACGAACGTTAAAATCCAGCAATGAGCAAACTACGGTCCGCGGGCCGAATCTGTCCCGCCGAACTGTTTAATGCGGCACGCCGCTCGTTTTGTAATGAAGCTCTGCACTAGCCTTTTATGTTGCCCACCTGTGTTATGGTCTAAATCCTTGTTTTTTTAAACCCAAAGACATAATTGGTTGTTTTATTTTCTGTCTGTTCCCACCCCCACCCTCCCACCCAAAGAGCTACTGAAGTCTCCATCGGCATCACGACTGTGACCATCGCATTTCTCGCCCTCAACCACCGCCACCAGCGAGCCAAGCGACGACAGCAGCAGGTACAACAGCAGCAGGTACAACAGCAGCAGGTACAACAGCAACACACGGAGCTAACACGTGACTGCATCGTGTGACGGCGACACTGGTATTACGACAGCCAGATTAGAGTTTTTTTTTGTTTGTCTCTGGAAGCATACATTTTTATGACTCGAGCAATGAAAACTGTGCAAGATGGTATCTGTGCATCTACAGACACTGTGCAATGCAGAGGCGTACCTAGTGTAAGGGGTCCTAATTTGAAAGTTCCACCGGGCCCCAGCTTGAGAGGGGCCCCCAAAAGTATTTTTTTGACATTTAATATCAAGTACATTATCTCATGTCATGGTGTCGAATGTCGAAATGCAGGGGCCCCCAAAGAAGCCAAGCCCCCCCCCAGGCCCCCAAATCCCTAGATTCGGCACTGCTGTGCAAGATGTTATCTGTGCATTTATATTAACGAAGATTTCGATATGAATACAAAATACTAACGTCGCTTCTAATAAACTTTAAAACATTTGCTATAAGTAGCAACTAGTGTGAAATCGGACCATGTTGTCAAATACAACTTTTTTGTATGTTTGTCAAACTTCGAAATGCGCATAAAAGTAAAACTGCAAACACAATTTTTTTTTCTTCTAATTTATACTTCTTTGCCGATAGAAATGATTGTAAATAAAAAAAAAATTGTGACTTTGAGAGTTGTATTGTATTTTTAAATGAAATAAATGAGAAAGCTTTATCGATCTGCATTATTATTACATATGTTCTATTATTATTACATGTGTTCTATTATTATTACATGTGTTATATTATTATTACATGTGTTCTATTATTATTACATATCTTATATTAATATTACATGTGTTATATTTTATTACATGTGTTATGTTCTTTTGTTAATTTAGTAAACAAAAAACATTTCAATTTTTAGATCATTAAAGTTTACTTTGTTTCTTTTAGGTTACTTAAAGTATTAATTTGTATGTCCTGGAGCTAAATGTGAATGATCTGATATAAAAAAAATGGTTATTTATAATATCATTGATAATGATTCCAATACTCGCACATTTTTCTAGCTGCCAATAATATAATAATGAAAAGTAAGATGTATGTCTTATTTATTTGTTGTCTTTTTCTTGAATTTTTTATATTAAAAATTAATATTAGTTTACTTTAGACAAAAAAAATATGTAGAGGAAAATTTACTTCATTTAAACAAGGGACGATTGATGCTGCTGTGCCTTATGCCCAGGAAACAAACGAGATCCGCTAGTGAATGGCAATTACTCTCTGGTGCCCCAATTACCTTTTAAGATCTTAAATTGCCCAGGATTAGTGCCAAATGCGCATGACGTTTTTAAGATGAATACATTTGTAAATAGAGGAACGTTCTACATTCAAGCCAAAAAAAAAAATTAACAATAACAAAAATAAATGGAACGATAGAAACAAATCAGAGTTGGCAACAGGTCGTTACCGACGCAGCGGCAATGTAAGTAGTCCATCTACATACAATTACAAGTTGAATTTTAATCAGCCAGCCCCTTGACCAGTCCAATATCCCGACATGACACTCGTGCCAAACGTGCTGGCCCAACCGGTCAGCGGATCAGACCCTTTTATTGTCCATCACCAGTCCAGCGAGCGGTCACCAGGGGCAGCGGTCAAGATCAAATTGAGACCTTTAGAGACGTCTAGCCAACAAACAGAAGAATTGAAGGAAATGACCATCGTTCGGCAGTAATTGTCGACCAGTAAACCATAGAGCTTGTTTTACCTACACTTGACTAGATAAATGTCTTGACCTATGACCTAATAATTTGATGTTGGAAAGTTAACTTATAAAAAGAAAAAAAAATATCAAAGAAAGTTTCTCTTTAAAAATTAAAAGATTAAGAATTTGATATACAAATACGTATTTTGGCTAACATTTGATAATTAATTTTAAATTTTATAGCATTTAATATACAGTAATATATAAAAGTGTACATAGCAGTAAGTAATATTATGTAGCAGTAAAAGTAGTCTACGGCATAAATAAAAATGTAATACAGTATATCGTACCGCTGTACAGCTGTATAAAGCAGTAAGTAATATTATGTAATAGTAAAATGCTCTGTATATCAATCCATAGCAACACATAGCAATTAAAAGCGGTTTATAGCATCACATTGTAGTATATCGTATAAAAGTATATAGCAGTCAAAAGAAGTGTATCTGTAAATAGCAGAATGTAGCTTGAAATTTGGTAGTCAATAGCGTTATATAGCCGTAAATGTCAGTCTATATCAATAAAAAGCAGTATATGGCAGTTAACAGCAGTATAACGCTTGAAAATAAAAACTACTTGACTATATCAAAAGAAAGAAAGCAAACTTACCAAAAAAAGCATTACATTTAAAAAAAAAAATGATACGATGATGAACTCCCAAAGGGCTCCTTCAGGGGAGATGGGGAAAAATTGATTAGCGCACCATGCTGGTAAATTACATTCGTCTCGTCATGACAACTTGGAGATACAAGGATTTATGACTAAGTAGTTTGATCTATAGGACAGAGGTAACCACCCGGAGTCAGTAAGCAGGGCATGGAACAAGTGACTTGTTTCTTTAATAACTGTACTAACTGTCCAAAGTTATGTTTGCTTGTTTCTGTATTAGTGGTTAAGAGTTATGTTTGCTTGTTTCTGTATTAGCGTTTAAGAGTTATGTTTTCTTGTTTCTGTATTAACGGTTAAGAGTTATGTGTGCTTGTTTCTGTATTCGTGGTTAAGAGGTATGTTTTCTTGTTTCTGTATTAACGGTTAAGAGTTATGTGTGCTTGTTTCTGTATTAACGGTTAAGAGTTGTGTTTGCTTTTCTCCTTATAACACGCAGTTGCGTCTGTTAGTGAAGGAAGTTAATGATAAAAAAAGAGTTATGATTGAAACATATAACAGGTAAACAGTGAGCAGTTCTAGGCTTCTAGAAGCCACTAAACACACCCATCGACAGGTTTCAGGGACTATTATTATTATTGCCTCCATATTATGCCTTAAGATACTTCACTTTCGCTAGAAAGTTTTTTGTTATACCTTCACTAATACATAATAACTAGGTGTGTACATATATTATGATCTGATATAATAAGATTTGTCACACACAACAAGCAGAGACGGGGTAGAGGAGGGAGGGGCATTGAAAGTGGTATGCTTAGGGCAGTGGTCGGCAAAGTGCGGCTCCGGAGCCGCATGTGGCTCTTTGGCTCCTTAAGTGCGGCTCTGGCATTTAGTTTTATTTAGTATACAACTTATTTAGTGTACTACTTATTTAGTGTAATAAAAGTTTACTAAGCAAGCATATTTGGCTCCCAATTTTTTTTATTTGTTGTAATGTTTATATTTGGCTCTTTGGCTGATAAGTTTGCCGACCACTGGGCCTAGGGGATCACTTCGTTCGTTGTTACCTAAGAATGACTCTAGCAGCATATCTTCAAAAACGGTGACAACTTTATAAAAGAGATTATAATACGAGTGAAACCTATGTGGTAGTAGTTTAGAAGACTGAACCTTTTCACGTAGGTTTTCGGTTTAAATCTTCGGAGTTATCAATAATCACAGAAACGTTACAGTCGTCTCATTCTTAGCTAGTCACTCCCAAGTCAAGCAGCTATTGTCTACAAAATCTGGAACAAAAAAGTCACTAACCTACTTCATATAATTTGAAATCATTAATATAGGACTCGCTGTTATGATTACTGTCTAATCTTCAATAGCACAGTCCCAAAGATATAGAAAAAGTCTATTAAGAATAAAACAGAAAATAGCTAAAATATTTACCGGAAGTAACATTCATAAGTAAATACCTACAATAGTTTGATTTTTTTTTATTTAATAATGAAATAAAACAGTGATTTTTTAGAAAATTTTGATTATTTAGAAATCTATTAATCAAAATGAATTCTTGCTTGCTGGAAATGTTATAATAAAAAAGTCATTATATTAAACTAGTAAGAATGAAGACACAGGCGTAAAATATGATTGGCACAACTTGTCTGAAAAGAAATTTCCATTCGACCCATTGATACCTAATTGAGTCTGCTTGAGCATTAGGCCTAAATGAAATAGACAATTAACGTAAATCATTGAAATATATGAAAATTATCAATCAGCATATGTAAAATGAAACATAAAGCCGATATATGGTGAGGAAAGACGACAGTTAATAACGGGACAATTAAGCCATAATACCAAAAAGAACAATTCATGAATAATAAAATAAAATAGAGGAAAAAATGAAAATTGAATTATATCTGGCTAGAGTAATGTCAGACACTTACATTAATGGACCCTTCCCAGCAGCCAATAGCTAGACATGTATTAATGGACAGACACTATGACAACCAATTTGTGACGGTTTTTTTTTTTCTTTCTTTAGATATGTTTCGGTAAATCTTGTTACGAGGCTACGGTGGGGTGGGGGAAAGGGGGAGGGATACAAAGCCGATCAGGAATCCTTCCTCCTCTTTCGCTAGCTTGCTGGTTCCTGACAGGATATTTTTTATCTCTGCCTTCTGTAACTTTACAGACAGCAAATGAATCCCTGACGGTTTTAGTAGTGCGCGCTGTCCGCGTCTAATTCGTGTTCGGGGCTGCAGTGTTCGTTGAGACACCACGTAAGAAATTAAGTTTTTACATCTTTCAACGGAACGATCTGTAAGGGCTGTTAGTATAATCTGCAGCATCGCGTGCATGTCGTAGAGCTGCATCGTACCTTCCCCTCACTATAGCCGGCCGTGATGAGGCCTGAGGCCCTATAAGCAAATAAATGAAGCCCGTGAATACCCACTTGTGGGTGGTAGATGGGTATCGTTATGGTAGTGGATCCGATCTGCATGCTGTGAGTTGTGGGTTCAACTCCTCGCGTGTTCAAACGCAACAAGTCACTCTCGTAGTGCCTCCAAGGCCCTTGCTCTATTGATTTTGGTGGGGGGGGGAGGTAATGAAGAAAAGGGGCACTATTAAAACCGGCATATATGTGGTCTATAGCAGTGGTACCCAACCGAGGGACCGGTACTGGTACGTGAATCTAATGGTACTGGGCCGCCCAAGAAAGATTATATTATTTCCTTTTTATTAACTGTGTTTTAATTTCTCCAGGGATAGTGTGAATTTCCATGAACAAGAGGTTAACCGGGGAAAATGAGTGGCTGTAGTAGTGTAAATAAAAACAATCTAAAATACAAATAATCAACGCCCTCCGCCCCCCCCCCCCCAACAGGTCACGGAGAAAATGTCAAACGTTGACCAGTCCGCGGCTGGGTATATCTATTATATATATATATATATATATATATATATATATATATATATTTAATTTTGAAATTCTTCTGTTTTTTAATCAGCAATTTTTCAGAAACTCATTTCATTCTATTCTCTCTCTCTAGATTGTGATGGTACCACTTGCCCCCTACCCCCTCCCCACACATAACGTAACCTCCATTCCCTAGGTCATTAGTCAGTAAGTGCTGTGTGCTAAAGACCAGAATGATGGTTTTAGTACCCAATCACACCGCCCCTCATCACATCCTCGGGGGCAGGTCGGTGAGGCGCGAACAGTTGAGCCCTGGACGGAAATGACGACGTTATGAAACAAATTCCTTTCCCCATCAAACTGAAGAGCTTCGCTTAATGGCAGTTGCTCAGCTTTTGGAAATGAGTATGTGATAGCTTCGCATGGCATTCAAGAGAGGATGGAAAGAAGAATCACAGGAGAGGGTGAAAAATGAAATCATACAACTGGATGAAGTTTTTTTTTTTCCTTTCCTTTGATGAAATCATCCAACGATTTTACTCCCAATTTATGAATGAGAGTGGAAGAATTTCGTTTCTACTTTCAAAAGAGATAATGCTAAAAATCTCAGCCAAAAGAGATAATGCTAAAAATCTCAGCCTCATTCAAGTTTACGGAACGATTTTATGTAATCTCTTAAATTCACAGATTTATTGTATTTCTATCCTTATTATATCATCTTTAAAATTTGCCAAGAATAAAAATTATTTCTAAATTTCAGAAGAAAATTGAGAGAGAAAGTTTCAACTATTTTTTTTAAAAGACAAAGAAAAGATGAAGGAGTAAACAGAGTAGACATACACATAGATAGACAAGCAGGAATAGATTGGATAGATAGATAGGTAAATATATTAGATTAAATAGATAGATAGATGAATAGATAGATAGATAGATAGATAGATAGATAGATAGATAGATAGATAGATAGATAGATAGATAGATAGATAGATAGATAGATAGATAGATAGATAGATAGATAGATAGATAGATAGATAGATAGATAGATAGATAGATAGATAGATAGATAGATAGATAGATAGATAGACAGATAGACAGATAGATAGATAGATAGATAGATAGATAGATAGACACAAATTTCAAAGTTTTTTTAATGCTAGTCGCCTAATCTATCAATCGAATAATTTCTAAATTCTTTGACTTTTTGATGAAAGCTGAGTAATCGCAATACATGCTGAATTAACACATCCTGGTAAAACATGGGTTTAAAACTAATAAAAATACGGACTCATCATTCAGAATAATAAAAAAAATAAACGCGGTATGGAAAACACAAAATAAAAAAAATGAAAATAAAAATATGTCGATTTATTAAGCAAGCGACCTTTTCTATTACGAAAACTATCCAGTGGGCCCTGTACATTCAACAAGCACTGTACACCCAACGAGCACTGTACACTCAACAAGCACTGTACACTCAACAAGCACTGTACACCCAACGAGCACTGTACACTCAACAAGCACTGTACACCCAACGAGCACTGTACACTCAACAAGCACTGTACACTCAACAAGCACTGTACACTCAACAAGCACTGTACACTCAACAAGCACTGTAATTCAACGAGCAATGTACACTCAACGAGCACTGTACACTCAACAAGCACTGTACATTCAACAAGCACTGTACACTCAACGAGCACTGTACATTCAACGAGCAATGTACACTCAACGAGCACTGTACACTCAACAAGCACTGTACACTCAACGAGCACTGTACACTCAACGAGCACTGTACACTCAACAAGCACTGTACATTCAACGAGCACTGTACACTCAACAAGCACTGTACACTCAACAAGCACTGTACACTCAACCACCTTGGGCTAATACTTATGTCGTCCCATGACGGAGCTCTTCATTTCCATATCAGTTCCTCACCTTTTTGCTGGCCATAACCAGGTCTGGTCTGCTGTCGTTCAATCAACCCCCTCCCCTACACACACACACCCTCTCTTTCCATTCTCTCACCCCCCCTCCCATCCCCTCCCCCCCACTCGACTTCTTCATCCACTCCAGGGACTCCATAACTTTCCCATTTACCGTCTTCACCGCTATCCTACTCCCCCCTCCCCCCCCCTCAGTCATTTGCCTCCCCCCCTCCCCCCGGGGTTATTGTGACGTCACAGCGAATTATTCCCCGTTTCCAGTGAGTGGTGATAGAGGTTAGCGACACTATTATTGACTTTTTTTTTCCTTCCCCCCATTCACTCGAAAATATTTTTTTGTTTCTTTTTATGAGTCCAGGGATAATAATTTGCTTCTTCTTCAAGCAGAAACTGTTTCTTTCCTTCTATTTTTATTCCCATCTCTCTGTCGTGCCTCCGCGCCCTACCCACCCCAATCCTTAACTCATTATAATCCAAGTTCTACTCCCTTCCAGCCACACCAGTGTTTTTCTATTTTAGATTCTATACCACTAGAGTTCGAGAGTAATCATGACGCAATTGTTACTTTTATTTTTCGAATGATGTGTTATATCCAACATAAAAAAAAGAAAATGCAGTTATGTAAATTGAAGTTAAATACTTATAGTCTTACACGTTTTTTTTTGTTTTTATTAGCTATTTAATTTTTACTTTTCTTTAAGCAAAAGCGAATGTTCCTTCTCCCCTCCCCCACCCACCCCCTACAGCCCTGCTACATCCAAGTAACTGTCTCATTCTCTGGCTATTTATAACGAAATTGATTATATTTAGAGGTAAAAAGATAAACAGTCGGGCAGATATTAATACAGATAGACAGACACTCTGATAGATAGATAGATAGATAGATAGATAGATAGATAGATAGATAGATAGATAGATAGATAGATAGATAGATAGATAGATAGATAGATAGATAGATAGATAGATAGATAGATAGATAGATAGATAGATAGATAGATAGATAGATAGATAGATAGAGGAACTTGGAGAATTGCTTCCCTAAAAATTTTCAATTAAAAGACTTTCTTCTTAAATTCAACCAATTTTTAAAAAAAATATTCATTAATCATACAAACAGGCAAAAAAAGAAATAATCTTATTAAATTCAATCTATTTTTTGTTTTTATTATCAACGATCAGTTTATGATGCAAAAACTACTTTTCGATCTTACTGAGGGAATTCCCCCCCCCCCTTTTTTTTTTTTGGCTGTTTTGTAAGGGACATAACCGTGAAAATGGCTTCAAAATAAATCAAGTAACTTTTACACTCCCTTGAAGTTTTTTTTTTTTATTATTATCATTTTTATATGCACCTGACTCGGATATTTCCCTAATGTTAAACAAGAAACCATTCAAGAAATACACACAACTTTAAGAATTAAAATTATTTCACGTCCATATTTCCACATAGAAAATTTCATTTTTCGTATTTAATCAAAGCGTGTTAGAGCAGCCATAGTCAAACTACTGGCCACTGGTTCTGAATCAATGCACTAGCCCTTTATGTTGTGACATTTACCTTTTTTATTTATACTAGCTCATGTTAACATTCCACCAATTCTGCTCTTATTCAGCCCCGTAGCGTGAAAATTCTACAGGAGGGGGCCAGGCAATAGCAGGGTGGGCCAGGTAATACATTTTACTAAGTAGAACAACTAAGCAGGGGGGGGGCAGACAAAACGCAGGCCGCCCCCCTGCCACCCTCCACCCCCACTGCACGCTACGGGCCTGCTCTTATTTCGGCCCGTTGGTCGAATTTTCCAGCTCAATGCGGCCAGCGACTTTAAAAGTTTGCCCACTGTTACGGGTCTCTTCTTGAAATAATACTTGTAGTAGCTATAAGAATTTCAGTCAACACTTAAGTTGAAGTAACAAAACAATACTATTTAATTCTTGAACATGAAATGACATATGATGAATTCAGAAGGAGTACAAAATAAAGCTATGAACATGCATCCGTCTATCTTGATGCCCAGAGCTAGACAATACTTATAACATACATCTGCATCCTATGATGCCCAGAGCTCGACTAACTAAAACAAAGCATGTGCTACCAACTGTCGGTTTTAGTATACGTCATTTCTACCAAATGACGTATACACTAGAACTCACTACAACTCAAGATGGCGGAATGACGCCATGGATACTGTGGTGGGCGGAGCCTACATGATTGCGTCATCAAACTTAGACTATACTATTCCTTCACACCCACCCTTGTGCTAAAGTGAGATTGTATTTCACGGGATAAAGGATATGTGCAATAATAATGTCTGTTAGTAGGAAAAATTAATAATTTATTTCAACTTTCTGAAATAAAAATTCAGACAATTTTCACACATGTACAGGACTTTAAGAATTGTACCAGAGTTTAAAATGGGGACAATGTCTCAATTTGTAGTCTTATTTTGAGAAAAAAAAAGTTGTTTTGCTAATACAAGCACCAGTCTACACAGTACACAGATTACTAGAAAAAGAAATGAAAAGGCCAGTACCTATTGACCAAAGGATTTTGTTGACCAGAAGATGTGTGTCCAGCTCCGGACTGTAGATCTCACCTAACGACTGTTCAACCAAATCAAAGTAAACATTCTTTTTTTTTTCCCAGCCCAAGTTCTTTCTTCACATCCTTTGAAGCCATTGGGAATACATTAGAATAGCTTATTGAACTTGGGTTAGACTGTAGCTAGTTACCCATCTCATTTGATGTGTTTATTTTACCGGAGAACTTTAGATGTAGCTATTGATTAGAGAGTTTATAAGAATTGTTTATATATTGAGGCAGTGGCGTATCGAGCTTAACTCGCGCCAGGGGCACAAAAACTTTTTAGCGCCCCCCTCCCCCCCCCCACCATTTTAAACCATATGATATGTAAATTATATCATTTGGCGCCCATTTGTGAGTAGCGCCCGGGGCATGATGACATCCCTTGCCCCCCTAAATACGCCACTGGTGTGAGGGCAATGTTGATTTATTCTTAATTAGCAATTTCTGGAGATAGTAAGGTGGCTCTGTATATCTGCTAACAAATCATGCACTATCTAGAACAAACATTTTACAAATAATAGCCGTAGCAGACAATTTTATCTGCCAAGAAAAAAATGTATTTTTTAAACTTTGTTAACATGCCGTCCTCTGTATCGTTCCTTACGGAAAAAAATTCCAGTTAATTTTTTATAAAATGTTTTTTAAGGGCTAGTTATCCCCCCTTGTTTGTTATGTGTATTATTTCCCCTTTGGTTGAATGTTATTGTGCCCCCCCCAACCACACACACACCTGCACCTCATAGAACCTAGTAACAAAAAAAAAACCCTTGCAAAAAAAACATTAATTACATTCTGGCAGACGTGAATTGATCGATTCTGCTTTTTGGACTAAATCGCCCCCCCCGCCCCCTCAACCACATCCCTTTGCAAACACACAAATGCTCACACAATCACAAATGCTCACACAAACAGAAAGCTCACACGGCGAGCTAGCTAGTCTTTTATACAAACGTGTAAAAAAAAAATTCTTAGAAAACACAAGCACCCACACACACACACCAAATGAACACTTTTTCCTAGTGAACATCGTTCAGCGCCCCATCGCACATTTTCACACACCCTACCACAGACCCCACACAACCACCCACAGATTTACTCACTCACTCACACTTTGTCCTTACTCCGACAAAAGGTCCTAAAGTCAGAATTAAAGACATCAGTCTCAAGACTCTGACGGCGGAACCCATTTAGAAAAAGAAAAAAAATCCATAATTCCTAGTTTGTTAGTCTACAGTCCAACCACCCCTCCCCCCCCCCCCCCCCAGTTCCCAATCCTCTGACCTAATCCTGATTTAATGTCTTTATACTGGATTCAACTTTTCAATAAGACCCTGCTTGTCTCGCTCCAAGTTGCCATGGCTACCACTGATACTTTCGTTACTATGATCTGAGCTACGATGTATCAAAGCAAAGGATATGTCGAAGTACTTTCTTTTCTAGCGTGTTGTTATTTGTAAAAAAAAATGCATTACGGTGTCTTTTTTCGTTCATCGTACATCGCTTGTTTGATCACTTCAATTATAAAATTTAAAGTCTAGATATTTAATCACACTCCTTCCCTCCCCCTACACACACACACATACACACACACCACAAACGATAAGGATCACCGTAAGGGGCAGTCTTATGACAGTTGAGGCCCCGAACGCAGAAGAAAATTTTGGGCACTTTTAAAAAAAAAGAGAGAGACATATCAAAGAGCTCACAATAGGACTCTGTGGGGCCCACTAATGATTCCGGCGGCCCACGGGCGTGCGCCCACTGCGGCCAGTCCTTTAATCAGTCTCTGGCCATGGTACAAAGTAGACATGTGTTAGTATCCCCAGAAACGGTTTAAATCTGTTTGGGTCCCTGGATACAGAAGAAACTATTGCTTGTAAGAATTTATTGTTGACTCTTTTGCTTCCCAAAAAAAAATCATATTGACCGTTGAGTTGGCAATCTTTTGTGGCGGTCAGTTGAGCCGGTCCACCCTCCTGCCCCTCCCTATTCACCTTAGCAGAGATGATGGATGATGATACATCTTTAGATATAAGTATCCAAATACTTTATCCATAATCTTTATTGCGACAAAAGTAAACAATCTCTTTCAAAACGTTGTAGAGGTTTAACACCTAGCAATGCTATTCAATGCGGGTCTAAGTATTTCATTGATGTTTATTATGTAGAAAAATACTGTGTCCTTATAAAAGTAAAAAACACGCATGTCGAGCTTCAGATTTACAAAGGGGCTGTCCATTAATTACGTCAACAAAATAGGGGGGAGGGGGGGTCAGAAAATTGTTGACAAGGGGGATGGGGGGGGAGGTCAAGAAAGTTGACGTCAACAATGTTACTTTTTTTTTAAATTTAATATAATTACTTGATAAATAGGAAAATTAAGCAGCGTTTGTAGTCCTGTGTTACACTTGTTTAACATTCAGTATTTTAATTTAAACTAACTATATTCCTACTAATTTTGCTACATAAACATTTTTTTGTTGGGGGGGGGGGTAATCAAATGTTGACGTAATTTTATAGGGGGGGGGGGTCTCTGGAAGTTTGACAAGTTGTTGACAAGGGGGAGGGGGGGTAAAAATCGCAAAAAATTTGTTGACATAAATAATGGACAGCCCCAAACCGTGCATTTCGTCATTAACTAAATCTCATTATCTTTCAATTATTTTGTGTGTGTGTGTTTAACTTGAGTTTGAATTTCCTATTTTCTACCATTTTTTTATATTTTCAGCTATAAGTACATTAAAGCCAGGGAGATAACTGGTTCTTGAACACGTTATGTTTCAAAATTATTAATTATTGATTTACCAGAAGAAAAATTTCACAGAGAGATCTTCAGTATTAATACCGTAAAGACACTGGACAATGACTTGAGAACAACAATGACAACAATGATCATTTCAGCGGCAAAGATCTCAGAAACAATGGCATGCAATTTCAAAAAAACACCTTTTACGAGACTAGCGTTCAGTCTATGGTCTATTTATAGAGTTTAATAATTCAAACTGTACAGTGCTTTGACTAAAGATTAAAGTTTCACCCAATACCTTTGAAGGATGTCTAAAAAGAAATAAAACACAACAAACAAAGAAACAAAAAAAAAAGTTGTACTCAATGAAAGATCATTATACCAACGGTAATTAAGAAAATAAACATTGATTTTGTTCTAGTGAAACCTAATGGTAACTTTGTTACACATTTTTTTTTATTGTTTCATTTTCTTAGAACATGAAAATTCTCTTATTTTAGGTCTGGTGGGTTTAGTTAGCGAAATTCTCTGACATTTCTGTGTTTAGGTCTGTTCTGTGGAAACGTTGCCATTCCTTGATATGTGGATTAAGGTAATGTTACTTTATATTTTGTTTTGTGTAAATGAGAGGTGTTTTATGGCAGTCAACACGATCCAACACAATGAAAGTTAGTTAATTGTGCATTACATTGTTTTCCATTTCTGTATATGTTATTGGTATCTGTTTATCTCTATTTTATTTGTTTATGTTTATGTTTGTGTTTGTGATTGTCGTGTTAGGGACATTTGGATTATTGTCGTGTTAGAGAAAATCCGTTGCTTGTCGTGTAAAGGACAATAGATGATTGTCGTGTTAAGGAAAATTAGAAGATTGTCCTGTATGAATCGTTAATTGTCAAAGTATGAATAGTTGAAAGCAGGTCCGTAGCGTGTGGGGGGGGCAGGGGGGGGGGCGGGCCCACCTTGCATTTTGTCTGGCCCCCTCTGCTTGTTTGCTCTACTTAGTGAAATGTGTTACCTGCCCCCTGCTATTGCCTGGCCCCTGCTGTAGAATGCCTGCCCCCTGCTTTAGAATGCCTGGCCAATGCTGTAGAATGCCTGGCCCCTGCTGTAGAATGCCTGGCCCCTGCTGTAGAATGCTTGGCCCCTGCTGTAGAATTTCCACGCTACGGGGCTGGTTGATGTCCAAGTATGAATCGTTGACTATGATGTTATGGAAAATTTGTTGATTTAATGTTTTATAGTCAAGTTGGCTATATTGTCTATGTGTTTATATTGTCTATGTGTTTATATTGCATATGTGTTCATATTGCATATGTGTTTATATTGTCTATGTGTTTATATTGCATATGTGTTTATATTGTCTATGTGTTTATATTGTCTATGTGTTTATACTGTCTATGTTTTTATATTGTCTATGTGTTTATATTGTCTATGTGTTTATATTGTACACAAAACGGCACCATCATATGATGAAAGATGGATTAAAACACTCGGACAACAGTCTCCATTTGGACTGTCACAATTGTTTTGGATACAAATAAAGTTTGAGCCCTGTTAAAAGATACGAAAGACCCAAATCCTGACGAGCTGTATCAGTAGAGTTTATTCAAATAAAAAATAATTGTATTACCAAACAGGTTTGGGTTTTGGTTGATTAGTTTGAAAGTCTCATGTTTATTTTAATGATTTGTTGATATTCCCATTGTGTTTGACTATTTGTTTCGCTTAGTACCCAGTCACCAGCTGCACATGAATTTAACGGATGACTATATACCAGGGGTCGGCAACTTACGGCTCGCGATGTCAAATTACGGCCGTCCAGTTCCATGTGGAAATAATAATAATTTTATTATTTTATATACCTATTCATAATCAAATACCGTAATATTGAAAACAATTTCAGTGGCTCTTTAAAATCTGAGAAAATTGTAAATTATAACTTTTGGCTCTTTCGTCTCAAAAGGTTGCCGACTCCTGCTCTAAACCAATACAATTATTATATAAGTATTTCACACATTAAAACAAGTTGTTGTTTTTGCTGTCGTTCTAATATATTGTTTGTAGAAAACAGTTCATTGTACGACAACAGATTTTTATCATATTTTTCCTGTAAAATGATATCCTTGAAACACCATGATTGAGTTTGAACAGCTTAAGATAGAATCGTGACATATGTAAACAAAACGTTCGACAGTGGTGGTAATTTTGGGAATCACCTAGTTATACAATAAATGGAAGTTATGTTGTCTACATCTACTGGTTCATGACTTTAAAACTATTAATAGATCAAAAATATATACATAAAGTCCACATAATTACACTTGTGTTTATGTTTGTGTGTCCGTAAATTCTTGGACCTATGCGTTCGATTATTACATAACAAAAGCCTTTAATAATTATGTTACTAAATTATTCAGGGGAAAAAATATATAACATGGTCATTTGAAACTGAAACTTTAAAAAAATACGGTTAATTTCAAATACGTATAGAACACGGCATGTTTTTAAGTACAGTTTTATAGACATTTAGCTCATGATATAATTCAGTCGATATTAATGTTGATTTGAGCTTAACCTTGAAATATCTTCATTAGAGAGTATTGATGACGTCATCTTTTGAAATTAATAAAAATATGTCGTGGCCGGACAGGTGAATGAATGAAAAGTCGTAAGTAAACTAGATTAATGGATGTGTTGAAAAAGTGAGAGTTGAGATGACGAATGAATAGGTTGATGGATGGATTAATTTATAGATGGATCAATAGATTGAAGTGCCAATGGATGACAGATTTAGATGTGTTGATTGATGGATAAATAGATGACTTAAATAGCGGATAATATTAATGGATGGATAGGCGACCGTTGGATGGATATGTGTGTGTGTGTGGATATGTGGATATGTGGATTAAAATGGATGAGGATAAATATACAAGTAAAGGCGGTTGGGCGATGTGCTAACCACACAATCCCTTCATATGCCGAGGTTATAGAAACAGATGAATTCTACACTTCATCTGCCCCGATGGCTCAGTATGGCTAAGGGAACTTCACTTTTATTATACAACTGTGTGCATGAATAGATGGATGGTTATGTTTTACGGGTGGATCAGTGGATGGACAGGTAGGTGAAGGGATTAATTCATTGACGGACAGGGGAATATGCGGACGGATAGACAGATTGGTAGATACTGTATATACAGAACGTACTAATCTAACATTTTTTTTTCATTCATAGGAAATGACCACTCTTGGTACGATCACAGTATTCCTGTTGTCACTGAGTCACTGGACACTGGTCGCAAGCAGCAGGTGTGACTCTACCAACCAGACATGCTCAGCCAACTTTATTCTCCACTCTGACATTCAGCTGGTCGGGTGCCTTTCTGGGACGCCGTCTGCCTTCACCAGATCAAGGTTACCACTGGACTGCCTGTACGATGACGTGTGCATCGCACTTGTCTGCGACCAGTCCATGACGTCATGCTACCCTTGCAATGGAAATCAGGTCTCCGGGATATCATTCAGTTCCAGCCCTACCTATCTAAGGAGGAGGTACTTCAAGTCATTCAAGGCCTTCGACCCTCAGATACTCATCACCGACGAGCTCATTGATATCCCAGAAGGACTGTGGCCAGGGGATGTGGTAAGTGGTGGCGGTGGGTGAGTCAATGTGGCGGTGGGTGAGTCAATGTGGTGGTGGGTGAGTCAATGTGGTGGTGGGTGAGTCAACGTGGTGGTGGGTGAGTCAGTGTGGTGGTGGGTGAGTCAACGTGGTGGTGGGTGAGTCAGTGTGGTGGTGGGTGAGTCAATGTGGTGGTGGGTGAGTCAGTGTGGTGGTGGGTGAGTCAATGTGGTGGTGGGTGAGTCAGTGTGGTGGTAGGTGAGTCAGTATGGCGGTGGGTGAGTCAATTTGGTGGTGGGTGAGTCAGTGTGGTGGTGGGTGAGTCAGTGTGGTGGTGGGTGTGTCAGTGTGGCGGTGGGTGAGTCAATGTGGTGGTGGCTGAGTCAATGTGGCGGTGGCTGAGTCAATGTGGCGGTGGATAAGTTGACCGTTAAATTAGTGGGCTCGAACATCGTGTGACTGGCTGAGTGGGGTTAGTATCCAGTCTCGATCGTCTTATCGTTGGGTCATAAAATCTCTGAATATTTCATTCATGACCTTTACCCCCTACCCCCCCCCCCCACCGGAGACATTGGTTGTCGACACAGATATTCAGGTTGGTCTGTAGCCTGGTGATGTGATAAGAGCTTCTGATTCAATAGGTAGATATTGGTTTACCTTCTTATCTATTAAAAGCCACTTATTGCTGTCTCCGTTAGGCTCAGTTTTAAGTTTGGAATGTAACAAAGACATTCAATGGTTGTTTATAATTCCAAAAATTGTACCCCCACTACACATGGCAAAGTATTTTTTTTTTGTAATATTATAAGATAATTTTATTTATTTAGTAAATATTTATAATTAAATGACTATTTTGATATAATAAACCTAATGATAACATTCAGTGCAGCAGCGATCAACCAAATGTAGGATCTTGGGAAACAGTAAATTCATGATTAATTGTCGTGAATCGTTTGTTTGTTTGTTCTGTTTATTTGTTTTTGTTTGTTATTGAAGTTTCTGAAAGGATAATACGCATATCTCTTAGATCCTTTAAACCACATATGGGACGGTTTTTTGTGATTCCCTTCATTCATGCCCTACATGAATTATAGTGCAATGGCCAAGTAGGTACCACGTGATGAGATAGGTTAGATTAAAGGGAAACGTCGTTAGTAAAACCCACAGCATGTAGATAATGCTACACCATGTTGATTTAGCGCGCTACCATTTGTCCACTCTTGTCTAACAAATAATGTCCAAATTTGTCGTTGGACTACCATTTGTCCACTCTTGCCGAACAAAATGTTTCTGTTTTCTATCTTCCCTTCATTCTCCGTTTGTTATTTCATGAATTCGCTCTTGTTTACAGATTTACATGAAAGCTACAGTACTAAAATACGACAACTTTCTAATGAACCTCTTCGTGGACAACTCCACCATCAATTACCACGTCAGAGCCAGGTGCGCAGGTAACTGCTCTGACACTTTCACCTGCGGCTCCGCGGACTGCTCCAGCAAGTACCTGACTATGTCCTACTTTGTGAACGGCAACTGGGCGGCCAACACGTTGGTCAGCTACATCTACCCCTTTGTGGTGAACACCACCTTTGAAGTCTACTACCTGGTCCAGCTGAACTCTGTGTCCTGCTACATCAACAAGGTGTACTCAAGCACGTACGCAACACCCCTGACGTCAGACCGAGTTCGCTATGTGCAAGTCAAGGGCAACCTGTTTGTTCATGAACTAAGTGTTTAAATACATGCAGCCGTTCATGAACAAAGTGTTTAAACACAGACAAGCGTTCTTAGACTCTGTGTTTGAAGATAGAATTTACGTTCTTAGTTTTAGTTATAAACACAATAAAACGTTCATAAGCTGCTTTTTGTTTACCCACACACACACACACAAAGATAAATATATATATATATATATATATATATATATATATATATATAAGTTTAATGAACTATGTTTTAAAACACAGATAAGCGTTGATAAACAAAGATTTTAAATTATTGAAGGCCAAACGTTTGTCTCTTTATGCACCAGTATTCTTTCTGAGCCTATACCTTACCTCCCCTTGTGTATTTCAAAGAATAGTTTCTCCCCTTTAAGTATAAACTCGTATTAAATTTTCGTACAGACAGATAGACTGAGGCCTCGAAACGTATTAGAAAAATATATCCCGCGCATGGCCGGCCTTATAGCCGATCTGGCCGATTCTCCAAATTGGGCTCCACACCTGGCAGGGGCCCAGCAAATTACATTTATATTAATAGTAATACTTGTTATTGTAAAAAAAAATTCAAGAGAGGCTTAGCAAGCACCCATTAAATTGGGTCCCGCAATTCCAAAGGTCGGCCCTGATCCCGTAGGACCCCGAGTACCTTAAGAACGGATCTGCAAACATGTACTGTGTACTTTTGACATAGCTGTTTGTTTTCACAAGTACTTTTTTCATTACATGTTTACATCGTAAAATAAATTTTCATAATGGTAATAAAATAATATAAGAAAATGAATTAGTTGAAGTAAACTGAAGAAAGATTGTTGTAAAATGTGTTAGAAAATTAAAGAATTATTTGATATTGTTTTTTTTTTAATTACAACCAAATAAAAAAAATGTATTATGGCTGTGCAAAGATAATTTTATTTTTTTTTTTTAATACAAGCAAGCCAATGTAAGGACTTAACAAAAGAACATACAATACAGCATCGATATAACCCCCGTCTGGATTATATGTGGTCTGGATCAGGCAGGGAGGCATGTTTTAAGCATCTGTTGAGCCTCAAGAGGCTCAAACATTTTGGTTGAATAACGCTTAGTCTTTTTGAGAGAGTGGAAAATGTCACCCCTTGCTGGTGGTTAAGTTTGTCAGCTAGTATATGTCTAACATGTACCTGTAATGGATTCATTCATATAAGAAATAAAGAGTTAAATTGTTGTGCAATTTTAGCAGTTCCAGTTTTCTACCTCAACGATGAGACATGAGGCATGAGTCATAATAGTAACGTGAAGACAAGTGGCATATTGGATGTAATATGTCACCTTACAAAAAGAAAGTCACTGAAACGTATTTCTTTATGGTGATGTGTTAGCACCGTTCGTTTCCTTCCATGTCACCTTATTTGACCTCATTTCACTAATTAAACCATTCTCACATTACTTCACCTCATTTCAACTATTGATGAAAACTTTCAAGTTGTAACGCTATATATTTTAGACATAGATTATTTTATAGAAATTTATAGGAATTATATTGACTAAAAAAAGCCTCATCGCTATTACGGGTAATTTTTTATTTTATTGCGTCCGTAGCCGGTCAAATCAAAATATAGATTCGTAACAAAACGTCAATATGCTTACAATAGTTTCATCCTGTCAACCAATCACGTGTACTGCAAAAGGGTCATTGACTTCTTCAAGTTGAAAACCTGAACTATAACATAAACATTTCTCAAGATTAACATAACATAATAACATAAAATTTGAGCACAGCGTTGTGTGTGTTTGTGTGTATTATGTGTCTTTATGCCTTGACTTTTACATTTAATTCATATTAAATCATACCAATACTTCATCCATCCTTTTCGTGGTCCGGCCCGGCGGTCAAAATTACGAGCCCACTGTGACCCGTGACTCAAAAAGTTTGCCCTCCCGGGCTATAGACTGATAAGGCCAATGCAGTTGCTCGGTCCGTTATGAGCGGCTTTCATTGAGCATTCGTTTCTGTTTATTATTTACATTCTGCTTTTTAAATTTTAATAAATTTTCCCGGGGGGGGGGGGCTGAAGAGGAATGGTATTGACAGAGTTTGATGACGCAAATGGGTGGGCTTCGTCATGGATATCTAGATTTAACACCAGGATGCACAACCAAACAAAATTTCATTCTAGCTGTGTACGGTTTAGGCTGACGCAAGGGTTAAATAAAGTTGCACTATTATATATACCATATACATTAGGGTGGGGCAAAAACTGACAAATTTTGGAATTAAGGTCTCCGACAAACCAAAACCAGTGATCCATATGAATGTAAAAGCGTAGACAAAAACAGTTTTATTTTCTGTATAACCGTTTTCTAGCAACTCTGTCTTTAAAAAAAAACGCAATTAAATGTGTTCTGAAAATATAACGCTGCTGAACAGAGTGAATTATTAACAATGTTAATGGTTATTAAAATCAAACACAACATATTCAGCAACAACAATCTCTAGTAAAATAAAAAAAAACAAAGTTATTTGCAACAGTACGGCAGTTTAAATGTGAAATTAATGCAGAAAGTCTGCCTTTGTTTCTATTGTTGGCACGTCCGATCTTGATTTCTTCCTTTGAATAATAGCACCATGGCGTCTATCATGTCCGTATACTTTGCCACAAACTGCTGTGACATCCTTGATGTTTCTTTCAACATCTTGCGAATGGCATGGAAAGTGAAGTAGAATCACCTGGCCGTAACTGGCAATATCTTCGGCAGTGATGTCCTGCAGCAGTGGAGGTGAATCAAACTCGACCAGTTCCCAGTTAACCATGCCAATGTAGACTCAGCTGAAAAGTTTATTTTAATTCTGTTCTTGTCAAAACAACGAATCTTACACGTGTCACTTGAGTGAGTACTTCGAGCCAGCAACACTTTTTCGTATGCAAATTTTCTAATGTTTTCGTCTTTGTCGCCAACAGCCGCCAACAAGATAGGTTCTGGATGACAAAAGTAGCTGTTTTTTTGAAGCAATGGAGCCACGACAGCCTGATCATTTGTGTCAAGTTTTTGGTACAGTGAAATCATGAAGAAGTTCTTGGCTCCACCCTGGCAGCTTGGATGAGATTAGTTAACCATCTGGCATGACTGATTGTCCCAGGTTGGGCAGTCTCTATGTATGAGATGTAACTCTGACCAGCGCTGCAACCACTTTGAATAAGCAGACACATTTTCAGTAAATACTGCTGATCTGTACTTAGATCTTTCATCACCTCGTCTTCAACCTCAACAACAGAACCTGAAACTGGAGAAAATTCGATGATTGATTTCAGCTGGGGTTCAAATTCCAGCATACTTGCCATCTGTCCTTCTGAGGTCTTTGGATCAGTTGTTTTTCTCATCAACGACTTCTATTAGCTTCCTTAAAGGCAATTCGTTTGCATGCAGTAAACAATCCAACCACTGAAGAAGCCTTCGTAGTTGAAGTTCAAGTTGTCGGAATACACCATTATGTTTATTTATTGGTGTTCCATCACAAACAACTGCTTGTACAGTTAGTTTCGACTTGCTGCTTGTAACCACTGACATAATTTCTCTTTATAGTAATGTAAACAGTTATCATTTAGCTGTACAATAGGGTTGGGCAAACTGCTGTTGTCACTGTCAGACATATATAAATAGATGCTCCCTCATCTAGTGATCAATTTAACAATTCATGTTCATGTGTTATTTTTATGTCTAGGGGTCGCAACTTTGAAAAATACAGTTCTTATAGTACATTTTATGTACTGCCGAAGATATTGCCAGTTACGGCCAGGTGAATATGTTGTGTTTGATTTTAAGAACCATTAATAATTCACTCTGTTCAGCAGTGTTATATTTTCAGAACACATTTAATGGCGTTTTTTTTTAAAGACAGAGTTGCTAGAAAACGGTTATACAGAAAATAAAACTGTTTTTGTCTACGCTTTTACTTTCATATGGATCACTGGTTTTGGTTTGTCTGAGACCTTAATTCCAGAATTTGTCAGTTTTTGCCCCACCCTTCTGTACAATTATACCAAACATAAATATGATAACTATTCTAGATGCATTTCGTTAATAATAGTTGACGCTTTTAGGGGTTAATATTCATAAAATGTACTAAAATAACTGTATGCTGGCTTGTTTTCGTTCGTTTGCTTGTTAATTCTGGTTGTTATTTTGCGTTATTGATTTGTGTTATTACTGTTGTTTTTCTAAAATTTCTCTTTTTGTCGGTAAAATTTACGTATAATAATCGTTTTGGTTTATAAATCTAATTTTAAATATAATAAATAATTAAGAAAATGGTCAATAAGTGTTCTGCATACGGATGCAAAAGTGGATATGACAGTGTTGAAAAAGTGGAAAGTAAAGGAGTTTCTTTTCATTCGTATCCATTAAACAATGTGGAATTATGTGAAAAATGGATTAAAGCTAATCCTCGCCAAAATTTTCAGCATGGGAAATATTCAAAAATGTGTTCGCTCATTTCTTGCCATGTTATTTTGTTAGTGATGTAAAAGATACAAACATGTCTCAATCAAAGAAAAGATGTGAATCCAATAAACCTGTTAGACCAAAAATGAAATTGAAAGATGCTGCAGTGACAAGTATTTTTCAGGATGCACCATCATACTTATCAACTCCGAAGCACCGTAAAACAACAATGAAGTCTTCGTCATCAGCTCGACAAGAAGTTGTTGAAAATCAAATGATGGAGTTGGAAAACTTGTTTAATGAAAATGATGTCATAAACAAGTTATCTTTAGTTGATCTAAAAGAAAAATTAAGTAAAGAGAAAATACCTTCTGGGGGTGAACAAACATGCGAGAACATACACACCACAAATGTTTGTTTGGTCATATCTGGTATATGCATCAGGCACTGCATCTTACTCTAAAGTATTGGAAAGTGGAGTTTTGAACCTGCATTCAATAAACACTTTAAAAAAACTAACAAGACGAGTACATGAAAAAACAGGGCTTGACAACACAAGTTACCTCACACTTCGTGTTAGCACATTAAACCAGCTGGAAAGAATGTGCACAATCATAATCGATGAAATATATGTGGCCAAGCGTGTTGAATACTTTTCCGGCAAGTTTCATGGATTGACAGCTGAAGGAGAAAAAGCTTCTACTCTTCTGTGTTTTATGGTTAAATCTCTTTGCCATAAATATAGAGATATGGTAGCTCTCTACCCTATCCATAATTTGACTGCTGGCCAAATGCATCAATGTTACACAGAAGTGATGGAAATGGTGCACCGAGCAGGGGTTACTGTAATTGGTATTTCGGTTGACAATGCAGCTGTTAACAGAAAGTTTTATATTCAAGAACTTTGTGGAGGCACGATTAAACCATCTATTGAAAACAAATGGACTTATCAGCCAATGTTTTAAATTTTCGATGCAGTCCACAATTTAAAAAAAATAAATACAATAACTTTTTGAATCGACGATCCTTTGTCTTTCCAAAATTTTGCAACAATAACTTTGCAGCACCTGATTCATCAGCCGATTTTCAGCTTATTTAGGATCTTTACAACTTGGAGCTTAACATGGTTGTTAAGAAAGCATACAAGCTGAATGCGAAAGTACTGAATCCTACAAATATTGAGAAAACGTCTGTCAAGCTCTCATCGTCAGTGTTTTGCGAATCGACTGTGAATGCTTTAAAATATTATGTGGAGAATGAAAATAAAGTTGAATGGAGTGCAACAGCTTGGTTTGTGGGTATTATCACCAAACTCTGGGAAGTTTTAAATGTAAAAACTTGTTCGAAGGGGAAAAGAAAAAGAAACTACCACATGGATCCAGTAAAATCTTCCTCTGATTGGAAAATAGAATTTCTCTTAGAATTTCTCGATTTCCTACACAGCTGGCAAAACGCAAAAACAAAAGGACTCAGTCGTGAGACTTATTTGGCTGTTTGGATGCTCTTGCTAATTGTTGCAAATATTTGATGAGTGAGACAAAATTGAAATTCATCCTTCTTGGTCATCTGCAGTCGGACCCCATAGAGTTGAGATTTGGATGGTTGCGCCAAATGTCAGGGGGCAATTATTTTGTCTCAGTTCGGCAAGTTGCAGATAGCAACACCAAGATAAAAATGATGTCTCTGTTAAGTCATTCGAAATTGACTATTAGCGAGATCGATGATTTCATTGATGATGTTAAAAGCTTGCCAGCTGGTACAGATGAAAATGTAAATGCAATTTTAGATTGTTTAAAAATTTCGGAAAGCCCTAATGACGATGAAGCATCAACAATATATTATGTTGCAGGAGCAACTGCACATTCCATCCTTCATCAGAGTAAATGTAACAGCTGTAGAGAAATATTAGTCGATGAAAATTCTAAAGACATTGACGAATTAAGATCGAAAAAACTGGATGTTTTTTTTGAACGATGTCAATAGAGGAGGGCTATTGAAACCATCTGAGTTCACCTTCTCTACTTGCCTACAAAATTGTAAAGTATTCAATTCATTGAAAAGATCAGCAAGTAGTCTGAATCTAATTCTTGGACAAACAAATAAAAAAAAATTGTTAAAATTGTTGACAGAGTAACAATTGATGAGTCATTGCTGATTGGAGAAAATTTTTGTAATTTCAATCATAATTTAAAAGAACTTATTTCTGTTAAATTTTTTAATTGTTCGTCTAAAAATTATGTTAAGCAATTGAATGAGACGGTTCATGAAAAAACAATGAAAAAAACGAAAAATAAATAAAGATTTCAAATTAAAAAATTTGTTATTAAAAGTTTTCAAACTTTAATTGCGTTTGTTTTTATAAAATAAAAACAAAAGTACCAAATATACAAAACTGCTATTAAACATGAAGACTAACGCCAAACACTTGATTGTGTGTCAGCCTAAAACGTATTCTTTAAGATATTGGTTTCCTTCCTGATGCTATATCAAGATGTCCATGGCTTCGTCCACCACAGCTCCTATGACGTCAGTCCTCCATCGCGCTGTTGAATTATTCTCAGTTATATGTTTATACATTATTTGGGTAGAAATGACGTATCCTACAGCCGACAGTAGAGATCACGCATATTGTTTTGCCAGTTGTGCTATCAGTCTAGCTTTGGGCATCGCAGAATGCGGATGCATGTTGTAGTTTTGTATCTAGACAGAAGTTATTGTACTCCTCCTGTGTTCACACCATTATATGTCAGTTTATGTTCATGTAGTGGCTGTCGATACATCTGCTGCTACAAGTTATTAAAAGGACCTCGCAACAGGAGCAGAATTTTATTTTTCATATCATCAGCCAACCCAAAGTGTTGGCCTTTGTTCTTTGTTGATATTAAAACTTTACATTCGGCCTCCTGAGTTTGAATAAAGCATTAAGCCATGCACACACATACAAGCACGCACACGCACACATACACACACACACACAAACAAATTTTTTTTTAAATGAAATTGATTTATAAACCTCAGACTTGTAATAATATCATATCAAGTTTTTTAATACAAAAACCTTTAATGGAAATGTTGTTTTTGTTTATTTCGTACGGCTTCCGTGGCTATGTAAACAGCAGCTAAAATAACCTTCACCTTTCAATCGACTTATGTAATGCTTGCTGTCACTCCGAAGATAGTTTTTTTTTAAATAAAAATTGTTTGTGCATGCACTATTTTTTAACAAGAAATAACACTAAAAAAAAAATTCGTACAATCTCAATACGAACAATTTATTTGAAACAAAAAATTTCTTTTAGTTTTTTTGGGGGGAAAAAGACATCTGCCAGTTATTTGTTGCAATGTTATTGATGTGCAACTTTCCCGGAGGTCTGAGGCGTCGTATGTCTGAGGCGTCGACTTCAATGTGCAATACACGTGTGCAATGAAGCTAAAGAAGAACAGAGCAAACACCATTCTTAAACTGTTCTTAACTTGTCCTATGTGTTTTTTTTTAGTGCTAGAAATGAAGAATTGAGATATGAAAATTTTTGAGCACTAAAATTGTGATTGTTTGTGCTTTTATTTTTATTGTTTTGTTTTTTTTTGGTTTGTAGAAGCAATTATATTTTCTTTTCGTAGGCATAGTCCGGTTCAGTGTGTGTTGCACCTTTTCAATTAGTTACATATTGTTGTTTTGGATTTAAAGTTCCCTTAGCACTAATTGGCCATCGGGACAGATGAAGTGTAGAATACATCTGTTTTTGTAGGGATTGTGTGGTTAGACTTTACTTTCCCTACTTAAGTCAGGTACCCATCATAAGCTGGGTGAACTTGTGGGACGACGTTTGGACCAAATTTCATCAGGTAAAAAAAAACTCTCAGGTCGACACTCGAGTATGTACACAACTCGACCATCCGTACCTGTTGATGGATTTAAGTGTGGATGAATTTCGACGTTTGGGAATGTGTTTTTGGGGAGGATGGAAAGATAATTGAATGAATGTGCATATGGTCGAAAAGAAAGGTCTGTTCCATTGGTGATGTGATAACTGTTGGTGGGTAAGCGTGGTGGTGAATGAATCAGACTTTGTGAGTGAATCAGTAATGATGAGTGAATCAGCAACGATGAGAGAATGAGTGATGACGAATAAACCAGTGAAGAGGAGTCGAAAGGACGCTTGGGGTAATGGACGGTCAGACTTACAGATTGATGGATCAACGGGTGGGCGAGAGACGGAATGGCTGGCGTGTTGATGAAGGAATCAGTGGATAGTATGAGCCTGATATATACGGATCGATGTATTAAAAAACGGAAGAATCAATGGGTATGGTATAAAATGAGTTCATTTAACATTTATGTTTCTCTTTTCTTTTTTCCTAAGGAAATGACCCCTCTTGACTTGACCACTTGTTCTCTTCTGTCAATCACTTTGATGACACGGGTCAGTAGCAACAGATGTGGCCTGATCAGCCGGTCCAGATCCGTAAAATCTATCCTACAATCGGTGTCAGTGTAATTGCAATGAGATGTACATGGAGTATGTCGCAGGTTCAAATGCAAGATTACTGTGTATTTTTAAAATATGATTATAACCTCACCATATAACCGTGATATATCTATATATATATATATATATATATATATATATATATATATATATATATATATATATATATTTCCTTGTTTTGCCACAATACAAAAAGAGATTTTTCTAGGGCTGTAGTCATAAAAACAAAGTTTGTTCTAAATGTAGTCATTTTTCAATGGTTTTTTAGACATAATCAGTTGAAATATAACACTTTGCAGCCAGGGACAAAGATTGTATTACAAAGTGCCATGAACACATTTGGTTTTAAATTTGTCTCCTTTGATAATTGAAATTAAATCATTCATGATATTTCTTTTTTACATTCTGGGTTTTTATTTTTGTTATTATTTCCCAAACGAATCCCCTTTGCATTATTTCTCTCTACTTTTATATGAGCGGTTGCAATTGATTTTCCAAAAAAATTCTTCCTTGATAATTATTTCGTTCGTTTGTTTTTTATCTATTCGACTCAATTTATTACTAGAATAATAAAAAAATTGGACTGTCAAACGTAACAAGCCATTGTGGCTCACGGTTTAAAAAGTTCACACACACGTGAACTAGAGAATTTAATCTCTAATTCAGAATAAATTTGAATCATAAGTGTGTACGCTAACTTAACTGCTCCTATGTACACACGTTATACTGCCATACTGACTACAGGTGTTAACGAAATAAAAGGAACAAAACAGTCACGAGATGGACCACCAGGCTCACATTGGCTATGGACCACCAGGCTCACGTTGGTTATGGACCACCAGGCAAATGTGTGTCCATTTCTTCAATATCATATCTTATTAATAATAGCTTGGGACTGGAGTCGAGCCAGAGTAACCAAATAAAGCAATGAAATACATTTCTGATTATTGATATAAATTTATCATAACATGAATACTTTAAAGAGCCCAACTGATCAATATTAATCAGTGATTAAAAAAATATGTGAAAATATTACACACTCACAGTAGTTACCAGATATTGATCAAAGTTCGCTTTCAGACTAAACTTACCACTCACCTGTAACTTTTACATTTATAAATACAAAAAATGAAGAATTGATAGGATTTGAATTCATTCGACAGTAGCACAAAAGTGTTATTGTTTAATGAACTATTTATTTAATGGTGCATATTCCATACAGCCCCGTAGCGTGAAAATTCTACAGCAGGGGCCAGGCATTCTACAGCCGGGGCCAGGCATTCTACAGCAGGGGCCAGGCATTAGCGGGGGGGGGAGGGAAATAAATTTTACTAAGCAGAGCAAACTAACAGAGGGGGCCAGACAAAAGGCATGGGGGGCCCGCCCCCTGCCCCCCCCCCCGCACGCTACGGGCCTGATTCCATATGACAGTGGACTTAACCTCGGTTTATTGACCATTGCGTATTGGGTCAGGTCATTTCCCTGATTGAAACCTCTAGGCTATATTTTGTTTACAAATGCCGTCGTCTAATAATAGGCTGGTGATCCTTTTTCTATGACCTATTTCTTTGTTGGTATACTTGTCCAGTACACTCAACACCTGTGTATTGAACTAGGTACTTCCCCTAGTTTAAACTGCTAACCAATGCTTTGTTTACATATTTTACCGAGACAGTCGTCTGGTTGTAAGCTGGTAGTATTTTTTTCTATACTGACATAGACGGTCAAATGACGCAAGTCCTGTCGATTGAGCTAGGTACTTCCCCCGAATAGAAACTACTACGACACAACGCAATGTTTACAAACACAGCCGTCTGGTAGTAAGCTTCTGGTAGAATTTTGCATGACCTATTTCTTTGATTGTATACATGTCCAGTGGACAACACAACTCCTGTTGGTTGAGCTAGGTACTTCCCCGAAATAAGACTACTGGCCAATGCTATCTTTACAAACACAGCCGGCTGTTAGTAAACTGGTAGAAGTTTTTTTTCATGACCTATTTCTTTGTTTGTATACATGCACATTGCACAGTGGACATACAAATGTTTGTTGAACAAGGTGCTTCCCCAGATTGAGACTTCTAGCCGATGCATTGTTTACATATCAAAATATATCGCAAGACATTAACATGTCAAGTGCTAGTAGTGATATAACTCGCTGTTAATTTGACAAGATAGTAAAATTCCCTGATCTAAAATCAGAGACGTACCTAGGGTGTGGGGAGGGGGGATCCTAATTCGAAAGTCCCTCGGGACCCAGCTTATATCACGTCATGGTGTCGAATGTCAAAATGCAGGGCCCCCATAGAGACCAAGCCCCCCCCGGGTCACCAAATCCCTTTTATGATGTATAACCATCAATAGCATTTTTGTAATATAAAATATTATCTTACGCTCAAGTTTATGCCCACCCGGTGTTCAAACAGTGTAGCTACTTAGCTATTACTAAGCTTCTGTTTGAGTCAATTTGCACCATAGGAAGGTGTAGCACTAACATATTTCACGTTTACGTATGATATCGTAAAGACCTTCTCAGTGTCATTCTTAAACAACACAATGGTATTGGGCCAAGAGGCGTTCCTAGGGTTGGGTCCGATATCAAAAAGTCCCCCCGGGCCCCAGCTTGATGGGGGGCCCCCCAAAATTTTTTTAGATTATATATTAAGTAAATTATCTCATGTCATGGTGCCGAATGTTAAAATACAGGGGCACCCAAGAGGCCAAGCCCCCGGGGCCCCCAAATCCCAAGGTTCGGCACTGCGAGCGCCTCCACATCCAGTATTAATTTGTATGTAAACTGTAAACTGCTGCTAGGTGGCGGGGCCCCGACCAATACTTTTTGCATACGTCTACCAGAAAATAACAGGGATTATCTGCCTAAGGTGCTATGATTAGATCTGTATATAGTACATATTAGAAACACATGCCAGACAATTTATGATGAAGGATTGTTTTTAATTTGGTATTTAGCAAATATTGAAATAAATCAAAAAGAAAAGACATGTTTATTTTAACACCAGATATATTTATTTTATTACAATATAACAATCCAATATGTTTACAAGTACTCATGTGAAATAAATAAATAAATAGAAATTATAAGAGAACAGTGTGTGTTCATGTAATAGAGAAAAAGCCAAATAAATTAAACATCATGAAAAACATGAAATAAATTCATTTTGATGTTGTCATTTGTTTTTAAAACATTTACAAACACAATTTTTTTCATTATAATATGTATTTAACAATCGTAAAAGTACTTCTTCATGCATGCAATACAGATACAGGCAACGCTGAGCTAACTGAATGGAAAACTAGACGACCGTTTTTTCACCATTTCCCTTTCTAACAAAACAAAAGGTCTTTTGGTCAGGGAACAGCCATCCAGATACTTTCTTAATATCTCGAGAGTAGTGGGTAGGGGCCTCCTTCTCAATGTTTCTACCTATGGGCCCGCGAAGAACAGCCATGTCTAACAGCACACTGCAAATGCATACACATATAGGGATACATTAACACTTACGCCTTAATTCTCAGAATATATGAGCAAGTATGCAATATCTATGATATATCCATCTTCTATTTCTCCACTTCACCATGTACGTCAATCTCAACACTAGCAAAATGTAAACTGAAAGAAAATGCCACTGGTTTCCACTTTGAGATGTGAAGATGTGTCAAAGAAGTCAGTTTTGAATACCAATAATAAACCTAACATCTTGATTGTGAAGATTTTTATTACCAGGTACATTGTATACAAATGATTAAGACTGCCATCAGACCATCATTTTGTGATCATATGGTAAAAAAAGGTTTCTAAAAATATTAGAAGACTGGCTGTAAGCTTCTGGTAGAATTTTGCATGACCTATTTCTTTGATTGTATACATGTCCAGTGGACAACACAACTCCTGTTGGTTGAGCTAGGTACTTCCCCGAAATAAGACTACTGGCCAATGCTATCTTTACAAACACAGCCGGCTGTTAGTAAACTGGTAGAAGTTTTTTTTCATGACCTATTTCTTTGTTTGTATACATGCACATTGCACAGTGGACATACAAATGTTTGTTGAACAAGGTGCTTCCCCAGATTGAGACTTCTAGCCGATGCATTGTTTACATATCAAAATATATCGCAAGACATTAACATGTCAAGTGCTAGTAGTGATATAACTCGCTGTTAATTTGACAAGATAGTAAAATTCCCTGATCTAAAATCAGAGACGTACCTAGGGTGTGGGGAGGGGGGATCCTAATTCGAAAGTCCCTCGGGACCCAGCTTATATCACGTCATGGTGTCGAATGTCAAAATGCAGGGCCCCCCATAGAGACCAAGCCCCCCCCCCCCGGGTCACCAAATCCCTTTTATGATGTATAACCATCAATAGCATTTTTGTAATATAAAATATTATCTTACGCTCAAGTTTATGCCCACCCGGTGTTCAAACAGTGTAGCTACTTAGCTATTACTAAGCTTCTGTTTGAGTCAATTTGCACCATAGGAAGGTGTAGCACTAACATATTTCACGTTTACGTATGATATCGTAAAGACCTTCTCAGTGTCATTCTTAAACAACACAATGGTATTGGGCCAAGAGGCGTTCCTAGGGTTGGGTCCGATATCAAAAGTCCCCCCCGGGCCCCAGCTTGATGGGGGGGCCCCCAAAATTTTTTTAGATTATATATTAAGTAAATTATCTCATGTCATGGTGCCGAATGTTAAAATACAGGGGCACCCAAAGAGGCCAAGCCCCCGGGGCCCCCAAATCCCAAGGTTCGGCACTGCGAGCGCCTCCACATCCAGTATTAATTTGTATGTAAACTGTAAACTGCTGCTAGGTGGCGGGGCCCCGACCAATACTTTTTGCATACGTCTACCAGAAAATAACAGGGATTATCTGCCTAAGGTGCTATGATTAGATCTGTATATAGTACATATTAGAAACACATGCCAGACAATTTATGATGAAGGATTGTTTTTAATTTGGTATTTAGCAAATATTGAAATAAATCAAAAAGAAAAGACATGTTTATTTTAACACCAGATATATTTATTTTATTACAATATAACAATCCAATATGTTTACAAGTACTCATGTGAAATAAATAAATAAATAGAAATTATAAGAGAACAGTGTGTGTTCATGTAATAGAGAAAAAGCCAAATAAATTAAACATCATGAAAAACATGAAATAAATTCATTTTGATGTTGTCATTTGTTTTTAAAACATTTACAAACACAATTTTTTTCATTATAATATGTATTTAACAATCGTAAAAGTACTTCTTCATGCATGCAATACAGATACAGGCAACGCTGAGCTAACTGAATGGAAAACTAGACGACCGTTTTTTCACCATTTCCCTTTCTAACAAAACAAAAGGTCTTTTGGTCAGGGAACAGCCATCCAGATACTTTCTTAATATCTCGAGAGTAGTGGGTAGGGGCCTCCTTCTCAATGTTTCTACCTATGGGCCGCGAAGAACGGCCATGTCTAACAGCACACTGCAAATGCATACACATATAGGGATACATTAACACTTACGCCTTAATTCTCAGAATATATGAGCAAGTATGCAATATCTATGATATATCCATCTTCTATTTCTCCACTTCACCATGTACGTCAATCTCAACACTAGCAAAATGTAAACTGAAAGAAAATGCCACTGGTTTCCACTTTGAGATGTGAAGATGTGTCAAAGAAGTCAGTTTTGAATACCAATAATAAACCTAACATCTTGATTGTGAAGATTTTTATTACCAGGTACATTGTATACAAATGATTAAGACTGCCATCAGACCATCATTTTGTGATCATATGGTAAAAAAAGGTTTCTAAAAATATTAGAAGACTGGCTAACATGCAAACTTTAAATAAACTAATTCTTTTTTTAATCTAAATAATAACGCTTTACTGTAAAATATTTTTGCGAAGGTAAGATGGTCTTTGAACATCCATTACTGGCATTGGTCTAGAGGGTGAATTTTTCTTCTTACTAGATCAAATATGTTGTTGGTTCAAAAGGTTGGCTATGTTTCAGTTCCAGCTTGCTTATTGGACTCCTGGCATTATGTTCTTTTTTTTGCTTTAGACCTGCCAAAGGCAATAATTTCTTTGAGAAATTCCTTACCATATTTAAAAAGATAAACATGAATGCAAGGGTTAGTAGTGTTATTAGATACTTAAATGTCAAAGGCATTAAAAAAGAAATATTGTAAATATTTCAAGGGCTACTTACCATTTGCTGCTTGAATAAAAACAAAAACTGTGTCTTCCAATACATTGAATTAGCCTGGCACAACAAACATTCCTCAATTGAGATTTCCTTTTAGATTTTGGAACTTGTCTGCTGATGTGGTGGTCAATTGCAGTCAGCAGTTGGGTTTTTCCTCCCTCTAATTGCCAGATAATCTCATAAAAAAGTTCCTCGCAAAAGGGGCTGCCCTGTTTATCAGTCCAAGCCCTTTTCCTTTAATAACCAGATCCATATTCCACTTGTATTGGATTGATTTGTTGCCAAGGTTGCAAATAAACAGTTTTGGGAAGAAGAAATGTTCTTATCACTGGATTTAGGAAATACTGTCCCATTCTTTCAATATGGTCAGTGGCTAAAATCTCACCCCAATAACAGACTGCCATCAGACTGCTATTTAGTATCATCTGGAAAGAAGGTTCAAAAAATTTAATGAAATCTGGCTAACATGCAAAACTTAATAAAACTGAATTTTTTATTTTTAATTTTAAACAAAAATACCTCACCATAAAATTATTACTGTAAGATGGACTTTTGGATTTCAGGTACAGTACATGTTAGATGTTATGATCGTTGGCACCACTGGTTGAATACCAGGAGGGTTAATTTTTCTTCTTGCTGGCTGATATCCTTATAATTTATTGTTTCTTCAAATGGCTGCCTCCAGTCTGTTTCAAACCCAGTACTCTTAAAACACTCTTCCTATTCTTTTTTTTCACATGAAACCTGCCAAGACAATACTTTATTGATACATTTCCTTACCATGATTAAAAATATATTCATAAATGCAAGGGTTAGTAGTGTTAGCAGATAATCTAATTGCAAAGAAATTATATTGAAAATATTTGAAGGGCTACTTACCATTATTTACTTGAATAAAAAGAAAAATACTTTCCCTTCCTTCCATTTAATGTACCCAGGGGCCATTATCACTGTGTCATCCCAGACATTGTGTTAGTCTGGCATTGGAAGCATTTATGATGACAAAATATTGCTGCCCTGTTTATCAGTCCAAGCCCTTTTCCTTTAATAACCAGATCCATATTCCACTTGTATTGGATTGATTTGTTGCCAAGGTTGCAAATAAACAGTTTTGGGAAGAAGAAATGTTCTTATCACTGGATTTAGGAAATACTGTCCCATTCTTTCAATATGGTCAGTGGCTAAAATCTCACCCCAATAACAGACTACCATCAGACTGCTATTTAGTATCATCTGGAAAGAAGGTTCAAAAAATTAAATGAAATCTGGCTAACATGCAAAACTTAATAAAACTGAATTTTTTATTTTTAATTTTAAACAAGAATACCTCGCCATAAAATTATTACTGTAAGATGGACTTTTGGATTTCAGGTACAGTACATGTTAGATGTTATGATCGTTGGCACCACTGGTTGAATACCAGGAGGGTTAATTTTTCTTCTTGCTGGCTGATATCCTTATAATTTATTGTTTCTTCAAATGGCTGCCTCCAGTCTGTTTCAAACCCAGTACTCTTAAAACACTCTTCCTATTCTTTTTTTTCACATGAAACCTGCCAAGACAATACTTTATTGATACATTTCCTTACCATGATTAAAAATATATTCATAAATGCAAGGGTTAGTAGTGTTAGCAGATAATCTAATTGCAAAGAAATTATATTGAAAATATTTGAAGGGCTACTTACCATTATTTACTGGAATAAAAAGAAAAATATTTTCCCTTCCTTCCAGTTAATGTACCCAGGGGCCATTATTACTGTGTCATCCAAGATATTGTATTAGTCTGGCATAGGAAGCATTTATGATGACAAAATATTGCTGCCCTGTTAATCAGTCCAAGCCCTTTTCCTTTAATAACCAAATCCATATTCCACTTGTATTGGCTTGATTTGTTGCCAAGGTTGCTAATAAACAGTTTTGGGAAGAAGAAATGTTCTTTTCACTGGATTTAGGAAATACTGTCCTTTTCTTTCAATATGGTCAGGGGCTAAAATCTCACCCCAATAACAGACTGCCATCAGACTGCTATTTAGTATCATCTGGAAAGAAGGTTCAAAAAATTAAATGAAATCTGGCTAACATGCAAAACTTAATAAAACTGAATTTTTTATTTTTAATTATAAACAAGAATACCTCACCGTAAAATAACTATTACTGTAAGATGGACTTTTGAACTTCTGGAACAGTACAAGTTAGATGTTATGATCATTGGCACCACTGGTTGAATACGAGGAGGGTTCATTTTTCTTCTTGCTGGCTGATATCCTTATAATTTATTGTTTCTTCAAATGGCTGCCTCCAGTTTGTTTCAAACCCAGTACTCTTAAAACACTCTTCCTATTCTTTTTTTTCACATGAAACCTGCCAAGACAATACTTTATTGATACATTTTCTTACCATGTGTAAAAATCTATTCATAAATGCAAGGGTTAGTAGTGTTAGCATATAATCTAATTGCATAGAAATTATATTGAAAATATTTGAAGGGCTACTTACCATTATTTACTGGAATAAAATAAAAAAATACTTTCCCTTCCTTCCTTTTAATGTACCCAGGAGCCATTATCACTGTGTCATCCCAGACATTGTGTTAGTCTGGCATTGGAAGCATTTATGATGACAAAATATTGCTGTCCTGTTAATCAGTCCAAGCCCTTTTCCTTTAATAACCAAATCCATATTTCATATGTATTGGATTGATTTGTTGCCAAGGTTGCAAATAAACAGTTTTGGGAAGAAGAAATGTTCTTATCACTGGATTTAGGAAATACTGTCCCATTCTTTCAATATGGTCAGGGGCTAAAATCTCACCCCAATAACAGACTGCCTTCTGAATGCTATTTTGTATCATCTGGAAAGAAGGTTCAAAAAATTAAATGAAATCTGGCTAACATGCAAAACTTAATAAAACTGAATTTTCTATTTTTAATTATAAACAAGAATACCTCACCATAAAATAACTATTACTGTAAGATGGACTTTTGAACTTCTGGAACAGTACAAGTTAGATGTTATGATCATTGGCACCACTGGTTGAATACGAGGAGGGTTAATTTTTCTTCTTGCTGGCTGATATCCTTATAATTTATTGTTTCTTCATATGGCTGCCTCCAGTTTGTTTCAATCCCAGTACACTTATAACACTCTTCCCATTCTTTTTTTTCACATGAAACCTGCCAAGACAATACTTTATTGATACATTTTCTTACCATGTTTAAAAATCTATTCATAAATGCAAGGGTTAGTAGTGTTAGCATATAATCTAATTGCAAAGAAATTATATTGAAAATATTTGAAGAGCTACTTACCATTATTTACGTAAATACAAAGATAAATACTTTCCCTTCCTTCCGTTTAATGTACCCAGGGGCCATTATTACTGTGTCATCCAAGACATTGCATTAGTCTGGCATTGGAAGCATTTATGATGACAAAATATTGCTGCACTGTATATCAGTCCAAGCCCTTTTCCTTTAATAACCAGATCCATATTCCACTTGTATTGGATTGATAAGTTGACAAGGTTGGAAATAAACAGTTTTGGGAAGAAGAAATGTTCTTATCACTGGATTTAGGAAATACTTTCCCATTCTTTCAATATGGTCAGGGGCTAAAATCTCACCCCAATAACAGACTGCCATCGGACTGCTATTTAGTATCATCTGGAAAGAAGGTTCAAAAAATTAAATGAAATCTGGCTAACATGCAAAACTTAATAAAACTGAATTTTTTATTTTTAATTATAAACAAGAATACCTCACCGTAAAATAACTATTACTGTAAGATGGACTTTTGAACTTCTGGAACAGTACAAGTTAGATGTTATGATCATTGGCACCACTGGTTGAATACGAGGAGGGTTAATTTCTCTTCTTGCTGGCTGATATCCTTATAATTTATTGTTTCTTCAAATGGCTGCCTCCAGTTTGTTTCAAACCCAGTACTCTTATAACACTCTTCCTATTCTTTTTTTTCACTTGAAACCTGCCAAGACAATACTTTATTGATACATTTTCTTACCATGTTTAAAAATCTATTCATAAATGCTAGGGTTAGTAGTGTTAGCAGATAAACTAATTGCAAAGAAATTATATTGAAAATATTTGAAGGGCTACTTACCATTATTTACTGGAATAAAATAAAAAAATACTTTCCCTTCCTTCCATTTAATGTACCCAGGGGCCATTATCACTGTGTCATCCCAGACATTGTGTTAGTCTGGCATTGGAAGCATTTATGATGACAAAATATTGCTGCCCTGTATATTAGTCCAAGCCCTTTTCCTTTAATAACCAGATCCATATTCCACTTGTATTGGATTGATTTGTTGCCAAGGTTGCAAATAAACAGTTTTGGGAAGAAAAATGTTCTTATCACTGGATTTAGGAAATACTGTCCCATTCTTTCAATGTGGTCAGGGGCTAAAATCTCACCCCAATAACAGAGTGCCATCAGACTGCTATTTAGTATCATCTGGAAAGAAGGTTCAAAAAATTAAATGAAATCTGTCTAACATGCAAAACTTAATAAAACTGAATTTTTTATTTTTAATTTTAAACAAGAATACCTCACCATAAAAAAAATACTGTAAGATGGACTTTTGAACTTCTGGTACAGTACATGTTAGATGTTATGATCATTGGCACCACTGGTTGAGTACGAGGAGGGTTAATTTTTCTTCTTGCTGGCTGATATCCTTATAATCTATTGTTTCTTCAAATGGCTGCCTCCAGTTTGTTTCAAACCCAGTACTCTTATAATACTCTTCCCATTCTTTTTTTTCACATGAAACCTGCCAAGACAATACTTTATTGATACATTTTCTTACCATGTGTAAAAATCTTTTCATAAATGCAAGGGTTAGTTGTGTTAGAAGATAATCTAATTGCAAAGATATTATATTGAAAATATTTGAAGGGCTGCTTACCATTATTTACTTGAATAAAAAGAAAAATACTTTCCCTTCCTTCCAGTTAATGTACCCAGGGGCCATTATTACTGTGTCATTCAAGACATTGTATTAGTCTGGAATTGGAAGCATTTATGATGACAAAATATTGCTGCCCTGTATATCAGTCCAAGCCCTTTTCCTTTAATAACCAGATCCATATTCCACTTGTATTGGATTGATTAGTTGCCAAGGTTGCAAATAAACAGTTTTGGGAAGAATAAATGTACTTTTCACTGGATTTAGGAAATACTGTCCCATTCTTTCAATATGGTCAGTGGCTAAAATCTCACCCCAATAACAGACTGCCATCAGACTGCTATTTAGTATCATCTGGAAAGAAGGTTCAAAAAATTAAATGAAATCTGGCTAACATGCAAAACTTAATAAAACTGAATTTTTTATTTTTAATTTTAAACAAGAATACCTTACCGTAAAATAAATATTACTGTAAGATGGACTTTTGAACTTCTGGACAGTACATGTTAGATGTTATGATCATTGGCACCACTGGTTGAATACGAGGAGGGTTAATTTTTCTTCTTTCTGGCTGATATCCTTATAATTTATTGTTTCTTCAAATGGCTGCTACCAGTTTGTTTCGAACCCAGTACTCTTATAACACTCTTCCCATTCTTTTTTTTCACATGAAACCTGCCAAGACAATACTTTATTGATACATTTTCTTACCATGTTTAAAAATCTATTCATAAATGCAAGGGTTAGTAGTGTTAGCAGATAATCTAATTGCAAAGAAATTATATTGAAAATATTTGAAGGGCTACTTACCATTATTTACTTGAATAAAAAGAAAAATACTTTCCCTTCCTTCCATTTAATGTACCCAGGGGCCATTATCACTGTGTCATCCCAGACATTGTATTAGTCTGGCATTGGAAGCATTTATGATGACAAAATATTGCTGCCCTGTATATCAGTCCAAGCCCTTTTCCTTTAATAACCAGATCCATATTCCACTTGTATTGGATTGATTTGTTGCCAAGGATGCAAATAAACAGTTTTGGGAAGAAGAAATGTACTTTTCACTGGATTTAGGAAATACTGTCGCCTTCTTTCAATATGGTCAGGGGCTAAAATCTCACCCCAATAACAGACTGCCATCAGACTGCTATTTAGTATCATCTGGAAAGAAGGTTCAAAAAATTAAATGAAATCTGGCTAACATGCAAAACTTAATAAAACTAAATTTTTTATTTTTAATTATAAACAAGAATACCTCACCATAAAATAACTATTACTGTAAGATGGACTTTTGAACTTCTGGAACAGTACAAGTTAGATGTTATGATCATTGGCACCACTGGTTGAATACCAGGAGGGTTAATTTTTCTTCTTGCTGGCTGATATCCTTATAATTTATTGTTTCTTCAAATGGCTGCCTCCAGTTTGTTTCAAACCCAGTACTCTTAAAACACTCTTCCTATTCTTTTTTTTCACATGAAACCTGCCAAGACAATACTTTATTGATACATTTCCTTACCATGATTAAAAATATATTCATAAATGCAAGGGTTAGTAGTGTTAGCAGATAATCTAATTGCAAAGAAATTATATTGAAAATATTTGAAGGGCTACTTACCATTATTTACTTGAATAAAAAGAAAAATACTTTCCCTTCCTTCCAGTTAATGTACCCAGCGGCCATTATCAATGTGTCATCCCAGACATTGTATTAGTCTGGCATTGGAAGCATATATGATGACAAAATATTGCTGCCCTGTATATCAGTCCAAGCCCTTTTCCTTTAATAACCAGATTCATATTCCACTTGTATTGGATTAATTAGTTGCCAAGGTTGCAAATAAACAGTTTTGGGATAAAGAAATGTACTTTTCACTGGATTTAGGAAATACTGTCGCCTTCTTTCAATATGGTCAGGGGCTAAAATCTCACCCCAATAACAGACTGCCATCAGACTGCTATTTAGTATCATCTGGAAAGAAGGTTCAAAAAATTAAATGAAATCTGGCTAACATGCAAAACTTAATAAAACTGAATTTTTTTTTTTAATTTTAAACAAGAATACCTTACCGTAAAATAACTATTACTGTAACATGGACTTTTGAACTTCTGGAACAGTACATGTTAGATGTTATGATCATTGGCACCACTGGTTGAATACCAGGAGGGTTAATTTTTCTTCTTGCTGGCTGATATCCTTATAATTTATTGTTTCTTCAAATGGCTGCCTCCAGTTTGTTTCAAACCCAGTACTCTTATAACACTCTTCCCATTCTTTTTTTTTCACATGAAACCTGCCAAGACAATACTTTATTGATACATTTTCTTACCATGATTAAAAATATATTCATAAATGCAAGGGTTAGTAGTGTTAGCAGATAATCTAATTGCAAAGAAATTATATTGAAAATATTTGAAGGGCTACTTACCATTATTTACTTGAATAAAAAGAAAAATACTTTCCCTTCCTTCCAGTTAATGTACCCAGCGGCCATTATCAATGTGTCATCCCAGACATTGTATTAGTCTGGCATTGGAAGCATATATGATGACAAAATATTGCTGCCCTGTATATCAGTCCAAGCCCTTTTCCTTTAATAACCAGATTCATATTCCACTTGTATTGGATTGATTAGTTGACAAGGTTGCAAATAAACAGTTTTGGGAAGAAGAAATGTACTTTTCACTGGATTTAGGAAATACTGTCGCCTTCTTTCAATATGGTCAGAGGCCAAAATCTCACCCCAATAACAGACTGCCATCAGACTGCTATTTAGTATCATCTGGAAAGAAGGTTCAAAAAATTAAATGAAATCTGGCTAACATGCAAAACTTAATAAAACTGAATTTTTTATTTTTAATTTTAAACAAGAATACCTTACCGTAAAATAACTATTACTGTAACATGGACTTTTGAACTTCTGGAACAGTACAAGTTAGATGTTATGATCATTGGCACCACTGGTTGAATACGAGGAGGGTTAATTTTTCTTCTTGCTGGCTGATATCCTTATAATTTAGTGTTTCTTCAAATGGCTGCCTCCAGTCTGTTTCAAACCCAGTACTCTTATAACACTCTTCCCATTCTTTTTTTTCACATGAAAACTGCCAAGACAATACTTTATTGATACATTTTCTTACCATGTTTCAAAATCTATTCATAAATGCAAGGAGTAGTAGTGTTGGCAGATAATCTTATTGCAAAGAAATTATATTGAAAATATTTGAAGGGCTACTTACCATTATTTACTGGAATAAAAAGAAAAATACTTTCCCTTCCTTCCAGTTAATGTACCCAGGGGCCATTATTACTGTGTCATCCCAGACATTGTATTAGTCTGGCATTGGAAGCATTTATGATGACAAAATATTGCTGCCCTGTATATCAGTCCAAGCCCTTTTCCTTTAATAACCAGATCCATATTCCACTTGTATTGGATTGATTAGTTGCCAAGGTTGCAAATAAACAGTTTTGGGAAGAAGAAATGTACTTTTCACTGGATTTAGGAAATACTGTCCCATTCTTTCAATATGGTCAGTGGCTAAAATCTCACCCCAATAACAGACTGCCATCAGACTGCTATTTAGTATCATCTGGAAAGAAGGTTCAAAAAATTTAATGAAATCTGGCTAACATGCAAAACTTAATAAAACTGAATTTTTTTTTTTAATTTTAAACAAGAATACCTCACCATAAAATAAATATTACTGTAACATGGACTTTTGGATTTCAGGTACAGTACATGTTAGATGTTATGATCATTGGCACCACTGGTTGAATACGAGGAGGGTTAATTTTTCTTCTTGCTGGCTGATATCCTTGTAATCTATTGTTTCTTCAAATGGCTGCCTCCAGTTTGTTTCAAACCCAGTACTCTTAAAACACTCTTCCTATTCTTTTTTTTCACATGATACCTGCCAAGACAATACTTTATTGATACATTTCCTTACCATGATTAAAAATATATTCATAAATGCAAGGGTTAGTAGTGTTAGCAGATAATCTAATTGCAAAGAAATTATATTGAAAATATTTGAAGGGCTACTTACCATTATTTACTGGAATAAAAAGAAAAATATTTTCCCTTCCTTCCAGTTAATGTACCCAGGGGCCATTATTACTGTGTCATCCCAGACATTGTATTAGTCTGGCATTGAAAGCATTTATGATGACAAAATATTGCTGCCCTGTATATCAGTCCAAGCCCTTTTCCTTTAATAACCAGATCCATATTCCACTTGTATTGGATTGATTAGTTGACAAGGTTGCAAATAAACAGTTTTGGGAAGAAGAAATGTACTTTTCACTGGATTTAGGAAATACTGTCCCATTCTTTCAATATGGTCAGGGGCTAAAATCTCACCCCAATAACAGACTGCCATCAGACTGCTATTTAGTATCATCTGGAAAGAAGGTTCAAAAAATTTAATGAAATCTGGCTAACATGCAAAACTTAATAAAACTGAATTTTTTATTTTTAATTTTAAACAAGAATACCTCACCATAAAATAAATATTACTGTAAGATGGACTTTTGGATTTCAGGTACAGTACATGTTAGATGTTATGATCGTTGGCACCACTGGTTGAATACGAGGAGGGTTAATTTTTCTTCTTGCTGGCTGATATCCTTGTAATCTATTGTTTCTTCAAATGGCTGCCTCCAGTTTGTTTCAAACCCAGTACTCTTATAACACTCTTCCTATTCTTTTTTTTCACATGAAACCTGCCAAGACAATACTTTATTGATACATTTCCTTACCATGATTAAAAATCTATTCATAAATGCAAGGGTTAGTAGTGTTAGCAGATAATCTAATTGCAAAGAAATTATATTGAAAATATTTGAAGGGCTACTTACCATTATTTACTTGAATAAAAAGAAAAATACTTTCCCTTCCTTCCATTTAATGAACCCAGGGGCCATTATCACTGTGTCATCCCAGACATTGTGTTAGTCTGGCATTGGAAGCATTTATGATGACAAAATATTGCTGCCCTGTTTATCAGTCCAAGCCCTTTTCCTTTAATAACCAGATCCATATTCCACTTGTATTGGATTAATTAGTTGCCAAGGTTGCAAATAAACAGTTTTGGGATAAAGAAATGTACTTTTCACTGGATTTAGAAAATACTGTCCCATTCTTTCAATATGATCAGGGGCTAAAATCTCACCCCAATAACAGACTGCCATCAGACTGCTATTTAGTATCATCTGGAAAGAAGGTTCAAAAAATTAAATGAAATCTGGCTAACATGCAAAACTTAATAAAACTGAATTTTTTATTTTTAATTTTAAACAAGAATACCTCGCCATAAAATTATTACTGTAAGATGGACTTTTGGATTTCAGGTACAGTACATGTTAGATGTTATGATCGTTGGCACCACTGGTTGAATACGAGGAGGGTTAATTTTTCTTCTTGCTGGCTGATATCCTTGTAATCTATTGTTTCTTCAAATGGCTGCCTCCAGTTTGTTTCAAACCCAGTACTGTTATAATACTCTTCCTATTCTTTTTTTTCACATGAAACCTGCCAAGACAATACTTTATTGATACATTTTCTTACCATGATTAAAAATCTATTCATAAATGCAAGGGTTAGTAGTGTTAGCAGATAATCTAATTGCAAAGAAATTATATTGAAAATATTTGAAGGGCTACTTACCATTATTTACTGGAATAAAAAGAAAAATATTTTCCCTTCCTTCTAGTTAATGTACCCAGGGGCCATTATTACTGTGTCATCCCAGACATTGTATTAGTCTGGCATTGAAAGCATTTATGATGACAAAATATTGCTGCCCTGTATATCAGTCCAAGCCCTTTTCCTTTAATAACCAGATCCATATTCCACTTGTATTGGATTGATTAGTTGCCAAGGTTGCAAATAAACAGTTTTGGGAAGAAGAAATGTACTTTTCACTGGATTTAGGAAATACTGTCCCATTCTTTCAATATGGTCAGTGGCTAAAATCTCACCCCAATAAAAGACTGCCATCAGACTGCTATTTAGTATCATCTGGAAAGAAGGTTCAAAAAATTAAATGAAATCTGGCTAACATGCAAAACTTAATAAAACTGAATTTTTTATTTTTAATTTTAAACAAGAATACCTCACCATAAAATAAATATTACTGTAACATGGACTTTTGAAATTCTGGTACAGTACATGTTAGATGTTATAATCATTGGCACCACTGGTTGAATACGAGGAGGGTTAATTTTTCTTCTTGCTGGCTGATATCCTTGTAATCTATTGTTTCTTCAAATGGCTGCCTCCAGTTTGTTTCAAACCCAGTACTCTTATAATACTCTTCCTATTCTTTTTTTTCACATGAAACCTGCCAAGACAATACTTTATTGATACATTTTCTTACCATGATTAAAAATCTATTCATAAATGCAAGGGTTAGTAGTGTTAGCAGATAATCTAATTGCAAAGAAATTATATTGAAAATATTTGAAGGGCTACTTACCATTATTTACTTGAATAAAAAGAAAAATACTTTCCCTTCCTTCCAGTTAATGTACCCAGCGGCCATTATCAATGTGTCATCCCAGACATTGTATTAGTCTGGCATTGAAAGCATTTATGATGACAAAATATTGCTGCCCTGTATATCAGTCCAAGCCCTTTTCCTTTAATAACCAGATCCATATTCCACTTGTATTGGATTGATTAGTTGCCAAGGTTGCAAATAAACAGTTTTGGGAAGAAGAAATGTTCTTTTCACTGGATTTAGGAAATACTGTCCCATTCTTTCAATATGGTCAGTGGCTAAAATCTCACCCCAATAACAGACTGCCATCAGACTGCTATTTAGTATCATCTGGAAAGAAGGTTCAAAAAATTAAATGAAATCTGGCTAACATGCAAAACTTAATAAAACTGAATTTTTTATTTTTAATTTTAAACAAGAATACCTCACCATAAAATTATTACTGTAAGATGGACTTTTGGATTTCAGGTACAGTACATGTTAGATGTTATGATCGTTGGCACCACTGGTTGAATACGAGGAGGGTTAATTTTTCTTCTTGCTGGCTGATATCCTTGTAATCTATTGTTTCTTCAAATGGCTGCCTCCAGTTTGTTTCAAACCCAGTACTCTTATAATACTCTTCCTATTCTTTTTTTTCACATGAAACCTGCCAAGACAATACTTTATTGGTACATTTTCTTACCATGATTAAAAATCTATTCATAAATGCAAGGGTTAGTAGTGTTAGCAGATAATCTAATTGCAAAGAAATTATATTGAAAATATTTGAAGGGCTACTTACCATTATTTACTTGAATAAAAAGAAAAATACTTTCCCTTCCTTCCAGTTAATGTACCCAGCGGCCATTATCAATGTGTCATCCCAGACATTGTATTAGTCTGGCATTGAAAGCATTTATGATGACAAAATATTGCTGCCCTGTATATCAGTCCAAGCCCTTTTCCTTTAATAACCAGATCCATATTCCACTTGTATTGGATTGATTAGTTGCCAAGGTTGCAAATAAACAGTTTTGGGAAGAAGAAATGTACTTTTCACTGGATTTAGGAAATACTGTCCCATTCTTTCAATATGGTCAGGGGCTAAAATCTCACCCCAATAACAGACTGCCATCAGACTGCTATTTAGTATCATCTGGAAAGAAGGTTCAAAAAATTAAATGAAATCTGGCTAACATGCAAAACTTAATAAAACTGAATTTTTTATTTTTAATTTTAAACAAGAATACCTCACCATAAAATAAATATTACTGTAACATGGACTTTTGAAATTCTGGTACAGTACATGTTAGATGTTATGATCATTGGCACCACTGGTTGAATACCAGGAGGGTTAATTTTTCTTCTTGCTGGCTGATATCCTTATAATTTATTGTTTCTTCAAATGGCTGCCTCCAGTCTGTTTCAAACCCAGTACTCTTATAACACTCTTCCTATTCTTTTTTTTCACATGAAACCTGCCAAGACAATACTTTATTGATACATTTCCTTACCATGATTAAAAATATATTCATAAATGCAAGGGTTAGTAGTGTTAGCAGATAATCTAATTGCAAAGAAATTATATTGAAAATATTTGAAGGGCTACTTACCATTATTTACTTGAATAAAAAGAAAAATACTTTCCCTTCCTTCCAGTTAATGTACCCAGCGGCCATTATCACTGTGTCATCCCAGACATTGTATTAGTCTGGCATTGAAAGCATTTATGATGACAAAATATTGCTGCCCTGTATATCAGTCCAAGCCCTTTTCCTTTAATAACCAGATCCATATTCCACTTGTATTGGATTGATTAGTTGCCAAGGTTGCAAATAAACAGTTTTGGGAAGAAGAAATGTTCTTATCACTGGATTTAGGAAATACTGTCCCATTCTTTCAATATGGTCAGTGGCTAAAATCTCACCCCAATAACAGACTGCCATCAGACTGCTATTTAGTATCATCTGGAAAGAAGGTTCAAAAAATTAAATGAAATCTGGCTAACATGCAAAACTTAATAAAACTGAATTTTTTATTTTTAATTTTAAACAAGAATACCTCACCATAAAATTATTACTGTAAGATGGACTTTTGGATTTCAGGTACAGTACATGTTAGATGTTATGATCGTTGGCACCACTGGTTGAATACGAGGAGGGTTAATTTTTCTTCTTGCTGGCTGATATCCTTGTAATCTATTGTTTCTTCAAATGGCTGCCTCCAGTTTGTTTCAAACCCAGTACTCTTATAATACTCTTCCTATTCTTTTTTTTCACATGAAACCTGCCAAGACAATACTTTATTGATACATTTTCTTACCATGATTAAAAATCTATTCATAAATGCAAGGGTTAGTAGTGTTAGCAGATAATCTAATTGCAAAGAAATTATATTGAAAATATTTGAAGGGCTACTTACCATTATTTACTTGAATAAAAAGAAAAATACTTTCCCTTCCTTCCAGTTAATGTACCCAGCGGCCATTATCAATGTGTCATCCCAGACATTGTATTAGTCTGGCATTGAAAGCATTTATGATGACAAAATATTGCTGCCCTGTATATCAGTCCAAGCCCTTTTCCTTTAATAACCAGATCCATATTCCACTTGTATTGGATTGATTAGTTGCCAAGGTTGCAAATAAACAGTTTTGGGAAGAAGAAATGTACTTTTCACTGGATTTAGGAAATACTGTCCCATTCTTTCAATATGGTCAGTGGCTAAAATCTCACCCCAATAACAGACTGCCATCAGACTGCTATTTAGTATCATCTGGAAAGAAGGTTCAAAAAATTAAATGAAATCTGGCTAACATGCAAAACTTAATAAAACTGAATTTTTTATTTTTAATTTTAAACAAGAATACCTCACCATAAAATAATTACTGTAAGATGGACTTTTGGATTTCAGGTACAGTACATGTTAGATGTTATGATCCTTGGCACCACTGGTTGAATACGAGGAGGGTTAATTTTTCTTCTTGCTGGCTGATATCCTTGTAATCTATTGTTTCTTCAAATGGCTGCCTCCAGTTTGTTTCAAACCCAGTACTCTTATAATACTCTTCCTATTCTTTTTTTCACATGAAACCTGCCAAGACAATACTTTATTGATACATTTTCTTACCATGATTAAAAATCTATTCATAAATGCAAGGGTTAGTAGTGTTAGCAGATAATCTAATTGCAAAGAAATTATATTGAAAATATTTGAAGGGCTACTTACCATTATTTACTTGAATAAAAAGAAAAATACTTTCCCTTCCTTCCAGTTAATGTACCCAGCGGCCATTATCAATGTGTCATCCCAGACATTGTATTAGTCTGGCATTGAAAGCATTTATGATGACAAAATATTGCTGCCCTGTATATCAGTCCAAGCCCTTTTCCTTTAATAACCAGATCCATATTCCACTTGTATTGGATTGATTAGTTGCCAAGGTTGCAAATAAACAGTTTTGGGAAGAAGAAATGTACTTTTCACTGGATTTAGAAAATACTGTCCCATTCTTTCAATATGGTCAGGGGCTAAAATCTCACCCCAATAACAGACTGCCATCAGACTGCTATTTAGTATCATCTGGAAAGAAGGTTCAAAAAATTAAATGAAATCTGGCTAACATGCAAAACTTAATAAAACTGAATTTTTTATTTTTAATTTTAAACAAGAATACCTCACCATAAAATTATTACTGTAAGATGGACTTTTGATTTCAGGTACAGTACATGTTAGATGTTATGATCGTTGGCACCACTGGTTGAATACGAGGAGGGTTAATTTTTCTTCTTGCTGGCTGATATCCTTGTAATCTATTGTTTCTTCAAATGGCTGCCTCCAGTTTGTTTCAAACCCAGTACTCTTATAATACTCTTCCTATTCTTTTTTTTTCACATGAAACCTGCCAAGACAATACTTTATTGATACATTTCCTTACCATGATTAAAAATCTATTCATAAATGCAAGGGTTAGTAGTGTTAGCAGATAATCTAATTGCAAAGAAATTATATTGAAAATATTTGAAGGGCTACTTACCATTATTTACTTGAATAAAAAGAAAAATACTTTCCCTTCCTTCCAGTTAATGTACCCAGCGGCCATTATCAATGTGTCATCCCAGACATTGTATTAGTCTGGCATTGAAAGCATTTATGATGACAAAATATTGCTGCCCTGTATATCAGTCCAAGCCCTTTTCCTTTAATAACCAGATCCATATTCCACTTGTATTGGATTGATTAGTTGCCAAGGTTGCAAATAAACAGTTTTGGGAAGAAGAAATGTACTTTTCACTGGATTTAGGAAATACTGTCCCATTCTTTCAATATGGTCAGTGGCTAAAATCTCACCCCAATAACAGACTGCCATCAGACTGCTATTTAGTATCATCTGGAAAGAAGGTTCAAAAAATTAAATGAAATCTGGCTAACATGCAAAACTTAATAAAACTGAATTTTTTATTTTTAATTTTAAACAAGAATACCTCACCATAAAATATATTACTGTAAGATGGACTTTTGGATTTCAGGTACAGTACATGTTAGATGTTATGATCGTTGGCACCACTGGTTGAATACGAGGAGGGTTAATTTTTCTTCTTGCTGGCTGATATCCTTGTAATCTATTGTTTCTTCAAATGGCTGCCTCCAGTTTGTTTCAAACCCAGTACTGTTATAATACTCTTCCTATTCTTTTTTTTCACATGAAACCTGCCAAGACAATACTTTATTGATACATTTTCTTACCATGATTAAAAATCTATTCATAAATGCAAGGGTTAGTAGTGTTAGCAGATAATCTAATTGCAAAGAAATTATATTGAAAATATTTGAAGGGCTACTTACCATTATTTACTTGAATAAAAAGAAAAATACTTTCCCTTCCTTCCAGTTAATGTACCCAGCGGCCATTATCAATGTGTCATCCCAGACATTGTATTAGTCTGGCATTGGAAGCATATATGATGACAAAATATTGCTGCCCTGTATATCAGTCCAAGCCCTTTTCCTTTAATAACCAGATCCATATTCCACTTGTATTGGATTGATTAGTTGCCAAGGTTGCAAATAAACAGTTTTGGGAAGAAGAAATGTACTTTTCACTGGATTTAGGAAATACTGTCCCATTCTTTCAATATGGTCAGTGGCTAAAATCTCACCCCAATAACAGACTGCCATCAGACTGCTATTTAGTATCATCTGGAAAGAAGGTTCAAAAAATTAAATGAAATCTGGCTAACATGCAAAACTTAATAAAACTAAATTTTCTATTTTTAATTATAAACAAGAATACCTCACTGTAAAATAACTATTACTGTAAGATGGACTTTTGAACTTCTGGAACAGTACAAGTTAGATGTTATGATCATTGGAACCACTGGTTGACTACGAGGAGGGTTAATTTTTCTTCTTGCTGGCTGATATCCTTGTAATCTATTGTTTCTTCAAATGGCTGCCTCCAGTTTGTTTCAAACCCAGTACTCTTATAATACTCTTCCTATTCTTTTTTTTCACATGAAACCTGCCAAGACAATACTTTATTGATACATTTTCTTACCATGATTAAAAATCTATTCATAAATGCAAGGGTTAGTAGTGTTAGCAGATAATCTAATTGCAAAGAAATTATATTGAAAATATTTGAAGGGCTACTTACCATTACTTACTTGAATAAAAAGAAAAATACTTTCCCTTCCTTCCAGTTAATGTACCCAGCGGCCATTATCAATGTGTCATCCCAGACATTGTATTAGTCTGGCATTGAAAGCATTTATGATGACAAAATATTGCTGCCCTGTATATCAGTCCAAGCCCTTTTCCTTTAATAACCAGATCCATATTCCACTTGTATTGGATTGATTAGTTGCCAAGGTTGCAAATAAACAGTTTTGGGAAGAAGAAATGTACTTTTCACTGGATTTAGGAAATACTGTCCCATTCTTTCAATATGGTCAGTGGCTAAAATCTCACCCCAATAACAGACTGCCATCAGACTGCTATTTAGTATCATCTGGAAAGAAGGTTCAAAAAATTAAATGAAATCTGGCTAACATGCAAAACTTAATAAAACTGAATTTTTTATTTTTAATTTTAAACAAGAATACCTCACCATAAAATTATTACTGTAAGATGGACTTTTGGATTTCAGGTACAGTACATGTTAGATGTTATGATCATTGGCACCACTGGTTGAATACGAGGAGGGTTAATTTTTCTTCTTGCTGGCTGATATCCTTGTAATCTATTGTTTCTTCAAATGGCTGCCTCCAGTTTGTTTCAAACCCAGTACTCTTAAAACACTCTTCCTATTCTTTTTTTTCACATGATACCTGCCAAGACAATACTTTATTGATACATTTCCTTACCATGATTAAAAATATATTCATAAATGCAAGGGTTAGTAGTGTTAGCAGATAATCTAATTGCAAAGAAATTATATTGAAAATATTTGAAGGGCTACTTACCATTATTTACTTGAATAAAAAGAAAAATACTTTCCCTTCCTTCCAGTTAATGTACCCAGCGGCCATTATCAATGTGTCATCCCAGACATTGTATTAGTCTGGCATTGGAAGCATATATGATGACAAAATTTTGCTGCCCTGTATATCAGTCCAAGCCCTTTTCCTTTAATAACCAGATCCATATTCCACTTGTATTGGATTGATTAGTTGCCAAGGTTGCAAATAAACAGTTTTGGGAAGAAGAAATGTACTTTTCACTGGATTTAGGAAATACTGTCCCATTCTTTCAATATGGTCAGTGGCTAAAATCTCACCCCAATAAAAGACTGCCATCAGACTGCTATTTAGTATCATCTGGAAAGAAGGTTCAAAAAATTAAATGAAATCTGGCTAACATGCAAAACTTAATAAAACTGAATTTTTTATTTTTAATTTTAAACAAGAATACCTCACCATAAAATTATTACTGTAAGATGGACTTTTGGATTTCAGGTACAGTACATGTTAGATGTTATGATCGTTGGCACCACTGGTTGAATACGAGGAGGGTTAATTTTTCTTCTTGCTGGCTGATATCCTTGTAATCTATTGTTTCTTCAAATGGCTGCCTCCAGTTTGTTTCAAACCCAGTACTCTTATAATACTCTTCCTATTCTTTTTTTTCACATGAAACCTGCCAAGACAATACTTTATTGATACATTTTCTTACCATGATTAAAAATCTATTCATAAATGCAAGGGTTAGTAGTGTTAGCAGATAATCTAATTGCAAAGAAATTATATTGAAAATATTTGAAGGGCTACTTACCATTACTTACTTGAATAAAAAGAAAAATACTTTCCCTTCCTTCCAGTTAATGTACCCAGCGGCCATTATCAATGTGTCATCCCAGACATTGTATTAGTCTGGCATTGAAAGCATTTATGATGACAAAATATTGCTGCCCTGTATATCAGTCCAAGCCCTTTTCCTTTAATAACCAGATCCATATTCCACTTGTATTGGATTGATTAGTTGCCAAGGTTGCAAATAAACAGTTTTGGGAAGAAGAAATGTACTTTTCACTGGATTTAGGAAATACTGTCCCATTCTTTCAATATGGTCAGTGGCTAAAATCTCACCCCAATAACAGACTGCCATCAGACTGCTATTTAGTATCATCTGGAAAGAAGGTTCAAAAAATTAAATGAAATCTGGCTAACATGCAAAACTTAATAAAACTGAATTTTTTATTTTTAATTTTAAACAAGAATACCTCACCATAAAATAAATATTACTGTAACATGGACTTTTGAAATTCTGGTACAGTACATGTTAGATGTTATAATCATTGGCACCACTGGTTGAATACGAGGAGGGTTAATTTTTCTTCTTGCTGGCTGATATCCTTGTAATCTATTGTTTCTTCAAATGGCTGCCTCCAGTTTGTTTCAAACCCAGTACTCTTATAATACTCTTCCTATTCTTTTTTCACATGAAACCTGCCAAGACAATACTTTATTGATACATTTTCTTACCATGATTAAAAATCTATTCATAAATGCAAGGGTTAGTAGTGTTAGCAGATAATCTAATTGCAAAGAAATTATATTGAAAATATTTGAAGGGCTACTTACCATTACTTACTTGAATAAAAAGAAAAATACTTTCCCTTCCTTCCAGTTAATGTACCCAGCGGCCATTATCAATGTGTCATCCCAGACATTGTATTAGTCTGGCATTGAAAGCATTTATGATGACAAAATATTGCTGCCCTGTATATCAGTCCAAGCCCTTTTCCTTTAATAACCAGATCCATATTCCACTTGTATTGGATTGATTAGTTGCCAAGGTTGCAAATAAACAGTTTTGGGATAAAGAAATGTACTTTTCACTGGATTTAGAAAATACTGTCACCTTCTTTCAATATGATCAGGGGCTAAAATCTCACCCCAATAACAGACTGCCATCAGACTGCTATTTAGTATCATCTGGAAAGAAGGTTCAAAAAATTAAATGAAATCTGGCTAACATGCAAAACTTAATAAAACTGAATTTTTTATTTTTAATTTTAAACAAGAATACCTCACCATAAAATTATTACTGTAAGATGGACTTTTGGATTTCAGGTACAGTACATGTTAGATGTTATGATCGTTGGCACCACTGGTTGAATACGAGGAGGGTTAATTTTTCTTCTTGCTGGCTGATATCCTTGTAATCTATTGTTTCTTCAAATGGCTGCCTCCAGTTTGTTTCAAACCCAGTACTCTTATAATACTCTTCCTATTCTTTTTTTTCACATGAAACCTGCCAAGACAATACTTTATTGATACATTTTCTTACCATGATTAAAAATATATTCATAAATGCAAGGGTTAGTAGTGTTAGCAGATAATCTAATTGCAAAGAAATTATATTGAAAATATTTGAAGGGCTACTTACCATTATTTACTTGAATAAAAAGAAAAATACTTTCCCTTCCTTCCAGTTAATGTACCCAGCGGCCATTATCAATGTGTCATCCCAGACATTGTATTAGTCTGGCATTGAAAGCATTTATGATGACAAAATATTGCTGCCCTGTATATCAGTCCAAGCCCTTTTCCTTTAATAACCAGATCCATATTCCACTTGTATTGGATTGATTAGTTGCCAAGGTTGCAAATAAACAGTTTTGGGAAGAAGAAATGTACTTTTCACTGGATTTAGGAAATACTGTCCCATTCTTTCAATATGGTCAGTGGCTAAAATCTCACCCCAATAACAGACTGCCATCAGACTGCTATTTAGTATCATCTGGAAAGAAGGTTCAAAAATTAAATGAAATCTGGCTAACATGCAAAACTTAATAAAACTGAATTTTTTATTTTTAATTTTAAACAAGAATACCTCACCATAAAATTATTACTGTAAGATGGACTTTTGGATTTCAGGTACAGTACATGTTAGATGTTATGATCGTTGGCACCACTGGTTGAATACGAGGAGGGTTAATTTTTCTTCTTGCTGGCTGATATCCTTGTAATCTATTGTTTCTTCAAATGGCTGCCTCCAGTTTGTTTCAAACCCAGTACTCTTATAATACTCTTCCTATTCTTTTTTTCACATGAAACCTGCCAAGACAATACTTTATTGATACATTTTCTTACCATGATTAAAAATCTATTCATAAATGCAAGGGTTAGTAGTGTTAGCAGATAATCTAATTGCAAAGAAATTATATTGAAAATATTTGAAGGGCTACTTACCATTATTTACTTGAATAAAAAGAAAAATACTTTCCCTTCCTTCCAGTTAATGTACCCAGCGGCCATTATCAATGTGTCATCCCAGACATTGTATTAGTCTGGCATTGGAAGCATATATGATGACAAAATATTGCTGCCCTGTATATCAGTCCAAGCCCTTTTCCTTTAATAACCAGATCCATATTCCACTTGTATTGGATTGATTAGTTGCCAAGGTTGCAAATAAACAGTTTTGGGAAGAAGAAATGTACTTTTCACTGGATTTAGGAAATACTGTCCCATTCTTTCAATATGGTCAGTGGCTAAAATCTCACCCCAATAACAGACTGCCATCAGACTGCTATTTAGTATCATCTGGAAAGAAGGTTCAAAAAATTAAATGAAATCTGGCTAACATGCAAAACTTAATAAAACTGAATTTTTTATTTTTAATTTTAAACAAGAATACCTCACCATAAAATTATTACTGTAAGATGGACTTTTGGATTTCAGGTACAGTACATGTTAGATGTTATGATCGTTGGCACCACTGGTTGAATACGAGGAGGGTTAATTTTTCTTCTTGCTGGCTGATATCCTTGTAATCTATTGTTTCTTCAAATGGCTGCCTCCAGTTTGTTTCAAACCCAGTACTCTTATAATACTCTTCCTATTCTTTTTTTCACATGAAACCTGCCAAGACAATACTTTATTGATACATTTTCTTACCATGATTAAAAATCTATTCATAAATGCAAGGGTTAGTAGTGTTAGCAGATAATCTAATTGCAAAGAAATTATATTGAAAATATTTGAAGGGCTACTTACCATTACTTACTTGAATAAAAAGAAAAATACTTTCCCTTCCTTCCAGTTAATGTACCCAGCGGCCATTATCAATGTGTCATCCCAGACATTGTATTAGTCTGGCATTGAAAGCATTTATGATGACAAAATATTGCTGCCCTGTATATCAGTCCAAGCCCTTTTCCTTTAATAACCAGATCCATATTCCACTTGTATTGGATTGATTAGTTGCCAAGGTTGCAAATAAACAGTTTTGGGAAGAAGAAATGTACTTTTCACTGGATTTAGGAAATACTGTCCCATTCTTTCAATATGGTCAGTGGCTAAAATCTCACCCCAATAACAGACTGCCATCAGACTGCTATTTAGTATCATCTGGAAAGAAGGTTCAAAAAATTAAATGAAATCTGGCTAACATGCAAAACTTAATAAAACTGAATTTTTTATTTTTAATTTTAAACAAGAATACCTCACCATAAAATAAATATTACTGTAACATGGACTTTTGAAATTCTGGTACAGTACATGTTAGATGTTATAATCATTGGCACCACTGGTTGAATACGAGGAGGGTTAATTTTTCTTCTTGCTGGCTGATATCCTTGTAATCTATTGTTTCTTCAAATGGCTGCCTCCAGTTTGTTTCAAACCCAGTACTCTTATAATACTCTTCCTATTCTTTTTTTCACATGAAACCTGCCAAGACAATACTTTATTGATACATTTTCTTACCATGATTAAAAATCTATTCATAAATGCAAGGGTTAGTAGTGTTAGCAGATAATCTAATTGCAAAGAAATTATATTGAAAATATTTGAAGGGCTACTTACCATTACTTACTTGAATAAAAAGAAAAATACTTTCCCTTCCTTCCAGTTAATGTACCCAGCGGCCATTATCAATGTGTCATCCCAGACATTGTATTAGTCTGGCATTGAAAGCATTTATGATGACAAAATATTGCTGCCCTGTATATCAGTCCAAGCCCTTTTCCTTTAATAACCAGATCCATATTCCACTTGTATTGGATTGATTAGTTGCCAAGGTTGCAAATAAACAGTTTTGGGAAGAAGAAATGTACTTTTCACTGGATTTAGGAAATACTGTCCCATTCTTTCAATATGGTCAGTGGCTAAAATCTCACCCCAATAACAGACTGCCATCAGACTGCTATTTAGTATCATCTGGAAAGAAGGTTCAAAAAATTAAATGAAATCTGGCTAACATGCAAAACTTAATAAAACTGAATTTTTTATTTTTAATTTTAAACAAGAATACCTCACCATAAAATTATTACTGTAAGATGGACTTTTGGATTTCAGGTACAGTACATGTTAGATGTTATGATCGTTGGCACCACTGGTTGAATACGAGGAGGGTTAATTTTTCTTCTTGCTGGCTGATATCCTTGTAATCTATTGTTTCTTCAAATGGCTGCCTCCAGTTTGTTTCAAACCCAGTACTCTTATAATACTCTTCCTATTCTTTTTTTTCACATGAAACCTGCCAAGACAATACTTTATTGATACATTTTCTTACCATGATTAAAAATCTATTCATAAATGCAAGGGTTAGTAGTGTTAGCAGATAATCTAATTGCAAAGAAATTATATTGAAAATATTTGAAGGGCTACTTACCATTACTTACTTGAATAAAAAGAAAAATACTTTCCCTTCCTTCCAGTTAATGTACCCAGCGGCCATTATCAATGTGTCATCCCAGACATTGTATTAGTCTGGCATTGAAAGCATTTATGATGACAAAATATTGCTGCCCTGTATATCAGTCCAAGCCCTTTTCCTTTAATAACCAGATCCATATTCCACTTGTATTGGATTGATTAGTTGCCAAGGTTGCAAATAAACAGTTTTGGGAAGAAGAAATGTACTTTTCACTGGATTTAGGAAATACTGTCCCATTCTTTCAATATGGTCAGTGGCTAAAATCTCACCCCAATAACAGACTGCCATCAGACTGCTATTTAGTATCATCTGGAAAGAAGGTTCAAAAAATTAAATGAAATCTGGCTAACATGCAAAACTTAATAAAACTGAATTTTTTATTTTTAATTTTAAACAAGAATACCTCACCATAAAATTATTACTGTAAGATGGACTTTTGGATTTCAGGTACAGTACATGTTAGATGTTATGATCATTGGCACCACTGGTTGAATACGAGGAGGGTTAATTTTTCTTCTTGCTGGCTGATATCCTTGTAATCTATTGTTTCTTCAAATGGCTGCCTCCAGTTTGTTTCAAACCCAGTACTCTTATAATACTCTTCCTATTCTTTTTTTTCACATGAAACCTGCCAAGACAATACTTTATTGATACATTTTCCTTACCATGATTAAAAATCTATTCATAAATGCAAGGGTTAGTAGTGTTAGCAGATAATCTAATTGCAAAGAAATTATATTGAAAATATTTGAAGGGCTACTTACCATTATTTACTTGAATAAAAAGAAAAATACTTTCCCTTCCTTCCAGTTAATGTACCCAGCGGCCATTATCAATGTGTCATCCCAGACATTGTATTAGTCTGGCATTGAAAGCATTTATGATGACAAAATATTGCTGCCCTGTATATCAGTCCAAGCCCTTTTCCTTTAATAACCAGATCCATATTCCACTTGTATTGGATTGATTAGTTGCCAAGGTTGCAAATAAACAGTTTTGGGAAGAAGAAATGTACTTTTCACTGGATTTAGGAAATACTGTCCCATTCTTTCAATATGGTCAGTGGCTAAAATCTCACCCCAATAACAGACTGCCATCAGACTGCTATTTAGTATCATCTGGAAAGAAGGTTCAAAAAATTAAATGAAATCTGGCTAACATGCAAAACTTAATAAAACTGAATTTTTTATTTTTAATTTTAAACAAGAATACCTCACCATAAAATAAATATTACTGTAAGATGGACTTTTGGATTTCAGGTACAGTACATGTTAGATGTTATGATCGTTGGCACCACTGGTTGAATACGAGGAGGGTTAATTTTTCTTCTTGCTGGCTGATATCCTTGTAATCTATTGTTTCTTCAAATGGCTGCCTCCAGTTTGTTTCAAACCCAGTACTCTTATAATACTCTTCCTATTCTTTTTTTTCACATGAAACCTGCCAAGACAATACTTTATTGATACATTTTCTTACCATGATTAAAAATCTATTCATAAATGCAAGGGTTAGTAGTGTTAGCAGATAATCTAATTGCAAAGAAATTATATTGAAAATATTTGAAGGGCTACTTACCATTATTTACTTGAATAAAAAGAAAAATACTTTCCCTTCCTTCCAGTTAATGTACCCAGCGGCCATTATCAATGTGTCATCCCAGACATTGTATTAGTCTGGCATTGAAAGCATTTATGATGACAAAATATTGCTGCCCTGTATATCAGTCCAAGCCCTTTTCCTTTAATAACCAGATCCATATTCCACTTGTATTGGATTGATTAGTTGCCAAGGTTGCAAATAAACAGTTTTGGGATAAAGAAATGTACTTTTCACTGGATTTAGAAAATACTGTCACCTTCTTTCAATATGATCAGGGGCTAAAATCTCACCCCAATAACAGACTGCCATCAGACTGCTATTTAGTATCATCTGGAAAGAAGGTTCAAAAAATTAAATGAAATCTGGCTAACATGCAAAACTTAATAAAACTGAATTTTTTATTTTTAATTTTAAACAAGAATACCTCACCATAAAATTATTACTGTAAGATGGACTTTTGGATTTCAGGTACAGTACATGTTAGATGTTATGATCGTTGGCACCACTGGTTGAATACGAGGAGGGTTAATTTTTCTTCTTGCTGGCTGATATCCTTGTAATCTATTGTTTCTTCAAATGGCTGCCTCCAGTTTGTTTCAAACCCAGTACTCTTATAATACTCTTCCTATTCTTTTTTTTCACATGAAACCTGCCAAGACAATACTTTATTGATACATTTTCTTACCATGATTAAAAATCTATTCATAAATGCAAGGGTTAGTAGTGTTAGCAGATAATCTAATTGCAAAGAAATTATATTGAAAATATTTGAAGGGCTACTTACCATTACTTACTTGAATAAAAAGAAAAATACTTTCCCTTCCTTCCAGTTAATGTACCCAGCGGCCATTATCAATGTGTCATCCCAGACATTGTATTAGTCTGGCATTGAAAGCATTTATGATGACAAAATATTGCTGCCCTGTATATCAGTCCAAGCCCTTTTCCTTTAATAACCAGATCCATATTCCACTTGTATTGGATTGATTAGTTGCCAAGGTTGCAAATAAACAGTTTTGGGAAGAAGAAATGTACTTTTCACTGGATTTAGGAAATACTGTCCCATTCTTTCAATATGGTCAGTGGCTAAAATCTCACCCCAATAACAGACTGCCATCAGACTGCTATTTAGTATCATCTGGAAAGAAGGTTCAAAAAATTAAATGAAATCTGGCTAACATGCAAAACTTAATAAAACTGAATTTTTTATTTTTAATTTTAAACAAGAATACCTCGCCATAAAATTATTACTGTAAGATGGACTTTTGGATTTCAGGTACAGTACATGTTAGATGTTATGATCGTTGGCACCACTGGTTGAATACGAGGAGGGTTAATTTTTCTTCTTGCTGGCTGATATCCTTGTAATCTATTGTTTCTTCAAATGGCTGCCTCCAGTTTGTTTCAAACCCAGTACTCTTATAATACTCTTCCTATTCTTTTTTTTCACATGAAACCTGCCAAGACAATACTTTATTGATACATTTTCTTACCATGATTAAAAATCTATTCATAAATGCAAGGGTTAGTAGTGTTAGCAGATAATCTAATTGCAAAGAAATTATATTGAAAATATTTGAAGGGCTACTTACCATTACTTACTTGAATAAAAAGAAAAATACTTTCCCTTCCTTCCAGTTAATGTACCCAGCGGCCATTATCAATGTGTCATCCCAGACATTGTATTAGTCTGGCATTGAAAGCATTTATGATGACAAAATATTGCTGCCCTGTATATCAGTCCAAGCCCTTTTCCTTTAATAACCAGATCCATATTCCACTTGTATTGGATTGATTAGTTGCCAAGGTTGCAAATAAACAGTTTTGGGAAGAAGAAATGTACTTTTCACTGGATTTAGGAAATACTGTCCCATTCTTTCAATATGGTCAGTGGCTAAAATCTCACCCCAATAACAGACTGCCATCAGACTGCTATTTAGTATCATCTGGAAAGAAGGTTCAAAAAATTAAATGAAATCTGGCTAACATGCAAAACTTAATAAAACTGAATTTTTTATTTTTAATTTTAAACAAGAATACCTCACCATAAAATTATTACTGTAAGATGGACTTTTGGATTTCAGGTACAGTACATGTTAGATGTTATGATCGTTGGCACCACTGGTTGAATACGAGGAGGGTTAATTTTTCTTCTTGCTGGCTGATATCCTTGTAATCTATTGTTTCTTCAAATGGCTGCCTCCAGTTTGTTTCAAACCCAGTACTCTTATAATACTCTTCCTATTCTTTTTTTTCACATGAAACCTGCCAAGACAATACTTTATTGATACATTTTCTTACCATGATTAAAAATCTATTCATAAATGCAAGGGTTAGTAGTGTTAGCAGATAATCTAATTGCAAAGAAATTATATTGAAAATATTTGAAGGGCTACTTACCATTACTTACTTGAATAAAAAGAAAAATACTTTCCCTTCCTTCCAGTTAATGTACCCAGCGGCCATTATCAATGTGTCATCCCAGACATTGTATTAGTCTGGCATTGAAAGCATTTATGATGACAAAATATTGCTGCCCTGTATATCAGTCCAAGCCCTTTTCCTTTAATAACCAGATCCATATTCCACTTGTATTGGATTGATTAGTTGCCAAGGTTGCAAATAAACAGTTTTGGGAAGAAGAAATGTACTTTTCACTGGATTTAGGAAATACTGTCCCATTCTTTCAATATGGTCAGTGGCTAAAATCTCACCCCAATAACAGACTGCCATCAGACTGCTATTTAGTATCATCTGGAAAGAAGGTTCAAAAAATTAAATGAAATCTGGCTAACATGCAAAACTTAATAAAACTGAATTTTTTATTTTTAATTTTAAACAAGAATACCTCACCATAAAATTATTACTGTAAGATGGACTTTTGGATTTCAGGTACAGTACATGTTAGATGTTATGATCGTTGGCACCACTGGTTGAATACGAGGAGGGTTAATTTTTCTTCTTGCTGGCTGATATCCTTGTAATCTATTGTTTCTTCAAATGGCTGCCTCCAGTTTGTTTCAAACCCAGTACTCTTATAATACTCTTCCTATTCTTTTTTTTCACATGAAACCTGCCAAGACAATACTTTATTGATACATTTTCTTACCATGATTAAAAATCTATTCATAAATGCAAGGGTTAGTAGTGTTAGCAGATAATCTAATTGCAAAGAAATTATATTGAAAATATTTGAAGGGCTACTTACCATTACTTACTTGAATAAAAAGAAAAATACTTTCCCTTCCTTCCAGTTAATGTACCCAGCGGCCATTATCAATGTGTCATCCCAGACATTGTATTAGTCTGGCATTGAAAGCATTTATGATGACAAAATATTGCTGCCCTGTATATCAGTCCAAGCCCTTTTCCTTTAATAACCAGATCCATATTCCACTTGTATTGGATTGATTAGTTGCCAAGGTTGCAAATAAACAGTTTTGGGAAGAAGAAATGTACTTTTCACTGGATTTAGGAAATACTGTCCCATTCTTTCAATATGGTCAGTGGCTAAAATCTCACCCCAATAACAGACTGCCATCAGACTGCTATTTAGTATCATCTGGAAAGAAGGTTCAAAAAATTAAATGAAATCTGGCTAACATGCAAAACTTAATAAAACTGAATTTTTTATTTTTAATTTTAAACAAGAATACCTCACCATAAAATTATTACTGTAAGATGGACTTTTGGATTTCAGGTACAGTACATGTTAGATGTTATGATCATTGGCACCACTGGTTGAATACGAGGAGGGTTAATTTTTCTTCTTGCTGGCTGATATCCTTGTAATCTATTGTTTCTTCAAATGGCTGCCTCCAGTTTGTTTCAAACCCAGTACTCTTAAAACACTCTTCCTATTCTTTTTTTTCACATGAAACCTGCCAAGACAATACTTTATTGATACATTTTCTTACCATGATTAAAAATCTATTCATAAATGCAAGGGTTAGTAGTGTTAGCAGATAATCTAATTGCAAAGAAATTATATTGAAAATATTTGAAGGGCTACTTACCATTATTTACTTGAATAAAAAGAAAAATACTTTCCCTTCCTTCCAGTTAATGTACCCAGCGGCCATTATCAATGTGTCATCCCAGACATTGTATTAGTCTGGCATTGAAAGCATTTATGATGACAAAATATTGCTGCCCTGTATATCAGTCCAAGCCCTTTTCCTTTAATAACCAGATCCATATTCCACTTGTATTGGATTGATTAGTTGCCAAGGTTGCAAATAAACAGTTTTGGGAAGAAGAAATGTACTTTTCACTGGATTTAGGAAATACTGTCCCATTCTTTCAATATGGTCAGTGGCTAAAATCTCACCCCAATAACAGACTGCCATCAGACTGCTATTTAGTATCATCTGGAAAGAAGGTTCAAAAAATTAAATGAAATCTGGCTAACATGCAAAACTTAATAAAACTGAATTTTTTATTTTTAATTTTAAACAAGAATACCTCACCATAAAATAAATATTACTGTAACATGGACTTTTGAAATTCTGGTACAGTACATGTTAGATGTTATAATCATTGGCACCACTGGTTGAATACGAGGAGGGTTAATTTTTCTTCTTGCTGGCTGATATCCTTGTAATCTATTGTTTCTTCAAATGGCTGCCTCCAGTTTGTTTCAAACCCAGTACTCTTATAATACTCTTCCTATTCTTTTTTTTCACATGAAACCTGCCAAGACAATACTTTATTGATACATTTTCTTACCATGATTAAAAATCTATTCATAAATGCAAGGGTTAGTAGTGTTAGCAGATAATCTAATTGCAAAGAAATTATATTGAAAATATTTGAAGGGCTACTTACCATTACTTACTTGAATAAAAAGAAAAATACTTTCCCTTCCTTCCAGTTAATGTACCCAGCGGCCATTATCAATGTGTCATCCCAGACATTGTATTAGTCTGGCATTGAAAGCATTTATGATGACAAAATATTGCTGCCCTGTATATCAGTCCAAGCCCTTTTCCTTTAATAACCAGATCCATATTCCACTTGTATTGGATTGATTAGTTGCCAAGGTTGCAAATAAACAGTTTTGGGAAGAAGAAATGTACTTTTCACTGGATTTAGGAAATACTGTCCCATTCTTTCAATATGGTCAGTGGCTAAAATCTCACCCCAATAACAGACTGCCATCAGACTGCTATTTAGTATCATCTGGAAAGAAGGTTCAAAAAATTAAATGAAATCTGGCTAACATGCAAAACTTAATAAAACTGAATTTTTTATTTTTAATTTTAAACAAGAATACCTCACCATAAAATTATTACTGTAAGATGGACTTTTGGATTTCAGGTACAGTACATGTTAGATGTTATGATCATTGGCACCACTGGTTGAATACGAGGAGGGTTAATTTTTCTTCTTGCTGGCTGATATCCTTGTAATCTATTGTTTCTTCAAATGGCTGCCTCCAGTTTGTTTCAAACCCAGTACTCTTAAAACACTCTTCCTATTCTTTTTTTCACATGATACCTGCCAAGACAATACTTTATTGATACATTTCCTTACCATGATTAAAAATCTATTCATAAATGCAAGGGTTAGTAGTGTTAGCAGATAATCTAATTGCAAAGAAATTATATTGAAAATATTTGAAGGGCTACTTACCATTATTTACTTGAATAAAAAGAAAAATACTTTCCCTTCCTTCCAGTTAATGTACCCAGCGGCCATTATCAATGTGTCATCCCAGACATTGTATTAGTCTGGCATTGAAAGCATTTATGATGACAAAATATTGCTGCCCTGTATATCAGTCCAAGCCCTTTTCCTTTAATAACCAGATCCATATTCCACTTGTATTGGATTGATTAGTTGCCAAGGTTGCAAATAAACAGTTTTGGGAAGAAGAAATGTACTTTTCACTGGATTTAGGAAATACTGTCCCATTCTTTCAATATGGTCAGTGGCTAAAATCTCACCCCAATAAAAGACTGCCATCAGACTGCTATTTAGTATCATCTGGAAAGAAGGTTCAAAAAATTAAATAAAATCTGGCTAACATGCAAAACTTAATAAAACTGAATTTTTTATTTTTAATTTTAAACAAGAATACCTCACCATAAAATAAATATTACTGTAAGATGGACTTTTGGATTTCAGGTACAGTACATGTTAGATGTTATGATCGTTGGCACCACTGGTTGAATACGAGGAGGGTTAATTTTTCTTCTTGCTGGCTGATATCCTTGTAATCTATTGTTTCTTCAAATGGCTGCCTCCAGTTTGTTTCAAACCCAGTACTCTTATAATACTCTTCCTATTCTTTTTTTTCACATGAAACCTGCCAAGACAATACTTTATTGATACATTTTCTTACCATGATTAAAAATCTATTCATAAATGCAAGGGTTAGTAGTGTTAGCAGATAATCTAATTGCAAAGAAATTATATTGAAAATATTTGAAGGGCTACTTACCATTACTTACTTGAATAAAAAGAAAAATACTTTCCCTTCCTTCCAGTTAATGTACCCAGCGGCCATTATCAATGTGTCATCCCAGACATTGTATTAGTCTGGCATTGAAAGCATTTATGATGACAAAATATTGCTGCCCTGTATATCAGTCCAAGCCCTTTTCCTTTAATAACCAGATCCATATTCCACTTGTATTGGATTGATTAGTTGCCAAGGTTGCAAATAAACAGTTTTGGGAAGAAGAAATGTACTTTTCACTGGATTTAGGAAATACTGTCCCATTCTTTCAATATGGTCAGGGGCTAAAATCTCACCCCAATAACAGACTGCCATCAGACTGCTATTTAGTATCATCTGGAAAGAAGGTTCAAAAATTAAATGAAATCTGGCTAACATGCAAAACTTAATAAAACTGAATTTTTTATTTTTAATTTTAAACAAGAATACCTCACCATAAAATAATATTACTGTAAGATGGACTTTTGGATTTCCAGGTACAGTACATGTTAGATGTTATGATCATTGGCACCACTGGTTGAATACGAGGAGGGTTAATTTTTCTTCTTGCTGGCTGATATCCTTGTAATCTATTGTTTCTTCAAATGGCTGCCTCCAGTTTGTTTCAAACCCAGTACTCTTATAATACTCTTCCTATTCTTTTTTTCACATGAAACCTGCCAAGACAATACTTTATTGATACATTTTCTTACCATGATTAAAAATCTATTCATAAATGCAAGGGTTAGTAGTGTTAGCAGATAATCTAATTGCAAAGAAATTATATTGAAAATATTTGAAGGGCTACTTACCATTATTTACTTGAATAAAAAGAAAAATACTTTCCCTTCCTTCCAGTTAATGTACCCAGCGGCCATTATCAATGTGTCATCCCAGACATTGTATTAGTCTGGCATTGAAAGCATTTATGATGACAAAATATTGCTGCCCTGTATATCAGTCCAAGCCCTTTTCCTTTAATAACCAGATCCATATTCCACTTGTATTGGATTGATTAGTTGCCAAGGTTGCAAATATACAGTTTTGGGAAGAAGAAATGTACTTTTCACTGGATTTAGGAAATACTGTCCCATTCTTTCAATATGGTCAGTGGCTAAAATCTCACCCCAATAACAGACTGCCATCAGACTGCTATTTAGTATCATCTGGAAAGAAGGTTCAAAAATTAAATGAAATCTGGCTAACATGCAAAACTTAATAAAACTGAATTTTTTATTTTTAATTTTAAACAAGAATACCTCACCATAAAATAAATATTACTGTAAGATGGACTTTTGGATTTCAGGTACAGTACATGTTAGATGTTATGATCGTTGGCACCACTGGTTGAATACGAGGAGGGTTAATTTTTCTTCTTGCTGGCTGATATCCTTGTAATCTATTGTTTCTTCAAATGGCTGCCTCCAGTTTGTTTCAAACCCAGTACTCTTATAATACTCTTCCTATTCTTTTTTTTCACATGAAACCTGCCAAGACAATACTTTATTGATACATTTTCTTACCATGATTAAAAATCTATTCATAAATGCAAGGGTTAGTAGTGTTAGCAGATAATCTAATTGCAAAGAAATTATATTGAAAATATTTGAAGGGCTACTTACCATTACTTACTTGAATAAAAAGAAAAATACTTTCCCTTCCTTCCAGTTAATGTACCCAGCGGCCATTATCAATGTGTCATCCCAGACATTGTATTAGTCTGGCATTGAAAGCATTTATGATGACAAAATATTGCTGCCCTGTATATCAGTCCAAGCCCTTTTCCTTTAATAACCAGATCCATATTCCACTTGTATTGGATTGATTAGTTGCCAAGGTTGCAAATAAACAGTTTTGGGATAAAGAAATGTACTTTTCACTGGATTTAGAAAATACTGTCACCTTCTTTCAATATGATCAGGGGCTAAAATCTCACCCCAATAACAGACTGCCATCAGACTGCTATTTAGTATCATCTGGAAAGAAGGTTCAAAAAATTAAATGAAATCTGGCTAACATGCAAAACTTAATAAAACTGAATTTTTTATTTTTAATTTTAAACAAGAATACCTCACCATAAAATAATTACTGTAAGATGGACTTTTGGATTTCAGGTACAGTACATGTTAGATGTTATGATCCTTGGCACCACTGGTTGAATACGAGGAGGGTTAATTTTTCTTCTTGCTGGCTGATATCCTTGTAATCTATTGTTTCTTCAAATGGCTGCCTCCAGTTTGTTTCAAACCCAGTACTCTTATAATACTCTTCCTATTCTTTTTTTTCACATGAAACCTGCCAAGACAATACTTTAT
>JAGDYQ010000005.1:96326-122261 GCA_021962125.1 Bulinus truncatus | reverse complement strand
ATTATATGTTTCTGGATGCACTGAAATGGTTTGTTTTTAGTAAAACCGACAATGCGTATATTTTTCAAGTTCCTGACTATGGGGGTGAACGCGGCAAAATTTGCATAACTTTTTATCAGCGGCATGTTTGCGTGGCGCAATTACAAACATTTTTGTCTCGTGTGATACTATCTTAATAGGGAGCCGGAGCCGGAGCCGTCAAATTTGTGGGAGCCGGAGCCGGAGCCGAAAAAAAATATGGCGGCTCCGCAAGCCTGGACTGTTGGGTCAGTTAGCGTGTTGGATGGCATCTCGTGGGTTTGATCGTGAAAAGGTTGGAAGATCAAAGTAGTGAATGGAGAGTGACCGGAGTGACCAGAATGACCAGTGGAGCATGGCTGTATTTGGTTGAAGAGATCAGGGGTTAGGAGGGAAGGTGGTTGTAGGGGAACGTGGAGAAGGGAGTTAAGCGGAGAGAAAGGAGTTCATCGTATGGGACAGGTGCTAGTTGACGAGTGTAAAAGTTGGGCCGTTGGTGACTAAACTATTTGTCTGGACTTTATTATTTTGTCATCATTCTGTTTTGTAGATTTGATGGATTAAACGTATATTATTTTGTTTTTATGAATACATTGTTCCTATTACTGAATGGATATTTGAAGTGTTCACTGTTGTGTATTAGCGAGTGTTTTCCCAAGAGTCATTTGGTGCGTGGTGTTCAAAGAGGCAGTTGGGATGTTGATCTTAAAGAATGCGGACATATTATGAAGTATTAACGAATGAAATAAATTAGAGGCTCAACAAGATACTGTACACAACAGTATGAAGGATAAACAGAGTCGATTAGGATATATTAAAGTCCTGAATTTAATGAGTTTAATCCCTTTCCGAAACAAAAGGAATGAATGTTTAAACAGTACAATGTATAACACATATATGTTATACAAATGAGCTAATCCACTTACCGAAAGATGGTGTGAAAGATTAACCAGGGCCATGGGTCAGGTCTGGGTATAGTTGCCAGTACGCCGTACACACCGAAGACTGTGTACAGCTGCAGCAGACAAGCGAACATGAAGAGGAATGTCAGAAAGTAGGTCAGATGGACGGCCCGTTGAACCATCTTGCTCTGCCGAATTCTAAACAATCCCAGGGCAGCCGGTGTGATGGACATCATCCTGTCTGAGATGACCGGACTCAATATAGACTCATCGTCCGAATGGGTCGGTGTTGACCTCTGTGAGGACAGGTCACAGCTTAGCTGACCAGATTCATCCCTGGATGTAGCAGGACGTCCTGCAATTCCGCATTGCTTGGAAACGGACGAGCAGTAAAAGATGTTTTCAGTATCGGCCAAGTAACCATTGTCCCTAGGCGAGTTACTCAAATGGTCATGCTCGGACCGTGAGTAAAATGTACTTTCGGCTTGACCAGCGGTGTGAGGGGTGTGGTTGCTCCCCGTGGGGTCAACAACGCAGCAGGAATTCTGCCCCATGTCGTCGATAATTTCGTTGGCTAAGAAGTCAGTCCCCGAGAGGGGCTCTGTGTTTACATTCGATGTACTTTTGCCCAAGTCGGTCGGCTGTTTGGAGTTTACCTTCACATATCGTGCTGCATCGGCATCATCATCATCATCAACATCCTCTAGTAGGTCATCGTCCAAGCTATCGTTATCCTCGCGAACGGACAGGGCGTTTATTGTGTTCAGGGTCCCCACATAAGAAGAGTCAGGAGTCTGCAAGAGAGGCAACTCCTGATCCTGCACTGCACTGATTTCGGCCTGGTTCACGCGTTCAGAGTGATTTCCCATGATATCTGACATCGGGAACTGGGAGACGGTCCCTTTAAATTCGACGGTGTACGAGTCGACTGATTCAACAGTTGAAAGTGCCACGCAGTTTTTCTGCATATCATTCGAATCCGTTTTGCTTCCCGGATCACAATTAGATCTACAGTTTTTCACTATGGGTGTGTTGGGCTTACATTTCGCATCTCCCTTAGTCGACAAGGCAACGTACGCGCTGCTGGTGGGTTTCGTTTTCGCAGCGCTGCTGGATCTTTTCTGCTTCTGCGTGTGACGGTACCGTTTCCTCAAGCTGCGCTGACGGCTGGACTCGTCTTTGAAGTTCTCTACATCGGTGGAGCTCGTCGATACGTCGTCCTCGTCGCTGGCTATCGTCACCATCATGTGATCGTTGTCGGAGATCTTCAGCTTCGGTCTGGACAGCCTCAGGTTGTTCCTCGGCGCAGACAAGGGCGCCAGGGAGTAAGGGTGCTCCGCGTCTTGCTCCGGGAACACGTCGTCTATCGCCGTTTCTGGATTCATACTGGCCGACGTGAGGTCAACGCTGTACGGGGCGGAGTCGCCGAGGTTGTTTGTGGTCGGTGACGTAGCTATGAGTGACGTGTTGTTGCTGGCTGATCTTCGGTTGCTGCTGAAAGCGTTGAGTTCCTTCCTGGCACGTTTCGCCTCATTGGCGTATTGGCTTAGCCTGGAATATGATATGAAAAGGTGGACATCAGTTAAAAATGACAGGAGAAATTCTTCAATCGAAATAAACATAACATTAATGGTCGATCATGTTAACACACATGTTATCACTGTTATCATACAACTTCAAAGACATAATTTATAAACAGATCTGTAGCTAATTCTTGTGGTGTCCAACGCGAGTTAATTTTTGTGCCCCTTCCTCCAAATTTGAAAAGTGCAAAAAGATATATAAGCACTCTTTCAATGCCAGTCTTTAGATTGACGACCTGTCGCACAACCCACAGTACACTTCGTACGCTAATGTATATATATATATATATTATATACAATAATATCGATTACTTTGATGAGCTTTCTGTAGCAACATGAACTTCTTTGCCTCCTCCTCCCCCCTCCCCGTTCACCTCACCCAAATGGCAATACTGTACTTGATTCAGTAAAAGTAAAACACATTGTAAAACATCCAAAAGGGCTGAACCGTACATAAATTAAGCATTTAACTTTTACAAGACGAAAAAAGAATACAGATTCAACTTCTCTAGTACTCGTCAAACTAGAGTGATCGATACAGGTAGACTTTAAGAACGTTCGCACGCACGCACACCCCCTACATTTTTTTTTACAGCATCCAATTGAAGATATAAAATAAGTTCACAAACTAACACTAGATGTAATTTTAATTCAATGTGATAAATGTGAAGACAGTTAAGGTCAAATTGTTCAGCATTATGAGATATGTATTTTTCTAGTCGAGGTTGCCAATGACGTCATTCCTGCATTCACCTAGTCTAGACCATCGTCTAGACATTCAGTAAGCAGACCACTTAGTATTTATTATCATTGTTGTTGTTTTATTTTTAGATACATGCTGTTTACAGTTATGTACTGTTAGTCAAGTAAATAAAATTTAAGTAGTAATAGTAGTTAGAAGAAGTTAACAAAATCAAAGTATTATTCCATTATAAATCATAGCTCTATCATCATTGATTTATTAATCTAAGTTCTGTTATAAATGAAAGTTCTATCATCAATGGAAGTTCTATTATCAATGAAAGTTCTATTTCCAATGAAAGTTCCATTATCAATCAAAGTTCTACCTGAATCCGCTACAGATGAATGTGATGCCCAGGTAGAGCGTCCAAGCGATGAAACAGCCGCTGTCTATGAGCAACAGGAGTTTGAGTGACCGCTCGAACGACACCAGGGATTCAATGACCACCACCAGGAACATGTAGGTCAGCGTACACCCCATCAACCAGCTGAGACTCCGGACTTTACTGTTTCCGACGTCCACCTTGGTGATACGTAATAACATCACCTGGAGTTTTAAATAGCAATAATTATAAATCCCCAAATTTAAACGGGTAATATGTAATACCATAAATCTACATAACGAGGTAAACATGTTAACAAAGATATATTTCGAAAAAGTGTGAGAAATTATGAATTTTGTTTAGAAGATATAAATATAGATTTATAAGAGATGTTCTGAATAAAATTTTCAATTTATTATTTATGATTAAACTATATGTTTTAATTCTGTTTAGAAGTTAACTTTAAAGAAAATAAAACAAACAAATAATAACGAATACTAGAGGTGTCCCTTACAATCCTAGCTTCAGAGGTAATGTAATGCTGCTAAATGGGTCAGTGTAGCAATACTTGGAGATTAACCTTACTTCACAGGTAATGTAATGCACCTATGGTTAGTCTAGCAATACTTGGAGACTAATTGCGTCGACATGTAGAGTATACCTGAGGTAACCTGTATTTTAAAATATAACCCTCTCTACCCCACGCCCACCTCCCACAGCACCCACCGCCTTTCTGTAAGGCACGAGACAGTATTAGAATAAGACGAATTACCACGTTTTTGCCTCGGTCTGTTACTATGACTATAACATGACTTATACATATTGGCCTGAAATATTTGCAGTCATTAGTCAGATGAAATATTTTCAGACAAGACTTGACCGTAGATGAGAATAGGAAAAAAAAACCCTCAGTCGTAGTACACCTACCATCCAAATGAGTCCAAGGGTAGTAGCCCTACCGGTCAGTTTAATCAAGGGCTAGTACTCCAGGCAAATGCAATAATCTAGAATACATTAGTTTAGAAGAGATAATCTAGTGGTTGAAAATAAATAACAAGCCTGATGTAGCTGTCATATAAGCTACCTCCGAATTTAGCTCTAAAGAGGCTTAATGTCTTGTCTAATACAATGTTTATTTATTATGTGAAATCATTAAATGTTAAAATTATAATTGTCTATTTATTATATGGAATTATTAAAGTTACAATTATTAATGTTAATACAGTGTTGTATTCAACATGTCGGTCGCACACACCGATAACACTACAATAATGTTGACGTCACAGTTGCAACCTACAACCACAAACTGATTCATCCGTTATTTTCCCCGGTCTCTCGGGCTTTGTACTGAAAGGATTTTTATTATTGTGGGCGTTTTGGTGTATCTTGGTGTGTGTGTGGGCGGGGGAGCGGGTGAGTTAATTACTGGAGTTTTCAAAAGGATAAAACTTCAATGTTTATACTATTTATATCTCTTTTGTTACATTTGAAACGATCGCCATCTTACTGTTTAACTGTTAGTTGAATCCCGTTTGGTCATTCCAATAGTCATTGAAAAGCATTCGACTAATTTGTCTTTGACATTTCAATTTTTGTGTTCCAGTAACTTGTAGCATCATTCACCATCCTTGATCAATTATAAGAATGGTCTTCGTTCGTAATGATGCTGCATATGAAGACCCCCTTCCCCCCCTTGCCCCGTTATTCATAATACAAACATTTTAATTATAACTTCACCCATTATAAGACAATATTGTTTACCTGGGTCAAACCGTAGCACGCGCAGAACAGCGGGTAAACAGCCTGGGTCAGGATGCCCGTCATCAGGGTCGCCACCTGACCTTTGAACCCGTACGGATCCACCAGCAGGAAGACGGTCCTCAGCACTCCGGAGGTGGCCAGGAAAATGAGCGTGTTGAACACGATCTTGAACTTCTGCACTCGCCGCCGGAACCGGAAGAAGACCGCGCAGCTAACGAGAGACAACAGGAGAAAGAGGGCGGAGAACCCGTAGACGTGGACGCCCCACCAGGCCCCCCAGGTCTCTAGCGCGGTCGGCCAGTCCGGCAAAGGGAGAAGGCTCCCGATGTCCTCCGTGGAATTCGCCGCCGGCGGCGCCGCTCCCTCCTCCGCGCCTCGAGGGTGCGTGAGGACGTCTTGGCTGTGAATGGGGTTAGTCTGCGTGGGGTGAGAACCGTTGAGTATCGGGCGAGCATTCCCCACGCCCGCAGCGTCGATGCCGAGGTCGTAGAGGCGGTATCGATGCCGCGGCTGTTGTTGTTGGTGGTAGAACAGACTTTGCGCTGGTTTGCGAAACGATTCCAGCAGAAACGACATAACATCCTGCTTGAGTGTCTAGAGTTCAAAGGTTAAATTTGTCCGACTTGCAAGATCTGCGTAAGACAAAATGAAAAAGATGTTTTTGTACGGTGAGAATTCAAGTTGAGAAATAACTACCATCGAATTTGATAATATTTTAATAAAACATGTGTTAAAAAAAAAAGTAAAATTATAAATATGTCATCAAAAAGTTATGTTATTGATAATTTAAAAAGAAGTAAAGTTAACGACAATTGTCCATGAAATAAAAGGGAATTAATTTGCTACGTCAATAAAGGTTGATAACTCATGTTTTTGCAGGCTGGTGGTAACCGTTTTAATAAATCGGGCTCACCCATCTATTGACCCACACATACACTTGTATTGATATTCCCCAATATATTTTTTTTAGATTGGGGGTGGGGGGAGGGAGAGCTTTAGGTAAAACATTGTTTAGATTTGATTCTTTTGTGAGGTAAACGAGACAATAGCATATTGATTCACCATCAGGGAGGAAAGGGGTGGAGGCGGGGATTCGTGCCATTTTTTTAATGGGTCACGAAATGTGTACTTTTTTTTTATTATTATAAGATAGTTTTAAATGAAATAGAAATTATATTTTCTTCTTTCGGATGGTAACACATCATTTAGTGCTAGCTTTTATTGCGAGAACAATTTTTATTAGAATTGAGTTCCTGTCTTCTTTTTGTAAGCAACTGACAGTTACACAATAAAACGATGAAACCATTATATGTTTTTTCTGGTGAGATTTTTAATATTTTTTTTTTAAAGCTGATATTGACCAGACCTCGATCGATCCGAACAGACTATTGAATTTGGAGGGGGTCAGAACAATATCAATGCAATGACCTTCCACCCCCTTCTTTCCCTCCCAGCTAAACAAATCTAAGATACTGGACATTAGGGAGGGGAAAGAAAAACACGTAACTCCCCCATTCTCTAACCTACCCGGGACACCGTATCCCTGGACTCGACAAAATAAAAGAGCATGATTGACCACTCGCGGGTCAAGAAAGTGCCGGCTAGAATATTAGATCACATGACTATATGTCACTGTTTATAGCCAGCTTCTGGGGTAAAAATAAATAAATGACAATGAGAAGAGAAAAAAAAAGAAAATAAAATGTGGGTACACATAGTGCTGATGGTGTAAGTCACTGAGTTTAAAGTGCAGAATGTATGTGTGTGTGGGGTACAGAATATATGTGCGTGGGGTACAGTCAATATGTGTGTGGGGTACAGAATATATGTGCGTGGGGTACAGTCAATATGTGTGTGGGGTACAGAATATATGTGCGTGGGGTACAGTCAATATGTGTGTGGGGTACAGAATATATGTGCGTGGGGTGCAGACAATATATGTGTGGGGTACAGTCAATATGTGTGTGGGGTACAGTCAATATGTGTGTGGGGTACAGAATATATGTGCGTGGGGTACAGAATATATGTGCGTGGGGTACAGTCAATATGTGTGTGGGGTACAGAATATATGTGCGTGGGGTGCAGACAATATATGTGTGGGGTACAGTCAATATGTGTGTGGGGTACAGTCAATATGTGTGTGGGGTACAGAATATATGTGTGTGGGGTGCAGAACATATGTGTGTGGGGTACATAATATATGTGTGTGGGGTACAGGATATATATGTTTGGGGTACAGAATGTATGTGTGTGGGGTGCAGACAATATGTGTGTGGGGTACAGAATATATGTGTGTGGGGTGCAGAATATATGTGTGTGGGGTGCAGACAATATGTGTGTGGGGTACATAATATATGTGTGTGGGGTACATAATATATGTATGTGTGGTACAAACAATGTGTGTGTTTGTGTGTGATCAGAACCAACTTAAGGACATCAATATAACCCTCCCCTCCAGTGCGAAAATCCATTCGTTTGGGCAAACCCACAACTACCACTCATGGAATGAAATATTCAACATCTTTAGGGTTAGGGCCCATATATTTATATACTCCCCCCCCCCAGGATGTGCATGGGCAGCACATTCGATAAGACGAATTAAGGTTTGGGTGTGTCTGTGTGTGTGTGTGTGTGTGTTTTCAGGGTGTGTGTTAGTCTATGCAAGAGTGTCTCTGTGAGGGTTCGGGTGTGGGTGAGGGTTCGGGTGCGAGTGTATGTGTGTGTCTGTGTGTGTTTGTGTGTGTGTGTGTCTCTGTGAATATGTGTGTGTGTATGTGTGTTGGCTTATCTGTGTGTTGGCTCTATGTGTGGGTGTGTTCGTGTATGTGTGTCCTTCCCAGTGTCAGTCCAAAATAGGACCAGGTTCGCAGTGCCAGTAAGGGTGGAGACGAGAAAGGGACGGTGGGGGGATGGGGGGTCGGGTTGATAAGCAGGATGACCACATTGATATGAGAGGTGGGGGAGGGGGGAGGGGGGAGGGGGGGTAGATGTGTGCGAGTCGATCCCAGTCAACTGGACACTTGACTTGAAATGTTGACTTAGTAACTCAGATACCACTTGATGAATGTTTCACTGCCAGTATTCAGTCCCCGGGGAAAGTCTAACAGATTTGACCTTGACATATCGACGCAGATGTATAATCCCGTACAGCCCCGTACGACAGATTACTCGATATACGACTTATGGATTAAAGCTAGCTATTAATATTACTTTGTGGGAAAAAAATAATTCATGGGTATAGGTAGTTACAAAATTGATTAACCGATGTGATTATCGCTGAACAAAGTGAGTATGTTTGAGCAAGGGCGGCCTAAGGTCGATTTTACCGATTGCTCCGAATTGGGCCCCCCGCCTGGCAGGGGCCCCGCAATTTAAATTTAATTAATAGCTGTTATCGTAAAAAAAAAAGAAGAGGGGGCCTCGCAATTATCCGTAAAATTGGGCCCCGAAACTCGTAAGGACATACTATTTTTTGAGGTTTCCTAAATATCGTACCCAGTCACATAGCCATGTCTACCGTGGTGCCTCCATGACCATTGCACCATGACAGAGATGAATAAATAGGCACTAAGGAAAATTAATGGATTATACAATTTAATAGATACATTTCTGTTCTTGTTAGGGACTTCACAAAAAAAAAAAAGGTTCAATATGTGATCAATTCAAACTTTGAACAACTTTACATTGTAGTGTATGCATTTGTAGCGTAAATATATAATCACATTTTATTCATTAATATTTCTTAAAAATTACGAATTGAAAATAATGTATTATAAGTGTGGATAGAAATAGAAGATAGAAATATCCTCTACGTATGCCGCTTCGTATGCTCCTATGTATGCCCCTCAGAGCAAGTAATGGGTCAATTGGTCATGGGTCAATGGGTCAAATGGGTCGCAAAATTGGATGGGTCAATGGTTCATGGGTCAATGTTCCGCCATCTTGAAAATAACAGCATTCAATGGGTCATATGGGTCATGGGTTAATCTCAGTGACCCATTACTTGCTCTGATGCCCCTTCGAATGCTCATATGTATGCCACTTCATATGCCCCTATGTGCGCCCCCATGTATGCCCCTTTGTATGCCCCTTATGTATGTCCCTACATATGCCCTATCCAGAGCCGTCTTATAGTTCGAAAAATTAGACGATTGGCCCTTGAGCCACCACTGTAAAAGAGCCCCCCCCCCCTCCCCCCTTTTCAGAATGTATTCCGTTTAAGTCTAATGCTAAAACGAGCCCAGTTAGATACTTGTGCCTGAAGTTTCCCCCTCCTGGGTGTGGAGAATATATGAAACACCATTCTTATAGTCAGTCAATGTTTCATTCTCTCGACAGCTTGTCTTCTAGGGGGCTCATAGCATACTGATTTATCCGGGGCTGGGGCCCATGATGCGTGTAAGACGGCTCTGCGGCCATAAAGAGACTTAAAAAAACTTACCAATATTGAATTTTATAGATTTTTTTTTTTTTGCAATGTTCAGCTACTCTGGAGATGTAAATATCATGTTCTAGATGTTGTCTCCCTTTTCATGGTCGGCCAGTAAAGCCACATAATGTAAATATAAAGTACCACCCCCCCCCCTAAAAAAAATATCAAATCGTAACAGTTGACCTTTTGTAGTTGACCTGTGCAATCTCTTCAACTCAGTTTCTCTAGCAGTCCATCCCACCCGCCACTTTACATCACATGACCTGCCGGTCACCAATCAGAACAACCCGCTTATACTTATCAAGGGGCCACTACTCAGCCGAAGGGTTGTGGATGTAAATATAATGAGCCCGCTGTCCTCCCTTGGAACGTTGAGATACAAGTCATCGTAGTTACAATTAAAACAAGCTCGGACAGCGGCTAACCGTCAACGCCAAAACACAACAACAACAAAAACAAATTAAATAAAATAAAATAAAAGTGTATTATTGTTTTGGATGTTTGGACAGAGTGTCTATGGATGACCCAGTCTCATCTCCCCAGAGAATGTCAAAAACGAAGATAGATAGAAGGAAACAAAAGGAAAGATATAAAACAAACAAAAAAAAGCAATTAAGCCTGTTCCATTCTGGACACAGGACGTGTTAGCGCATTTTCATGTTATGTATCAGTGCGTTTGTTATCTTTCAGTAAATATTTGTAAATTTTGGAAATGTTTATAAATTCAATTGTGTAATGCATATATCTGAAAAAAGATATTAAAAGGACAAGTAAGTCATGTTGAATAACTGTTACAAAAATAAATAATAATTACGCCCCTTTGATTAGCTTTAATTATTTATATTTAAAATATAAGCAAAACGGTACATAACAAACTCTTATATTTTGGCCCTGAGAGGTCAAATCGCGAAATGGACTTTTGTTGTACACTTGGCAGGCCAAGACCTACACAATGCTATATACATCATGGGTCTAGGACTTATGGTTGCTGAGATATAGGGCGGTCCATTATTAATATAGCTTATATAGTAAAAACGGTACTTTATAAGGCCCCTTTTACGGCCCTGAGAGGTCAGATCGCGAAATGGAAAAAAGTCATTTCTTGGCAGGCCAAGACCTACAAAATGATATATACATCATGGGTCTAGGACTTATGGTTGCTGAGATATAGGCTATCCATTATTAATATAGCTTATATAGTAAAAACGGTACTTTATAAGGCCCCTTTTACGACCCTGAGAGGTCAGATCGCGAAATGGAAAAAAAGCTATTTCTTGGCAGGCCAAGACCTACAAAATGATATATACATCATGGGTCTAGGACTTATGATTGTTCAGATCTAGGGTGATGACAGACAGACAGACAGACAGACAAAACGGGGACAATAGAGCATTTTTTTTCGAAAATGCTCTAAAAATCAGAGCGACGAGAACAATATAATATTTGTTTCAAATTTTGCTTTCTTTGATATGTGGGATTTGTGGTTTGATTCAAATCTATCTATCTATCTATCTATCTATCTATCTATCTATCTATCTATCTATCTATCTATCTATCTATCTATCTATCTATCTATCTATCTATCTATCTATCTATCTATCTATCTATCTATCTATCTATCTATCTATCTATCTATGTGTCTATCAATATATCTACCTATCTATTTATCTATCTACCTAACTATCTATTATCTATATATCTACCTATCTATTAATCTACCAACATATCTAATCGTTCATCCACCAACCTATCTATGTCTATCTATCTATCTATCTATCTATCTATCTATCTATCTATCTATCTGTCTGTCTGTCTGTCTGTCTGTCTATCAGTCTGTTTGTCTATCAATTTACTCATATAATTTGGTAGTAATCGCTCATAAATTGGTTTCTGTCTATTTTATTCTTACTTTTCTACAAAAAGGTCCATCAAAACCAAAATATTTTATTTTCAGGCGCCATTTGGGACTGAATCAATATTTATCAACATTCTACAAAGCTGCATTACCTAATTACTGTTTGCATAACACAAGAGATGCAAGGAAAGATAACTCGTGTAATCAATAACAGGAAACGAGTTGTCTACCCCTTCTGGTTCTTCCATCTGACTCTCTCTGCCCTAATCCTGGTTTGTAAGTTTTGTGCATGGCCAACAGGACTCTTAAATTGAATGATTTCAAAAACGTTAGACGATTCCATTATTTTTTTCCCCTTCAGTTTAATGAAATAAAACAACTTACGATGAAAGCGACTTTCAGTTTCTATGATTATTGAAACTGATAGATGTAGATATTTGTGATTGATCGATGCCAAATTAGTATCGATTCCGATACACTTATTTATTCCGATTCGAATATGAATTCTGATAAAAATGTTTTATTATTGATTGAGGTGGGAGGGGGGGGGATGGTTGCTCAATGAATTGAACGAGAATTGTGTAATCGGATTAAAAAATATTCATTGTAGGCTGATTTCGATACCCCGAAAGTTTTCGAAGATTCTCTATTAAGAGTATACTTCCAGTTAACTAGTCTATATTTAATATGTTTGAATATATCGCGTATGTTATATTTTGAATATGGGTTACAGTTGTGTAAGATTGTGACGTATCCACTGGATGATATCTAGGTCAACGCATGTTAATCTCTTTGTCCGTCGGTCGTCTGCACTGACGTCATGTCCTTCTCTCCTTAACTTGATTGTCACGAGACATCTTGTTACCCAACTTCACATCAACAAACTATTGTTTGTTTTTTTTAAATGTCAAATTGCTGGCAATTGGTAATTATTATGGTTTAATTTGATGTGTATTTAGAATTAAGTTAAACCTGATATGCATTTTTCCGATCATTTTTTGTGTACAAAAGAACATTTTGAAGTATATTTAGGATTAATATAATGAGTATCTGGTATTAAATTCATTTGAAATTCAGAAGCATTTCGATGTGCATTAATGTTTGTTTTCATGTTATTTGATGATTAATTTAATCTGGAAAATGATTATTATATGATTGTTAATTTTATGTGCTCTATATTATGTCGGCAGTATGGTAGAGCGCTCGACTGTTAATCGAAATGTCTCGAGTTCGAGCTTCGACGATTGACTGGACTTAAATTTGGACTGATCAATATCCCTAAGTAAACCCAGTTTACACAAAAGGAAAGTAAAGTTGTTCGGACATTGAACTAGCCACACAATCCCATAGAATAGCCGTGGCTACATAAACAGTTCGAGGGCTATGGTTGTGTGGTAAAGCGCTCGACTGTCGAGCTGGGTGTCATTGGTTCGATCTCAGTTGAGGACCCTATGGAAGGGCACAATAAAGGAACATTTCTATTAGTGGCTGATAGGATCTAAGAGATTTCATCTCATCCAGACAGGGATTGACCTTCTGAGCCCGATGACCTATATAAGCATTATAATGGCATCTTTAAAAATTTTTCTGTAATATCTGACGTCAGTGTGTCGAATTGAATATGACTTGAAACATGTTTAATAAACAACAGCTATTTAAGTGTTAAAGTTTCATAAACACCTAGTTTAGAATAACTTTAAATACATAATCGTCTAACCTATGCGTGTGATCCTCCGGTAGCTTTCTTATCGTCCGGTGTGCATTGTAATACTGTGATTGGAAATAACATTTGGCTTTTATTGCCATGAACATCCTTAAATAAAACGCATACAATGCACGAAATGAAAACTACCCTCACTCGGGGAATTCCAAAAATTTTCGCATCTATTACAGTATAAGGAGACGACTAATCACTGTATTAGTTAACTCTTAGGGGAATCGCAAAACTGGACATTTTCGCATCCGTCATTCTAAACACAACAAGGATTTCTCATGACATGCCTTTGTTATTTCTGTTCATATCATATTCTGTTCATGGCAATAAAGACCACATGCTCTTTTCTATTGCAATATTTCGTATATTTCTTTGTTATCCCTTCTGTCGGATTTTGTTCAGCCAGCTTCAGCAGGCTTTTTCTACTACTTTGGGAGTCAAAATGATAGAACTCGTGTGTTTTTTAACCTACCGAAAAGTCATCCCTATTTTTAATAGTTTGTTTGGAGACAAAGGAAAAGGAAATCTAATATTAAACTGAAACAAGTCATTAGTGTCTCACGAGAAATCACCTCCGTCCCCTTAGTAGTTATTGATAGGCAATCAAGGGACATAATACATAATCACTCATTTTTATTTTCCAAAACAACTACCATAGTTTGCACAATTTAAACAGTTTAAAACAACAATAATGTTAAAATTTATAAAATGTAAAGCTTTTCTTTTTTAAAAAATTCATTTGCTGCAGTAATTATTTTTTTTTTTTTTTTAGAAATATTATTTAGTAAATATAATGTTTGCTGCCTATACACATTTTAACTGCAGCTGGGTACAAAATGAGCCAATCTTTAGTAATTTTATACTTACTATACGGTATACATTACACAAAATTTTTGAATAGAAGAATTAGAATTTCTTCTTGGTTCATATCTGAAATATAGCAATTTCCTAATGAATAATCAGAGTAATCATGGAATGTTACGGACAAATCTATTAAACAAACATTAATAAAGCTAACAAACAACAAATAGCATCTAACCAATTATAGACTTAACAAGGAAAGAATAATCTATAACATTCAGATTAAAGAAAACTGAAAACGTTATCCATTTTCAACTTTACATTTACCGTTCGCCAGAAATAACGGTATTTAGCCACCCATTCATAGATCTGCCAAGCTCATTTTGTATGATACACCAATACGACAAAAACAAAATTATAGCGCGCAACCACAAAAAACGCACACACTTTTATATAAAAAGTAGCGGGGGTTTGTAACTGAGGCCACAGCCTGAGGGGCACCGTGCATTATAGGGGGGGCCTAAGGATTTGAGGTGGGCCCCACGCTTGCTGACTTTTTTTTATTTAGCCACCAAACTGTAATGGGGGGGGGGACGAAAAGTCGCGCGGTAAAGCATTCGAGTGTCGATCTGAGGGTCCCTGGTTCGATCTCCGGTGAGGACCAAATGTATTTTTTGTTCAGTCACCGCTATAGCTTCCGTGGTTCCTCCATGGCCATCCCACTATAAGCTATGGCGGGGGATGAAAGATGGGCACCACGAAAAACGGACCAATTAGTGGTTTATAGGATCTAAGTGATTTTATCTCATCCTTACAGGGATGACATGGTTCCTTTCTGCTTTTTTGACACATACAACCTAGTCGTCGCAAATTAACACTCAACGCAGGGCCGTATATATATATATATATATATATATATATATATATATATATATATATATATAAGCGCGAATATATATCATTATATGTACAACACTTAGTTTCACTTAAAACACATCAACAATGAAGAAAACTTAAAGTGCACAAAAAAGAGCATAGTAAAAAACACGCATTTTGATGGCGTCATCAGGACGTTTAATATTTTGATGGCGGCTTACCAAGTTTAACTCAAGCCTATATAACAAATAATTTTATCCCCATCTCTTTATTTCCTTTCATCACCACCACGATCACGACCATCACAGTGAAATCGGAAAATCCCCCCACCCACACCTACAAGAGCATAATTGAAACTATAATACAGTATTTAATAATGTTTGAGTGGCGCGCATAGCTTTGTTAATTTGAAATCTATAAAACGCAAACTCTTCGCCGTCTGTCACGAGAGTGTCAATTAAACGTAATTGCCTCGTGAAGTAATTATTTTATAGATTTACTAGACAGTGGATAATAACAGATTGCTTTTTCTTTATCTGCCTCGCTAGTTTTGTCTTTAAAAAAAAAATCCTTCGTACTACCAGTTCTAAGAATGTCTACCCTTCGTCCCACCAGTTCTAAGATTGTCTATCCTTCGTACCAACAGTTCTAAGATTGTCTATCCTTCGTCGCACCAGTTCTAAGATTGTCTATCCTTCGTACCAACAGTTCTAAGATTGTCTATCCTTCGTCCCACCAGTTCTAAGAATGTCTACTCTTCGTCCCACCAGTTCTAAGATTGTCTATCCTTCGTACCACCAGTTCTAAGAATTTTTATTAATTTATTCTACCATTAACTGTAAAGTTGAGTCGAAGTAAACTTTAAAAGAACTGGTATTAAAACAGCCAGTTTGAAGTAGTATGAAATTAATTTTAATACTGTACAAGGGTCTTTCTTTGAACGTTGCATTTTTAAATACAAAGACAAGAAGCTATTTGTGTGGAGTTGGATTGGATCGAAGATAAATGAGGGAGAAATGGAATCGATAAAATGGGAAAAAATTTTAGAGTGAGATATATTGCTGTAGATGGTAATTGTTTTTGTTTATTTCAAGAGCAAAGTTGCAAAAAATACACATAATTTTTTTCACAGTCAGATATAATAGCAAAAAAAAAAAATTCAACAATCACAAAAATACAAATAAAAACAAAAAAACAACAACACAACGATATTTTATCCTTGACGATGTTTATCTAACACATCTTTCAACCTTTCCCCCTATTTGTATCTCTCGACGCCTCTCCCCCTCCCTCCGGCCCCCTCAAATGGCGTCAAACGGACAGTGTATCTAAGACATGTGAACAGTTAGTCGATGAGAGAACTAGACACATAGCCAATCAAATTAAAGTGCTGTTCATACCGGCCGGACATAGGGGGGCGCTACTCAGCGTACAAAAGCCACAGCCAGCCGCTCTAAATCTTGGCGAGACGGCTCAGAGAGTCCCTCCTGAGCTGAGTGTAGCTTCAATCTCGTATAGCCTCGTACAAGCACGGCATTCACGAGAGTGTGTGTCAGAGAACGCGACAGAGGAAACAAAAAATAAAAAGTGTTTAGATCAGGGATTCTCAAGATGTGCGTCGCGAACTGATTTGACGTCGTTCGGAGCCCCCTTCCCCCCTCATTTTGAGGCAAATTTCTTTGCAAGGCAACCCGACAGATGTGTATCAAGAGACGATAAAACAACATGCCAACATTGCATTTAAATGAACTCATACTCAGTTATTCATATGGGAACGTTAGGGCATCAACCTGTGCAACTGCCCCCTCCCCCCCGGGCCCCCTTTCTACCGAACTGACAACGTCTCTTCAGAGCCCGCACCCCCTCCCCCGTCAGCTCTACCCATAATTCTGAAATATATACATTTGCATTTCCTTTACTTTGGAGCTGTTTTTCTTCACTCGTCGGCCCTTTCTAAAAAAAAAAAACTGTACATCTGTAGTTATTTGTCTTGAACATTCAACGAGAAAACTTGAGCCCGCGTGAACATTCAACGGGAAAACTTGAGCCCGCGGGCCAAATCAGGCCCGAAGGACTATTTAATCCGGCCTGCAACACTTTCCAATGTAAAGCACAGCACATAAACCTTTGTATTATGACATCCGCAATATGTTTATATTAACGCTTCTTCCATCTGATCTTGGTCAGGCCACCCAGTCATATTTACGAGCCCAATTTGACACACGAAAGACCCCCCCCCCCGGGCTATAAATTGATTTCGAACCTCCCCCCCCCATGCTCTAAATCAAATCACCATGTGTACGTTGAGTAAAACGTTCGAGTATTGAATTCGAACTAATTATATGAGCAGATCTACACTCCACTCACGCGTGTGTGTGTTGGAGTTCAATCTTTTTAATGATCTATTTAGACGAACAAAAAAAACCCCTGAAACCATAATGTTTAAAGAAAAGAAAACACATATTTTTTTTTCTAATTTCAAATCTGATCTTTGAGATCTGGGGAAAATATCTAGTTATGAGAAAATTACCGCCCGGGGGTCAAACTGTCACTACTAGGTGTGGCCAGACTTAATCAGAAAAACAGTGTTGAAAACTAAAAATCCGTTTTTTTTTGTCAGTCATCATTTGGTTTTATGTTATATATGTTGGTTACTTGGTTTATAAGATATCTTCGTTTTCAGCTAACAGAAAAAAAAATAATTTCCAGTTTTAATAGTGAAAAGAAAATCTGTAAAGAGAAAATACGATATGTCAAGAAAATAGGGGAATAGTGTTTTAAAACTAAAATAAAACAAAAAAATAAAATGATAATCTGTCCATTTTCAGTCCTATTCTAGAATTCTTCTTGGTTGGCCACATTATTAAATTTGTTTATTTAGATTATTATTATGTAGAAAGATGGGGAAATGGTTCCATAAAAAGTACGCGTAAAAATACTTGATTTTTGTTTCGCGACTATGACTTATCTCCCCGTGAAGCACTCATTTTATACAAGCTCTGGTTTTATTAGGTGAAGCCCATAATTTCTCTAATGACTTCACGTGGTGAAACAAGGCAGTTTCTTTTTAAATTGTTTCACTTAAAAAACGAGAATGAATACAAATATAAGAACAATTGTCCAAAAAGAAAAAAATGGATTGTAATGATGGTAAATATTTTGACTTTATTCTAAGAGGTAGCCAGGTCTTAATAAATTAAAGGTACACTTTCTTTCAGCATAAGTTGAAATTTGGAAGAAATCACTCTCTGTGGCATATTTGACACACTAACGCACACCACCCTCTGCCTGAACCTAAAGTCATGTCCGACTCGGACAATAAAACCGGAAACGGGAATGAAACATAAATAATATTTGACGTGGGGAAAACTGGGGTGGAAACTAGTTGTTTGTGTACATGGAATCAATCTCTCTCTCTCAGCCTAACTTCCTCGTCTTTCTCTGTCTCTTTCAGTTTTGATAAGAATAGGAGTCTGCATCCAAATCAGACAAAGAAATCTAAACCATCTTATCCTAGAGTTGTTGGAGCATCTTTATGCCCCCCTCTCCCTCCCGCCCCTTCGTGTAAAACTTTTGTGATTCGGGGTCCTATAAACATTCACAGAAAAAGAAATACAAATAGTCACTAATCATTAGAATCCCCCCCCCCCAGTTCTCGTGGGGGAGCCAATGTAAGTGATCTGGTCAGCTATTGAGTTGAGACGTCGTCACGTAGATCCAGTTCCCCCCCCCCCCGCGCACTCCAGCCCCCCCCCCTCTCCCCCCACACCCCTTGCTAGAACCGCCTTCTCGCAGAAATACTCCTATTTCTTTTACACCAATGAAACAAACAATATGATCAACGGGTACGTGCAAACATCGTTTGGATTCACTAGCTTGGGTGGGCCAACTTTTTGAATCGTAGGCCACAATATGTTCTTTAGTTAAACAGAAAGGGTCGCATTTCGAAGCACTCATTTAACGGAATGGCTGTAATATATGAACGAATTTAGTCTATTTTAAGTTATTAACGCAGGCCTGATTTAACCACTAATATGAAGTACTAGGTCCGAGGGCCCAAGTTTAACCGCCCCAAAAGTCTAGTGTCAATTAGCCCTGGAACTGATAAGTCTCACTGTCCCCCGTCCAATAGTTGACCGAGTCAGACTCCACTCTGTAAAACCAACATCGTAACATTCTCTAAGACAGCTGTTCTCAGCCTGTGACCAACGGGTGCGAAAGTATGCCCGCGAGAACTCCACATGCAAATAAATGTACTTACCTTTATAATTAGATACTTGGGCACGTGGTTTGGTGATGAGTCAAGCATCGAACTGGCGACCCTCTTCAAGCTGTGGTTTGAACCCCATTGTATAAACCTTTCCCCCCGTTCTCCTTGGTGTACGCGTACCACAGGTTGAGAAGCGAGGCTATAAAAATCGTTTTCATTTCAAGTTTGTGTTTTCGTCTTCTCCAGGGAGGCAAGTGTCACGGCCACACATTGACTTGTAATTTGTTGTTGGTGGGCTGGCGAGGAAATGGATCCCAACTTCCCATCAAACACATCTAACACTCCCACTTACACCTCTCTCTCTCTCACACAAACACACACACTAACTACTAACGCACACCACCCTCTGCCCGAACCTAAAGTCATGTCCGACTCGGACAATAAAACCGGAAACGGGAATGAAACATAAATAATATTTGACGTGGGGAAAACTGGGGTGGAAACTAGTTGTTTGTGTACATGGAATCAATCTCTCTCTCAGCCTAACTGCCTCGTCTTTCTCTGTCTCTGAATTTGTATATCCTTACTCCGTCGCACTGTCTCTTTCTCAACCAGCATCTATCTATCTATCTATCTATCTATTATCTATCTATCTATCTATCTATCTATCTATCTATCTATCTATCTATCTATCTATCTATCTATCTATCTATCTATCTATCTATCTAATCTATCTATCTATCTATCTATCTATCTATCTATCTATCTATCTATCTATCTATCTTTCTAATCTATCTATCTATCTATTATCTATCTATCTATCTTTCTTTCTCTCTAATCTATCTATCTATCTATCTATCTATCTATCTATCTGAAAGTCTGTCTGCCATCTATCAGCTTGCTCGTCCATTTGTTGGTGTGTCCGTCTTTCCCATTAACCTGACTGTTCGTGTGTTTATCTGAGGGTCCAGCCGTGTGTCTGTTATCCTTTTATCAGAGCCTTTCTTTCAATATGCCCTTACTCATTATCTTATTTCATTGAAAAGAACATTTTATTGCCAAATTGAAATTGTGAGATTGATTACAGGAATATATTCCAGACATGTTATGGGTTGAATGGCAGGTACCATTTATTTTTTTACAAAGTTGTTACTGCAGCTCACAGCTGTATGTTAGTACATGTACACAACAGTAGATTAAGGTTGGTTGATGCTCAGGTTGCTGAAGAAAATGTTGGTCTCCTTACATAAAGTGAGACGTGAGATTAAAATCAACCAGTGCACATATTAGGTTTTGTTGGGCGCATGTCAAATCCGGGCCACAGTCCGTGCTGCATGTGCGGCCCACCATCCCACCCCGCCTTTGACTTGATACACACTATACATGCTTACATGTTGTCCATTTATTATGATAAAACCGCCGCACTCGCTCTTCCACATCCGAGCGACAATAAAGAAAATAAGAAAAAAAAATCATAATACTAAAAACCTCAAAGATCATTCAAAATAAAACCGTCAATTAATTGTCTGTCTATTGTGAATGTATGTGTAAAAATAAGTTACAGAATTATCTATATTAACATGGTCTTTCATTCACCGTCTGCTACATTCATATATATTCTCTATTCATTCCTTCTTTTTTTTTGTGTTGTACTCTGTTCTGCACTTAAACCAATTCAAAGTATTGAACGCATTTTACTGTGTACAGTTTGCCGAAGGAAAAAAAATAAAAAAAAAATAAATTGAGTCAGAAAGACAGAAAACGAGTGGAGGGGTGAACATTGAGTCCCGTGGCCGGGCGATTGAAAACTATGTTTCCCAGCATAAAGTGGGGAGATTGGTGAAAATGTCAGAGCATTAACAGTTGTGTAGGGAATGGGGGGGGGGCCCTACTTGATGGAGTCTGTTTGGCGTGGCGTTGACAGGGTGTGGGGGCGGGAGAGATCAATACAGGCTTGTCATAAATAACATAAACGTCATTCTCATTCCTTAAGTTTTTTTTTTAAGTTTCTAATCTCATATACTTCTAAGTTTTTTGTTTGTTGTAGTTTCAAGCGGCTAGCATGATAACACATACATGTAAAATTCTATTTTAAGCTATTTTAAGCAATTACTTAGTCTAGATTTGATATTCCTACATTAGATTAGGGGATGAGTTTATAGACCTCACAGATTTAAGACAGGTTTAATATGGTTGACATTCTTTCTAACAAGAGCCAGTCTAAGATATGTACACATTATTTGTGACCCATTTATACGTATTTGCAACACATGTACACATATTAGTGTGCCAAGTGCACGCGTTTGGGGAGCCACGTACACATATTTGCGGCCCCATGTGTACTATTAGTGGTTCTTGTACACACATTTGGGGTGAGGGCCATATACACATATTGAGGCCATGTACACATATTGGGGCCATGTACACATATTGGGGCCATGTACACATATTGGGGGGCATGTACAGATATTAGGGGCCATGTACACATATTGGGGCCATGTACACATATTGGGGCCATGTACACATATTGGGGCCATATACACATATTGGGGGGCATGTACAGATATTAGGGGCCATGTACACATATTGGGTGTCATGTACACATATGAGTATGCCACGTACATACCTATGAGGGCCATTGACACACATTTGGGCTCCATGTATATACATTTGTAGGCCTGTACACATATTTGAGGGCTACGTACACACACTTTCAAAAAAAAATGTTGGGGGATAGGTGGGGGGTCCTAATAAAACATACCCACCACGGCTCTGTTAACCCCAAATCGTATATGCAGACACTGAATGACTGCCCAACGGGCAGTTGCAGGCCCTAGGCAGTGACCTAGTTAATTCATCCATTCAAAAGGCTTTACTTTCAACATCATTTATTAGTTAAGGTGATATGCCGTATAAATAGAAGTAAACCAGTTGGCAGTTATTTAAATGTCGGCCTAAACATATCAAATGTATATAAAACAACAACAGAGAAATATGTAAATTGATGACTGATCTAACCGACGCTACATTCATCATCTGTGACCAGATAACGTCGGCATTACCGAAAAGTATCATCATTCGGAGTTTCCTATCTGGAGAAATGTCTCTGGCAGATTGTGATGGATGCGTCGCAGTATCTAATGTGCTGATGGTCATTTTTTGTTTTTTATTTTCTTATGAACAAAATAATAAAAAAAAAACGTTTCGATTTTAAAATGGGGTTTCATGTCCCCTTATTATTTATCGCAAAAGCAATTACTTTTTAAAAAAATAAAATGTTATTTATACAGCCCAATTCAGAGTTTATGCCACGTTGGGCCAGTTGGGATCAGAAATTTGTAAAAAAAAAGGGCCGGACGAGAACCAAAAAATAGACTAAGGTGACTGTGTCAAAGCAAATGGATGGAGTTTGGAATTTGTATTCAAATTGATGCTACAGGGGTTCGACAGATATTGATGTCTAATTTATTTTAGAAGTCTTTACCTAGGGCATCCCAAAGGTCTCCTAAATTCTTTGCCTAGGGTCTCCAATATGTCTCTTAAAGTCTTTGCCTATGGTCCAATAATCTGTCTATCTTTGCCCAGGACCCTAGAATATATCTTGAAGTATTTGTCTATGGTCCTCTAATATCACTTTTTTTTTCCGCCAAGGGCCACCAAAAGCCTGAGGGAGGCTGTGCATGAGAAATAAAGTTCCAGCAAAAAGGTTCTAAATAAAACCACCGCGAAATTACAATATTTGAGATCACACACAAAACGACTGGTAAGTCTTAAAAAAAACTCGCAGCCATTTGAATTAAAAAAACTGTAACAAACTGGTAAGAACAACAGTCCCAGCTCTCGCGGATGTCTACCAACCCAGTTCTCAGACCATTTAAAAAAAAAGTCATACTCCCCCCCGAGTCCTTTTTAAAAACCGTCCGTGACGTCACGCTCTAAGTGCGGGAAGCGGCGGTTTACTCAAGTCATCAGTAGCGCTGGCCCGGAGCGCCGATTAATAAGATGGGATGGGGTTCCAGTATTTACAAAACTGACTAAATAGCTTCCTAGCATGCTGACACCTCGTTAGCATCACTGGCAGTGGTACGGGCGCAAGCAAGGGTGGTGGAAGTGAGATAGGCTCGGAGGGGGAGGGAGGGAGATGGAGGACGAAAACTGGGAGCCGGAGATGGGAAGCTGAGTCCTTGGGGCTATTTGTCGTTCGATGTTGTCGTTCGATGTTGTCCAGATTTGTCAGCATATATCTCCGGGCTAAAAAAAAAAATATCTCGGATTAGTAGTAATACGGGCTTTTGCGGTACATATCTATATGGTGTGTGCCAATGTCTGTGTGGGTGGTGTTTGTGTGGGTGTGTTTGGAATGTGGGTGTGGGGAGGAGCTGAAAGTACACGCCCATGAACTTCACTTTATTAACGCAGTCATACGAAAACTTTTTTTTTATTTCCATTTCAACCTCCGGCTTAGAGTTTGATGCCAATAATGACACGATAAACTTTAGATTAATGATGTCCGAAGGCCCAGGCCAAAGGGCAGGAGCGTAGTTAGAGTACGAGGCTGGAAGAAAAAAAATGGGGTTTAGGGAGTGGAAATAACGGCCGTTACTTCGATATCAGGACAATTTCGGATGAGATTTTGATTGGGTTTTTTCCTCCCTGGTCTTCAGGCATTCATTGATGAGACATTTTCCTAATGAAACTTCATGTAACAGTTTAACTTCAGCTACAGGCTGTTTCTTTTTTCAATCATATTAATGTACTTGCAAAGTATCCAAGAAAGTAATGGTGCAGTTGATTCTACTAGGAAACAAACAAACAAAATGGTCTATTACAATGGGCGTCTCCCGTTGGAATGTCGCGCATGTCTGAATGTCTTTAAAGATAAATACGAATGCATCCATGTGTCTTTGACACTACTGTCAATTGTATGTGTTGTGTCTTTTCTTAGTTTGACTACTTCACCCATTCACAAATCAATCTATATATTTATCCATTCACAAATCAATATATATTTATCCATTCATTCATCAATCCCTCCATCCTTCCATTCATCGATCAGTTCTTACGTCAGATCGCTCATCCACCCATCTGTTCGCTGGTTCGTTAGTCAATCTTCCATCCATCAATCAATCCATCCATCTTTCCATCCGTCCATCAATATTTCCGTAAGCTCATTTGTTCCTTCATCAGTCCATTTATTCATAAATCCATCCATCTTTCCATCCACCTTTCCGCCATCTCATTAGTTTTTCATCAATCCATTTATCCATTCATTCATCCATACATTTATCCATTCATTTATCCATTCATTCATTCATCCTCCTTCTTCCCCAACTGTCAATGTATCAATCCATAAAATCACTTCATCCCCTGTACTTGTGTGTACTTACACATCGACGTGCTTACACGTCATCACATACTCATGGATTTAAAGTACTGATTTCACGTCCCACTTAATCTTAACTGAATGGCTTAATAATCAGTTCCTCCATGTACATCGGAAATGTTAAAGGTCAAAAGCTGAGAAGCCCACGGGCGGACGAACAGTTTAAGCAGCGGGCCACAGCGGTTTTTAATTTTGAGAGTAGCTGACTGACACAGATCTAAAGGATGGAGTGTCTATATAAAACAATATAAATTGTAAGTACACGTTAAGAATGTGAACAAACGAAAGATAGCGAAGTGCGGGATGTGTGTGAAGTCCCCTGTAAGGATAAGATGAAATCTCTTAGATCCTAAAAAAAACCACTAATGGGACGGTTTTTTACGGCGCCCTTCTTTCACCCCCACCATAGCCGATAGTGCAATGGCCAAGAAGGCACCACGGGAGATATATTGGAAACTTTAGCCAAGACCTGAAAAATTTACTTGGTCCTCGCCGGAGATCGAACCAGGTACCTTAAGTTCGACAGTCGAACGCTTTACCGCGCGAGCATCCGTCCTCTGCGGGATAGATCAACCGGTTTAACGGCCATACATAACCCGTTGGCCGAACTTTCCCCATCTCTGATCTACCCCCTAATTATCGTATCTCCCTAGTGTACATTTTAATAATATTTCAGACCATATTATAATTATATCAGTTATTACGTTTTTTTTAATGTCATGGTTGTTAAGAATGCATTAACATTAAAACATCAAATAAAAATAAATAAACAAAGGAAACAGTATTTAGATATAAAAAAAAACACATGATAAACTGAATATCACGAAACTTGTGTTTTGTCAGTTTCAATAATTACAACGAACCAGGGCCAAATGTGCCTCCCATGTGATGTGTTGGAGTTAACGCTCTGTAATGAAAAATTCATTAGAGGATCATTTTAGAAATGAGGGAGGGAGACGCCACAAGCTGATGGATAATTACATGATGAATGTAAGGGGCAGACAACCAATGCTGTCATTACAAATGTAGCTAGTTATATCCCCTTGCATATACCGCCATTTGCTTTTTTTTTTGGGGGACGAGTAATCAATAGTCCATAATAGCCAGCTTGAGCTGAAATAGATTTATTGATTTTTATTTTGTTTCCTTTTGGGATGGGGTGGGAGGGGAGGGAAAGAAAGGAAGGACTCTGGCGGTAACAATATAGGTGATCGCTGTAGGCAATGGTGGTTATTATACGAAATTAGGTGTACTCAATGATATGGAGTTTCCCGATATATATATATATATATATATATATATATATATATATATATATATATATATATATATATAT
>JAGDYQ010000005.1:0-95826 GCA_021962125.1 Bulinus truncatus | reverse complement strand
CGTTGTGGACTCTAGTGTTCGTCATTGTTACAACTTTTACACATATTTTTATCCCGTGTCATTGTTCTACCAGTCTTGGACATCAAACAAAAATAGTTTCCAATAACTGACAAAAAGTTCTATTAGAATTTGTCTGAAAATGGGCACCGTGCCATATTTCAGTGGCGTATCAGATAAGGGGGGTGAGGGCGCCGTAGGGTGCAAACGGGACATAAGTTGGGCATCAGCCCTCATAAAACGATGTGCTTTAGGGTGGGTGCGATCGGAAATGACACAGGTGGAGATAATCTGTGTTGGGGAGGGGGGAGCTAGGTATAGTGACGTCCTGTGCAAGTTTTTGGGGCGCCCTTCTACCATTCATAAAATTGCAAAAACATAAAACAGCGCCTCTTTCATCGCCCCTTTTCCTGTGCGGCCTCTGTCTCCTTCCAACGCCACCGCCTGTGCTACTGTGGTGTCCACTAGAAACAATGGAAATCTACTTCGCCCCTGACGTTCCTCGTGTTCTATATTACTGGAATCATTACAGTGCTTGACTTGGTGTATTACTGGAATCATTACAGTGCTTGACTTGGTGTATTACTGGAATCATTACATTACTTGGTGTATTACTGGAATCATTACAGTGCTTGACTTGGTGTATTACTGGAATCATTACATTACTTGGTGTATTACTGAAATCATTACAGTGCTTGACTTGGTGTATTACTGGAATCATTACAGTGCTTGACTTGGTGTATTACTGAAATCATTACAGTGCTTGACTTGGTGTATTACTGGAATCATTACATTACTTGGTGTATTACTGGAATCATTACAGTGCTTGACTTGGTGTATTACTGGAATCATTACATTACTTGGTGTATTACTGAAATCATTACAGTGCTTGACTTGGTGTATTACTGGAATCATTACAGTGCTTGACTTGGTGTATTACTGAAATCATTACAGTGCTTGACTTGGTGTATTACTGAAATCATTACAGTACTTGACTTGGTGTATTGCTGAAATCATTACATTACTTGGTGTATTACTGGAATCATTACAGTGCTTGACTTGGTGTATTACTGGAATCATTACATTACTTGGTGTATTACTGGAATCATTACAGTGCTTGACTTGGTGTATTACTGGAATCATTACAGTGCTTGACTTGGTGTATTACTGGAATCAATACATTACTTGGTGTATTACTGGAATCATTACATTACTTGATGTATTACTGGAATCATTACATTACTTGGTGTATTACTGGAATCATTACAGTACTTGACTTGGTGTATTACTGGAATCATTACATTACTTGGTGTATTACTGGAATCATTACAGTACTTGACTTGGTGTATTACTGGAATCATTACATTACTTGATGTATTACTGGAATCATTACATTACTTGGTGTATTACTGGAATCATTACAGTACTTGACTTGGTGTATTACTGGAATCATTACAGTACTTGACTTGGTGTATTACTGGAATCATTACATTACTTGATGTATTACTGGAATCATTACAGTGCTTGACTTGGTGTATTACTGGAATCATTACAGTACTTGACTTGGTGTATTACTGGAATCATTACATTACTTGGTGTATTACTGAAATCATTACAGTGCTTGACTTGGTGTATTACTGGAATCATTACAGTGCTTGACTTGGTGTATTACTGAAATCATTACAGTGCTTGACTTGGTGTATTACTGAAATCATTACAGTACTTGACTTGGTGTATTGCTGAAATCATTACATTACTTGGTGTATTACTGGAATCATTACAGTGCTTGACTTGGTGTATTACTGGAATCATTACATTACTTGGTGTATTACTGGAATCATTACAGTGCTTGACTTGGTGTATTACTGGAATCATTACAGTGCTTGACTTGGTGTATTACTGGAATCAATACATTACTTGGTGTATTACTGGAATCATTACATTACTTGATGTATTACTGGAATCATTACATTACTTGGTGTATTACTGGAATCATTACAGTACTTGACTTGGTGTATTACTGGAATCATTACATTACTTGGTGTATTACTGGAATCATTACAGTACTTGACTTGGTGTATTACTGGAATCATTACATTACTTGATGTATTACTGGAATCATTACATTACTTGGTGTATTACTGGAATCATTACAGTACTTGACTTGGTGTATTACTGGAATCATTACAGTGCTTGACTTGGTGTATTACTGGAATCATTACAGTACTTGACTTGGTGTATTACTGGAATCATTACAGTGCTTGACTTGGTGTATTACTGGAATCATTACAGTACTTGACTTGGTGTATGTCATTCTATGCATTTTTTTTTGCTGACTGGCTTAAGGGGGGTGGGGGGGTCGTCTATATATTCCCTTTCTACTCGACTAGTTTTATTTTATCGGTTCGACCTCAACCTCACACACATTTCTATATCTCTGTTATGTAGTCTTGGTTTTTTTTTTATAAACGTATTTGTGGCAGTTTATTCGTGGAAATATGTCGTAAGACGATGAATGGTTATCTATACATCGTTTCTATCTACCTTGATCTAAAGATAACCGCCCCCCAATTTGATAAAGCTTATCACCAAAAAAGCCTGGTAACAGCAAGGTTAATTCTCCCCCACCAGCCCTGAAACAATTTCCTTCCGGAAGCTTCAGCTATTCCGTTTCTGGCTTGTCTGCTCTTGGTTTGTCGTTTCCCTTTTATATATGACGCCATGACAGCAACGTAACTTTTTTTCGTATTTCCTCGTTCAATAGAACCTTTTCATCGGCGCAATTTTCTGTTGATGTCTGCAAATAGTTGATAATCACCCCCGTGACAGACTGTGCAAGCATCACCGACATGCAAACATTGTTATTTATTTATCATAGCTGAAGGATGTTGTGTCCCTTTTATTTAGTTAGTAATTAAAAAAAAATAGTTAAAATTCACTTTTAACTAAACTTTAGCCTGTAATTAAAAAGGAAAAAACAACACAAAGGACGGATGGCCGGCTGGTGCGGATGACCGACTGGTGCGGATGGCCGAGTGGTGTGGATGCTAGGCTCAATCCTCGGTGAGAACGAAGGGAATTTCTCCAGATCGTTGTGAAAGGTTGTTCAAGTCCCACAAGTCCCCCCCCCCCCAGCTTTAAATGGGCGACTGACTTAAGTTGGGCATGTAAAGGCGGATTGGCGTTGTGCAAAACCACACAATCCCTTCATATACTGAAGCAACAGAAATAGATGAATTCTACACTTTACGTTATCCGGTGACCCTTTAGAGCTAATGGAAATTAAGTTATTTTTTTTATCGTATCTTTAAAGTTCGTTAAAACTTTTAGTTAATATATTTTAGGTCAACTTTTGCCCATCGCTGGCTACTTCACACACAACTCACGCGCAACTCACACACAACTCACCAGTGCCGAACCTAGGGATGTGGGGGCCCGGGGGGGCTTGACCTCTTTGGGGCCCCCTGCATTTTGACATTCGACACCATGACATGAGATAATGTACTTAATATTTAATGTAAAAAAAATTCGGGGGCCCCTCCTCAAGCTGGTGCCCGGGGCACTTTGGAAATTAGACACCCCCTCCCCCACCCTAGGTACGCCTCTGCAACTCACGCTCAAACAGACAAGTCGTAGCCATTGCTCTCTCTCTCTCTCTGATTTGCGGCATGAGAAATTTAAAAAAATGTGTGTGGGCGCTCTCAGTGAGATGTGTGTACGTGCTTACAAGTGCTCACTGAGATGTGTTTAAGTGTATACACGCGCTCAGCTAAGAGGGAGGAGGGGAAACTGTGGTCGTAACAAAAAAACAAGCAATTTAAGTCTTTTCCGTTTCGGACAAAGGACATTTTCGTGTACGCAGTGGCTACGTATGGGTTTTGATAAATAGAGAGGGAAGTAATCATGTTGAATAACTGTTACAAAAATAAATAATGATTACGCCCCATTGATTAGCTTTTATTATTTATATTTAAAATATAAGCAAAAACGGTACCTAAGAGAGGTCCTATCGCGAAATGAACTTTTGATGTACACTTGGCAGGCCAAGGCCTACAAAATGATATATACATCATGTGTCTAGGACTTATGGTTCCTGAGATATAGGGCTCTCCTTTGTTAATATAGCTTATATAGTAAAAATCGGTACTTAATACGCCCCCTTTTTCGGCCCTCAGAGGTCAGATCGCGAAATGGACTTTGGCTGCACACATGGCAGGCCAAGACCTACAAAATGATATATACATCATGGGTCTAGGACTTATGGTTGTTTAGATCTAGGGTGATGACGGCCGTACAGACAGACAGACAAATCGGGGACAATAGAGTATAAAATAGAGCATTTTTTTTTTCGAAAATGTTCTAAAAACCGTGTTCCCCGGAACAATTTAATCTTGATGTAGCAAATGAAATATATCTTCTTTTTTTTCCAAAATCATTTTCCTAAATAATAATAATAATAATACTCTATCTACACTCCGCCGAACATGCCTGTCAGTTTAATGGCATAATGACAGTAAATACAAGTCGTTGTTACTTTGAACTATAACACTTAAACCCACCGACCGGGCCATTTGTTTCTGAGCGTTCATGAAGTCCCTGTGAGAATGAGATGAAATCTATCAAACCGACTGTCAAGACACAAAAAGGTGGGTGGGGATTTTTTTTTTGTTTTGGAGGGGGGGGGGTGTAACAGCAGACATAGACTTAGTTTTGTGGTGTTCAAAATGAGTAATGCCAACATTACAAACACATCCGCTGTCCAAAAAAAAGTTTTGATTCGTTGTTTTTTTTTCTGTGGGACTGGGTTGCCGTGAAATTCCCTTAATTCTCTTATACTACACTATATGAACGCGGTCTGTGCCATACAAATAACGTGCCCCGCCCCTTTCCTTCTCCCCCCCCCCCCTCCCTCTCCCTCTCTCTCTCGTCTTTGCAACACAAGCCAATGCTAACAGACAACACAAAAGAAAAAAAAAACAAACAAGAACGTTATATAGAGAAAATCTGTGTATCACTTTAAAAAAAGATACAAAAAAATGTATCATACATAATTGAAAAGACACTACTGTCACCTTGTACAGACTTACATGGAAGCGTTCTGTTCATTCATAGAATTATTACCCCTATTATCTGGACCTGTAGCAGGTAAGCTATGACATAAAGCTTTTTTTTTTCGATATAGTTCCATTGCAGTTTGACATTTTATCATTTTCGTTGCGGTAAACCAGGTTGAAGAATACGTGTATGCATTTCTTTGTTGTAAATGTTAAGTTACTTTATGTTTGTCAATAGCCTGCAAAGATGTATTTCGGGCATATTGACATTCATTCCAGTAGATCGCTACCGAAAAAAAGAGATCATTTTAAAAAAAAAAGTAATGAAAATATCGCTTGTTAAAAGAAACTGTTTGAGAGAAGACGAATTGTAATATACCGAGCTGTGTTGTTCTTGTAGGTGTAATAAATACACAATCTTTCTGACAAGTTGAGATTCCATCTTGCTTGGAGCATCTGCTTTATGAGCAGGTTTGCCATTGAAGTTCTCGAGACAAAAATGGTCGACTATAGACTTTTATTTTATTCATGGGGGCAGAGCAAGTAATGGGTCATGGGTCGCAAAATTGGATGGGTCACATGGGTCATGGGTCAATGTTCCCTGACCCACGACCCATCCTTAGTCTCCGCCCGACCCTTAAAAATAAACCTCGTCGTCGCGCGATTTTTTTAAAATTTCAAAATGGTTTCTATGGCGACGGCCGCCATCTTGAAAATAACAATATTCAATGGGTCATGGGTCAAGCTCAGTGACCCATTACTTGCTCTGCATGGGGGTGCTTTATGCTGTAGCCAGCGAGGGGTTAGTTTTTTTTTGTATTTTTAACGTGCACGCCACTTTGGAGGAAATACTCTTGAACTTTTTTGTGTATACATTGTTTAATGTTATCATCCTGCTAAAGTTATTTTGATCCCAATTAAATGTTTCGCTAATGATGAAGAAACGTGCCCTGGCCCGAGGGGGGGGTAGCAAACGGGACAATTAGGTGCTTATGCAACTGAATTATATCGTTTTAATCTGAGAAAATAACACTCCCAGTTTAAGGAAATCGGATAGCAAGTGTATAAGGGACCTTGTTGGGGGAGGGGGGGTTAAAAATGAGAATTCTTTGGGGAAGGTTTATGAGAGCGCACTTGGGTAAATAAAATTTGCATAAAAAGTTATAAGGTCTGGCAGCGATAGGTTGATAGCTAGATTTTTTTTTCCCCGAGGTACTTTGTTTATTAAGTTGTACTTGTTATTCTTTGAAGTATTGTGTATGTGCCCTAAGCTCATTTAGCGTTGATCAAGCAGCATAGAACAATTACATTGTGTAGATGAAAATAAATACAATCTTCTTTTCTTATAAATCTTATCGCGGTACCTAATGATTTAGATACAACTGCATGAGTTAAATAATAAGTTGCCTCCCATAGCGCCTTGTAACGGTCGATTACTTTTCACCTGGGGCCAAAGTCTGCTTCTCCCCCCCCCCCTTCTCTCTCTCTCTCTCTTTCCCCCTCACCTCTTCCACATACAAAGTTCGTGGCATTTTTTTTTCTGCTCGGACTGTCTTGCGAAAATTGTAAATATAAAAGTGTTAACTATCAGTTGATGAATATAAGACTTATGAAGCAAGCATCAAAAATATTTGTGGTCCGGGTGGTCCATTGGTGTAGTCCTGGATTCGATCCTCGCTGAGAAACAAGGGGAAAGTTGGTTCGAAGTCCACCCAGCTTTAGATGTGTACCTGACTTCGTTTAGGGATGTAAAGGCAGACGGACTTAATTCCGTCCAATGCCGAGAAAACAGAAACAGCTGAATTCTAAACTTCATCTGCCCAGCTATAGGCCTGGTCGTTTGAAATCCTCCATGATCATATAATCGAGAACAAAGAAGAAGAAAAAGAATCTGCCCGGGTGGCCCTTCACAAAAAAAAAATGCGCCAAAAAGTGTGTTTGTTTTTTTTTTTTAATTATTAGATGAATCAAATATTTATGTAAATTATCATTACAAAATAAAATAAGCCCAGGTTGATATCTATATGTATAGATTATTTATTTGTTGCTGCTTGCACCATCTAAATGTAAAGACATATTTAGTCATCTAGATCAGTGCTTCTCAAAGTGGTGGGCCGCGGCCCCCCTAGGGGTCCGTGGACCGTCCGGAGGGGGGCCGAGGAATTTCGAAAAATTATAAATTTAAGCAATCTAAACCAAAAAAAAAATAGGGGGGCCGCGACACATTGATTGGCGTTCCAAGGGGGGCAGTGACTTCAAAAAGTTTGAGAAGCACTGATCTAGATTGTATTCACCCACGCATTAAATTTGGCTAAGGATAATTTGTGTGTTTTATTCCTTTTTTAGAGCATTTTCTAAAAAAAATGCTCTATTGTCCCCGTTTTGTCTGTCTGTCATCACCCTAGATCTCAACAACCATAAGTCCTAGACCCATGATGTATATATCATTTTGTAGGTCTTGGCCTGCCAAGTGTACATCAAAAGTCCATTTCGCGATAGGACCTCTGAGGGCCGGGCTTCAGGGCTCCTAAGGGGCTTATATATTATATATACACCTTGTACGTTCCATAACCCATTCATTTGGTGCGAAATACTGCAGCACGTAGTTTCACCCAGATTTATTAAGAAACTCATCAAATGAAATAGTAAGCTTGTGTTCTGATTTTAATTGAAAGTATCAGAGCTATGCAACAATTGACGGAGTTTTCGGACGATTAAATGACTACAATTTAGAATGTTTCAATTATGAGTCCTATTTCAGTGACCACAAACCACTTGTAGTTAGATTTAAGAGAAAATAATTTTGTTTTCAAATATAAAGAAACGTCTTTTTAATATCTTTTTTCAGATATATGCATTACACAATTGAATTTATAAACATTTACAAAATTTACAAATATTTACTGAAAGATAGCATACGTCCTGATACATAATACGAAAATGCTCTAACACGTCCTGTGTCCAGAATGGAAGAGGCTTAATTGCTTGTTTTTATTCCTGTGAGGTTTTTTTTTTACTTTGTGTATACTCTCACTCACTCTCACATCATTATATATATATATGTGTTTGTGTGTGTGTGTTCCATGCTTCTTTCATACATTCATTGTATAACACCGTAGTAAGCATGGGGGGGGGGGGGGCTGTGTATTACTTCCAGTGCCGAACCTAGGGATTTTGGGGACCCCCTGCTTTTTGACATACATGAGATAATGGATTTAATATTTATTATTTTAAAAAAAAATTGTTGGTCCTCCTAAGGCTGGGGTCCGGGGGGGGGGGTAACTTTCCAATAGCGGTTCCAAACCTTTTTTTCGCGACCGTACCTCAAAGTGTGCGAAAGAATGTCCGCGGGTTCTCCTCACGTAATTTCGTGAAGATTTATTTTCATAATGGAGTGTGTTGTTTGCCTCTCTAATGGCACTTGGTGTGATGGTGAGTCAGCCAGCAAACTGACTCTTGGCTGTTTTAAACGAATTATACGTCGCTGCGTCGTCGTCGTCCCCCCCACCCGCCCAACCTTTTGCGCACGCGTATCACTGATTGAGAACCGCGGGACTGTGCCATGAATGTGATGAACACACACACACACGTGCACAGGTGCACATTAGGGCTATAACGTGTCATGTGTTTTCAATGCATTCTAGTTGTAGCTAGTGCGGCTTCAGTATAGGTCTATGGCCTAAAATATCAACAACTTTGACCCTGGTATGAGGTAAACACAAAATGTTGTGTGTCACATCAAGGAGTGTCTGTTATATTTGCCTACTAGGCCTAAATTTTTTTTTGTCATTGATAAAACTTGCGTGCTGGCTTAAGGTGGAAGTTTTTTTTTTTATGTTTCGGAAGATAGCCGAGTGCCTGATAGGATTACCTGGCCACCGCTCAATACATACAACAAAAAATATATACGGCTACTTTGTATAAATACGTTTTGACTTATTTTGTTACATATTTCATTCAAGTTAAACTTATATCTGGGTAAGTTTTTTTTTCCTCCATTTTCTTTACTGTGTATGCCATTTGTACAACTGTATTTTCACTCTGGTTTATCGACAGTCAAATGTTGAATTGGAAAAAAAAAACGTATTTTTTTTAACATTATTTTAATAGGACAGTGTGTAAAGGTGTACGCCAGGAGATAGTAATTTAGTAGCTTAATAACTCAATGGTAATCATTATTTTAGGGCTCTGATGTGTGTGGGGGGGGGGTCCCTAGATAAATATTTAATACCTGTTCAAATTCGTTGTTTTTTTTTTACTACTTGATTGTCATTAGTGTGAATCCAGTGCCAATTAGAGCGAGTGGGCAACTTAAACACTTGCATGGGGGGGGGGGCAGTGCGGCTCTTATAGACATCATGCTTGGTCACCCAACCCCAACCGAGGGATTTGGGGGCACGCGTGGGGGGCTTGACCTCTTTGGGGGCCCCTGTATTTTGACATGCGATAATATACTTAGTGTGCATTTAATGTAAACAAAAAAAAAATTGGATTTCCCCTCAAGCTGGGGCCCGGCAGGGGGACTTTCGATTTAGGACCCCCCCCACCCGGTCTCACATCCTAGGTACGCCTCTCCCTCCATTGTTTGTACCAGTGTATTAGTGTGAATTATGTCAAAAGACGGTGGTGATTCCACTCTACATCTCTGGGTGGGGGGGGGGGCTCTTTTTTAAGTTTCCGTCTATGTCAGGGTCTACATGGGGGGGGGTAGGGGGAGGGATGATCCTAGATTAACAGTTTCATTTTTTGAATATTGAAAGAAAACAAGTTAACTCTATAATGCACGAGAAGTGAGTGTAAGACTACGGTGGAGGGTTGACTCGAAAAAGTTCGGGGAAACAACGTTCTACAACCTGCATTGTCCAGGTAACACATCTTTAAGTTTCCCCTTTCTGGAAATGCTTTCATTCCAAGGCTCGTCTCAAGACTCTTGGTGTTAGTAAACGATCTGTTTTCTCTCAGATTCTGAAGGCTGTGTGTCAGTGTGCACAACATAAGGAAATATAGGTATTACGGCCAACTTTAATATGATCTTTTTGTAATGTGTGTGTGTGTGCGCGCGCGCTCGTGGAGTTGTTAGCTCTGATTGGGGGACGATGGCCGCGGAGCATGCATGCGTTAAAGCTCTTCTCGAACAATGTCAATGGCGTATTTCCCCTTTGGTACTTTTTTGCATTGTAATTTTTAAAGTCCATAATCTATAAGGAAAGTTTAGTGCCGTTCTCGTCACAAGCCCACGATAGTCAAGGCAGCAGTGATTGCACGGACAACAAGGGGGAAGGGACGCATGTGCAACTGTATTGGCTGGGGGAGGGAGGGGTTTCGAACCCTAAAGCTGTGCACATAATAGAAACGTGATCGTTGTAGTGGTGGTGTGTTGTTTCCCTTCAAGGAGCCAATCCTATTTCGCCGTTGCCTGGGCCATCCACGACATTAATGTACCCAGCTCTGGTAGAAGGAAGTTAATTAATTCAATGGATGGTAGGAGTGGAGTCCTTGTTCTTTACCTTCCCAGTGACATACGTGGTAGTTCATTGTGCACTCGATGTACTTGTGTGTCACGTGACGTTATCACCATACACAGATATGATGATTGGTTGTTTGTTCTGTTTCAACGGCCTGGTTATACTGCTTTAAAAAAAAAAACTTATTGAAACAAGTCATTACTGAGCTCCACTGGAATATTTTGGATGTCATGTCTTTACACAAACCTTTACTGCCCGGGGGGGGGGGGGGTAATGGGGACGCAAGGGATTAACTTAATGTTGTTGAATCGCAGTGGCTACGGTTCGGTCCGACCGAACCCGTATTTTTTTTTACTTCCAGTACCAGTCATAACCCTCCACACCCTAACCCTAACCCTCCACACCCTAACCCTAATCCTGAAAAACAAAATTCTGAAAAAAAAATGTATATATGCCATGTTCCTTATACCCTAATATAATGGTTTTGGCTGGTGCCGGAGCCACTGCGTTGTTGAATTTATTATTTTGTCTTATTCGTACATATATACATTTATGGATATAAATGGAATGGGTTTAGTTCAAATCACCATGACCTCTCGGGTCAGCCGTAGCGACCCCTTATGTGCAAGACTTAACCCGGTGGACGCACGGGTATCTGGGTAACCGGATCAGTTTCATTTTCCTTTCCCCTGGTGTGTCGTAGGAGCATCGTTACAACGGTTTGACCGTGGGGGTAGGGGTGGGGGGGGGGAGTAGGCGGCATACAGCTGTTTAAAACGTATCCGATCTAGTTTCTGGAATACGTGTCTCATTTGTGACGGCTGTTGACATTTCGTTCTTATCAATCGGTTTGGGTCCTCATTGTTTGATTGTTGTGATAACGTTTACACACGTACGTTGGGACGCAAAGGATCTTCTTTGAACGACTTCACCGGGTGACAAAGCTCCTCCTCCCCAATTCCCCCCCCCCCCATTTCAATGAAAGCTGTATGCGGCACAAAAAAATTACCACCTCCCAGTACTCAAATACGTAAAAGCTGCACTGTTTAGCCTAACACAACAGCACCGGTCGTAGTTCTTCACCTTCAATCCTTTCCTCGGATCAGTGGTTTATTTTTTTTTTAATATGTTTGAAAAGTGCACAGCTAACAAACAAAAAAATATGTAAAAAAAAATGGCCCCCACATTCATAGTCGAGTTGAATGACGTCAATGGGTTCTATAAATAGATTAATTCTGCGAATTTTAACAATGTCGCCTCTTTCTGCTTGCATCGCAATTAACAAGAAATCAATTCCACTGGTTGATACGAAGTGCATGTTTTAAGTCTCTGTTGTGGATTTGTAAATGGGGACACACGCAGCGTTCTTCTAGCCGTGACTGCAGAAATTGAGTCCTGTAGTTAATCTGACCTTGCTAGCCCTCATCGGCCGTTTTAAAAAAAATATAGAGATTCTCAGCTCGTTCGCATCAATGATATTTTTATTTAATATTTATTATTTCATATCAACACTCCATCCACCATGCTCTTAGTCCGCCACAACTTGTCATTTAAGAACCAAATGTGACCCCCGTGGTTCGAAAAGTTGGCCAACCTTGGCTACAATGTTTGAGCGTAATGCATCATCAATACACACACGCTTTTTTGCAGGAAAGTTTTATCTTAAAAGTAAGAGCATACAAAATAAAAAGACAAGCATATTTAACACAGTAGTAATAATACAGTATGCATAATACAGTACGTACAACACAGTACATATAACACAGTATGTGTAATGCTCTATGTGTAATACATTATGTTGTCTTTGTCTCTACAGGTTATCTTAAGAGAATGGGAGGAGTGCTTTTACTGTCTGTAGCGATAGGTTTGGCAGATCTTGGAGGGGCAGACATGTCGAATGTGAACCCACTGCAATGCCAGAGAGGGACGTTTTTGAAACATGAACCTGGCGGGTCCAGTGCCTGCCTCGACTGCCCCAGTGGTACTTTCATGGACCAGGGGCCCCACACAAACCTGGGCTGTAAGCCGTGCACTGTGCACAGCGAGGACATCGACAGGGTTCAAGAGGCGTCACCTTGCACCAAAGTGTCGGACTCGCGCATCTTGAAATGTGTTCCGGGGTTCTACTTACTGGACAGGAAGCACGATTACGGCTGCTGGCCGTGCAGGTTCTGTCAAGGCGGTGTAGGATGCTGCGAAGATGCCAGCACACTTCCTCCAACGGACTGGCCTATAACATCAACAGAGGACCGCATTTCGGCTAGTGTAACGGCAGCTGCTACTGATCGCACGTCAACAAGAGACCACCCCAGTCCCGCTTGCGTTGACCACGTAGTCAGACTTAAGGGCTGCCTAAACGGGGAGTTTTGGAACAACAGCTGCGGGGAAGGGAATGACCCAGCTGTATTCCACTGCGCGAAGTGCCCCGCTGGCGACACCCACACACCGGAAGGCTACCACAGAGAGACTTCCTGCGGGTCCAGCAGCTCATCATCCATGTCAACCATCCTCATCGCCGTGCCAGTCAGCATCATCTCGGCCCTGTTGATAGCAGGCCTGTTCGTCTTGTGGGCCATGAGGAGAAGGAGGAGAAGAAGACATGCAAAAAATCTCGAGGAAGTGGAAGACTCCCAAGAGAAAGTGCAGTTAAATAACATGGCAGACATTAAAACTGTTGGAGCAGGCTAGAGGACTGTACTCGACCTATTGGTCATGTTGCAAGATTGTCATTTGATTGGACATAAGAGACTCCACTTCAAAGCCAATATAGATATTATTTTTTTAATGATGTTATCTTGATTGTTTCAAACAAAAAAAAATGTTCCCTTAATATTTTAGGTTATGTGTTGGATAAAAAGTATTTTTAATTAAAATTCATTTAATTCGAGCAGTGGCAACGTGAGTCAACAAGGGCCCCAGGGCAGGACATCATTGCCGGCCCCTTAATAAACAATGAGTCGTGAAAAAAAAATGACATGGTCGGGACGGCCGGGCCCCCTGGCAATGACCCTTCCCTCTCGGTGTGCCTGAATTCAAGGGCCACTGCGGCAGTCTGGTTTAGCCCTTGACTGCAAACCAAAAGGTCTCAAATTTGAGCCACTGGTGAATGCCAGATCCCTAAATCCAAAAACATTAGTTAATGTGGCTCGGCATCTTATATAGACACACAATCCCATAGAATAGCTGTGATCTGTAAAAACCTTATAAGGGAAATTTCACTAAACTTCACACACTTTAATAATGCCTATTAAAAGATATTCATTTTTTTTATCACATCATATATTTTTAGCATAAACAATATGAATATTTACATGTAAGAAAATTAAGATATGGTCTATTCTTATTTTTAATTATTATATTTAACAGATGTTTGCAGTAAAGGGTTTACACCATTTGTTATAGGGTTTACACCATTTGTTATTCACTTGTAAAGTTTGTTAATAAATAAATGAGAACATGAAAATATTCCCTGATTCTTTAATTCATTTTTTTTTTAATTCTTAACCTACACACTATCATCTAGACACTATCATCTAGCCACTAAGCTGTTCATTCAAAAAGATTTACAATGAGAGTGACATAAATATGAGGGGGGTGGCATTTACTTTGCCACCAGCATATGAATTGGGCCCTTGGCATTAAGATAATTGCGCGGGGCCTAGGGCGAGCATCAAGGGCTGAACCCAGAGACGTATATACGCTTTATATGGTATCAAATCAGGCACAAGTGACTGTCACCACTTTCCCTTCCCCCCCCCTCTCCCCAACCCCTCATGGTGTCAAGTCTCCTATGTTACTGTGAAGCTCCCTTTTCACCCGTGCTAAAAATAGAACCTTCACCCAGTGTTAAGATATGGGTTGAGATTCACTTTACGAACTTGTGGTACACTTTAAGAACATTCTTGTTGGTGGGGGGGGGGGGGGTACAGCAATGTTGCATGTAACTCTAGTTAATGGCAGGTAGGTCGCCATGGTTGTGTGATTTTTTTGAAAGAGGCCATTGTCCGTGTTATTTAGTTGATATACTGTGGGGTCTCTGTGCTCTCAGTAAAGGAAATTGCTAATAACCAAGTTTTTTTTATAAGAGCAACACGCTAAAGCAGGGGGTCGGCAACATACGGCCCATGAGCCGCATGCGGCTCTTTCGATGTCAAATTGCGGCCTTCTAGTTCCATGTGGAAATAATACTTATTTTACCCTAATCAAATACCATAGTATTGAAACAACAATTTTAGCGGCTCTTTAAAAAACTGAGAAAATTGTATATTATAAATTTTGGCTCTTCCGTCTCAAAAGGTTGCCGACCCCCTGCGCTAGATGATGTGCATTATTTACGTCAAAAGATTTTAGAGCTTTTTAGACACACACCCCCCCCCTCCTCCCTTGTCAACAAGTGTCAAACTTTCGTTGAAAGTTGATGCCAATTGGGAGGTGTGATTGTGTGGACATTCTTTTGGAACATGATAATTTATTAATGAATGAACCCTTAGTGGAAAAGATAAACAAGTCTAGCTTAGAATTTCATCACTTGGAAAAATAAAATAGACCAATGACTCATTAAATGTTGTAACATAGTTGTTGTGTTGTTTATTTTGATTGTTTAAATTTTAAAGTTTGTTGTCCGCTGGACTTAAGTGTTTTTCTTGGGAGTTTTGGGCTCAAGGGGTTTGGACGTAGATGGAGAAAAAATCAAAAAGAGTAAAAAAAAGAGGGTTAAACTCATAAAGTTGTCATAAGTCAACTGTAATAAAAAAAATGTGTTATGTAGTCTGCATTTCTTACTTTACACAGAGAGGTGGGGGGGGAAGAGGGTAATGTGACCCCCCCCCCCGGTCACTGTCTTGCTATTTATACAAAAAACGTTTCCATAAACCGAATGTGAAGTTTTTATTATTGATTTTTTTTCCCATGATAAACCAAGATACACTGATATCTATAAAATATTGTACAGGGGATATGAAATTTGTGAGTCTATTCCAGAGGTGGGCTAACTATTTTTTTAATCGCGGGCCGCTGTGAGCACTTAAGAAGTTCTTGATCTCGAGCAGATGTACGGAATATATATATATAGGGTTGTCATATTTTTTCACGGACCAACCGGGACAGTTCTGTTTTTTTTTAATTTAGGTTCAGGGATGTCGGTTTCGGGGGGGGGGGGGGGTAATGAAAACAATAATGTAAAAAACACTTAGAATATAGAATAGATAATCTTTGTTATTTTATTCATAATGGTACACAAACATGATACTTGTTGTACCACTTGTATTTTTCACCTCCAACGGACTTCTCTGCTGCCGACTTCTGTAAATTTGTATTACTGTGTTACTTACCAAAATGTTACTGATCACACAAGAGCAGATTAATCATTCTCTGATCTAATAATTTTGCTCAATTATTTCCAAGAAACTGTGCTCTGAATCTAAACCGGGACAATTTCAACAACCGGGCGGGACACCGGGACAACCCAGTATATACGGGAATGTCCCGGCGAAACCGGGACGTATGGCAAGTCTATATATATATATATATATATATATATAAGCTAATATCAATCGCAAGTAAACGTCACTGATGTTAGTTAGCCTATGCCTGGTCCAGATAGATGGGGAGCCGGATTCGGATCCCATTGACGGAAGTTCCTTCTGTCCTAGGTAACACCTCCGTGACCTTATCAGCTACATGTACTGATATCGTGAGTTAGGCGGTTGTAGCATTCCTGGAAACAAACACTAACGATCCTTCTCTCAACATCATCTCCAGGATCATTATTTGGAGGGGGGAGGCAGAGCAAATGTACACTTGGATACCCTAGACCAAGGTACTCTTCAGGGATTTTATTACAAGTTAATTCACGCGCCCAAGACAAAAAAAATGCCGTTAAGGCCGCTGCTGCAAATATTAGGCCCATAGCAATCTTTGATAAATTAGGGCCTCTCAGATACCCCCCCCCCCCGCCTCCAATTAATTGCTTAGTTATTTTTTTTTTTGCAATGGGCCTTTAAAAAGTAATCTGTTAGCATGTCCATAAGCCTGGGAAATAAAGATCACAATAGGGGCCCACTTAAACAGTTGGGGGCCCTGGATAATTGCTAGGGAGCGACCGATAATCGGATCGCTATCGGTATCGGACCGATATTGGCACTATCGGTTAATATCGGATCGGCCGATTGTTGTAGGGAGCGACCGATAGTCAAACCGATATTGGCACTATGGGTTAACTGTCGGACCGGCCGTTTTTTGGCTGCCGATACATTGTTGTTTTTTTTCACAACAGAGTTGCAGAAAAGAAAATCAGTAAATAACCCAATTCTATAACCAGATCAGACAAGATTTAAAAAAAAAAGGAAAAAAAAAACCCGTAAACAGAAATTGTCACGTATACATCAGAGATATGACCTTGAAACAATAGGATTGGCATTTCTTAATTCTAATGTATGACCTTGAATGATACAATTAGTGAACATCTGTGCGTATATTTTGTTGGGATGGGAAGTTGGAGGGGGGGGGGGAAACAAGACTTACGTGTGGGCGAAGTGTCACGAAACATGACAGGGAAGGGGTAAGCATGGGTTGACATACGTCATTAGCTGTATTAGCACGAGAGAAACACGTGTTTGGCAATTGGCATTGTTGTTGCTTAAGGGGCTGTCCATTAATTACGTCAACAAAATAGGGGGGAGGGGGGTCAGAACATTTTTGACAATTGTTGACAAGGGGGAGGGGAGGGAGGTCAAGAAAAGTTGACGTCAACAATGTTACTTTTTTAAAATTTAATATAATTACTTAATAAATAGGAAAATTAAGCAGCGTTTGTAGTTCTGTGTTACACACTCGCTTAACATTCATTATTTTAATTAAACTAACTATATTCCTACTAATTTTGCCACATAAACATTTTGGAAGCCACCTTTTTAGGGGGGGGGGGTAATCAAATGTTGACGTAATTTTATAGGGGGGTCTCGGAAAGTTTGACAAGTTGTTGACAAAGGTGGGGGGGTAAAAATCGCCAAAAATTTGTTGACATAAATAATGGACAGCCCCTAAAAATAAAATATCGGTATCGGTAAAAATGCTGGGGGGAAATATCGGTATCGGACTATCGGTAAAAAGGCATATCGGTCGCTCCCTAATAATTGCCTTGTATGTCTATTCCATAAGAACAGCTCTTATTATATTCTATACCAACGTTCAGCTGGTGTTACCAGTATGGAGTGTGTGGGTAGTCAACAGAGACAGGGATGTTAATGACACTGAACAATGATTATTACTTTTTTTTAGAGTCTAGCAACCGAAGGGGGAAAACAAAAGATGGCGGACGGTTGAGATTTAACAGGCAGCTTTCCTTATTTCATTAACACTTCAAACGCATTGCGTGGAGCTATTTTAAGATCCTGTTAACTGGTGACTACGTGTATTGTGTAATTTAATTGTTCTTGACTACGTCGTTTTAACAATTGTTGTGGTCCCACCAACAATTGTTGTGGTCCCACCAACAATACTTGTGGTCCCACCAACAATACTTGTGGTCCCACCAACAATTGTTGTGGTCTCACCAACAATACTTGTGGTCCCACCAACAATACTTGTGGTCCCACCAACAATACTTGTGGTCCCACCAACAATACTTGTGGTCCCACCAACAATAGTTGTGGTCCCACCAACAATACTTGTGGTCGCACCAACAATACTTGTAGTCCCACCAACAATACTTGTGGTCCCACCAACAATACTTGTGGTCCCACCAACAATTGTTGTGGTCCCACCAACAATAGTTGTGGTCCCACCAACAATACTTGTGGTCCCACCAACAATACTTGTGGTCCCACCAACAATACTTGTGGTCCCACCAACAATACTTGTGGTCCCACCAACAATACTTGTGGACCCACCAACAATACTTGTGGACCCACCAACAATTGTTGTGGACTCACCAACAATACTTGTGGTCCCACCAACAATACTTGTGGTCCCACCAACAATACTTGTGGTCCCACCAACAATATTTGTGGTCCCACCAACAATAGTTGTGGTCCCACCTCACTATCACAACAAATTAAATTACATAAAGGTCACCCCTAGAGGTCAATCTGTATTCAAGAAATTCAACTTGATTTAATGTTTGTTTGTTTTATTTACCACATGTCATATAAGTTCGTCTTGTTGCTACAATAAAGGCAGAGAAAGATAACTTATCATGTTATTAATTGAAATATTTTAAACTCAGTAACACAGAATTTATTATTTTGTTTAAATGCTCACTGTAAATTTGTTAATGACCTTTTTTGTCTGCTGTTAAACAAATGATCACAGAGAAAGTAATTAATAGTTTAATTTTCTCAGCTAGTAAAAATCTCAACTAAATCTGTTGATGTTAAAAAAAAAAGTCAGTCGGCTGCGTCTAGTAGTCACTCTATTTTTAATGAATGTATCTTGCTTTATTATTTTTTCGCCACTCAATAAAATTGTAAATGACGTCATCTCTTTCGTGCGATACTTTTCACATTGTCAATTAGTGATTCAACCGGTTTCATCTAGCCAGTGTCAGACATTCGCAGGTTAGCAAACTTGGGCCGTAAACACATACTACATATGATTGATCAATTGTGTGTGTGTGTGTGTGTGTGTGTGTGTGTGTGTGTGTTTCTATGATTGCAACACATCTATGACTGCGCCATACGTAATGCATTCAAAAATAAATTCTCTTGTGTGTCTTTTTTTTTTTCACTTCTTAAATTGATATCAAGGACAAAAGTGTGTAACAAATAAACATGTTTTTTTGATCCGCCTGAATGAACAGAAAAAACTTCAACTGCTTGCTGTAGACTAAAAAAAAAAAGGGACGGAAAAGTGAGGGGGGATTTCGTTAACTTTTTTAAAACTAGGCCATATCAGTTCTGACCTTGTCATTCCATAATTGAAACAAACCAGTCGTTCAACTTTAATTTTTCTTTCGATCTATGGCAGGGGTCGGCAACCTGCGGCTCGCGAGTTGCATGCGGCTCTTTTGATGTCAAGCTGCGGCTCTTTCGATGTCACATTGCGGCCTAATCAAATACCATAATATTGAAACAACAATTTTAGTGGCTCTTTAAAAAATTGAGAAAATTGTAAATTGTAAAACTTTTGGCTCTTCCCTCTCAAAAGGTTGCCGACCCCCTGATCTAGGGTAAAACAGTCCAGGGAGGTATCATAGTTGACCCTTTTATTTTTACGTGTTGCTTTTCTCTCCATCTACGTCCAATCCCACCACCAGTCCCAACTATCCCCACTCCAAAGAAAAACACTCTGTCCAGCGGGAAAAAAAACTTCGAAGTTTAAAACAATCAAAATAAACAACACAACAACTATGTACCACCAATTGATGAGTCATTTGTCCATTTTTTTTTGTCAAGAGTTGAAATTCTAAGTTAGACATGTTTATCATTTCTATTAATTATTTCAAGATCTAAGGGGGGAATGGAAAGGGGGGGGTCTGAAAAAAGTTTGGCAGTTGATGACAGGGGGGAGGGGGTGTATGTGTGTGTGAAGGTCCATAAGGATACATCAGCTCACAAGTAAAAATATGAGTTGGGGTGGGGGTGTAAACTTGACGACCCCCCCCTCCCGCTCCCCCCCCCCCCGTGTCACTGTCTTACTATTTATACAAAAAACGTTCCCATAACCCGAATGGTATGTTTTTATTATTAATTTTCTTCCATGATAAACCAAGATACACTGAAATCTATAAAATATTGTACAGGGGATATGAAATTTGTGAGTCTATTCCAGGGGTGGGCAAACTTTTTCGTTTAATCGCGGGCCACCGTGAGTGCCTGTGAACTCTTAAGAAGTTCCTGACCTCGAGCAGATGTACGGACTGTATATATGTATCAATCGCAGTTAAACGTCACTGATGTTAGTTATTCTATGCCTGGTCTTGATAGGCGGGAGCCGGGTTCGAATTCCATTGGTGGCAGTTAGTTCAGTGTTAGATGAGGCCTCCGTGACCGTATAAGCTTCTGTTATCGTGGAATTAAAAGGTGTAATCAACCACACACACACACACACACACACACACACACACACTCCTCCTCTCTATGTTTTCCATGTTAAACTTCCTGGGTCAAAAAGATGTAACATATAAACAAGTTGTTTTGTCTAGCCTGATGTAAAAAAAAAAACAGGAACTTCTAGCTGTGGACGAAAAAAAAACAGGGACAATATTCATTCTGACCTTGATACTGTATACTGAAACAAACAAGTCGTTCAACTTTTGTTCTACGGTACTTCAGTTCAGGGAGGAATCACAGTTGAGCGTAATTAAACATTTTACTTTGTGTCCCTGTGGCCCGGGGGTGGGGGGAGTCCGCCCCCCCCCGTAAGATCATGTAACACAAATTCCACACATTCAAATAATTCAATATTTTACTCAAGCGACGGGGGCCCTCAGGAACATAAGTGGCTCTTAACAAATATTCAAGGCCAGCGTCTCAGGGGAAGAGTGGCGTATTCGAAAAAAAAATAATTCCTTTGTTTATAAAATATTTACGTCTAAATTTAGAAAACACTTTATTATAGGGTAAGTGAGGTCACGTTAGACAGAGGTCAAGGGAGGTCACGTTAGACATAGGTCAAGGGAAGGTCACGTTAGACAGAGGTCAAGGGAGGTCACGTTAGACAGAGGTCAATTATTGAACATGCAATGTACGTTTGAGATTTTTTTTATTTATACATTAAGAAAATGTTCAATAAATCAATAAATTTCAAATCTAAACCAATAATAAAGTCAACTAAGATTCGGCCATCATTTTTTATTGGTTCTGGACCACCAGGCTTAGTTTGTCCATTCCCACCGATATAATTTTATCAACTGAACTGCCTGGGGCTGGAGTCGAACCAGCGAAACCAAATATGAACAGAGCTGTCCCAATGATGGGTCAGTTTTAAGGTATTTGAACATGTTTACTTAAAATGAAAACGATGGACGTCGTATCTTCTTTAATTTCACTATAGCATTAGATTTTCATTTTTTTTTCAATCCTATCAAGACAGTAATACAAAATAATAATAATAATGAACTTACTTTCCTAACAATAATGTGCCACCGCCAACAATAATCGTTGAAGGTGTTGGCATTATGCTATAGAATTCTATTATAGTATGAAATATATAAGGTGTACGGAAAAAAGTTATGCGATATAATTTTCGTTTACCCCCCCCTCCCCCCCCCCCCAGCGCCGTAGCGTTAAAATTCTACAGCAGGGGCCAGATCAATAGCTGGGTGGGGGGGGGGGATAAATGTTACTAAGTAGAGCAAACAAGCGGAGGGGGCCAAACAATTTGCAGGGGGGGGGGCTATTTAGCCCCCCCCCCCGCAGCTACGGGCCTGAACACCCCGTCCCCCAGATTTTGAAGATGGTCGGCCAGTTTTCTGAGTAACTCATGACCAAACCAGGTACCCACGTATCGCATTAGAAAGGTGAACACTTTAAAATATGAAAATAAGCGTACATTCATTCGCGAATGTACAGGTGAGTGGTATCCATAGAAATACTTTCGCACCTTTTGGTATGATTCAGTAGCGAAAATTGGTGAGTACAGCTTTGCAAAGGACGAATGGCCGATCGGTCTAGAGCGTTCGACTGTCGACCTGAGTGTTCTATGCTCAATCCTTGACGAGTATCACGGGGGATTTTTTTTTTCCAGGTGAAAAGTTGGTCATCCCAGCTTTAAATATGGCAGGGGCGGAGCCACCATAAAGTTTTCATCAAGAGTTAATGAGATGAGGAAATAATAGGACAAAAAACAATTAGGAAATGATCAGCCCCACACAAGTATCCCGTTTCTGATAATATATATATATATATATATATATATATCTTGGTTTCGCTGAACTAATGTATGTAAACTGTAGTAAAGTTAGTTCATAGACATATAAATGATACAAATAATTTTCGTTTCATCGCCGCGTTAAATAAGAAATCTCTGTATAAATCAGTACAAAGCTTGATTTAGAAATATTGCCAGGCATAGGCATACTATGTACAGTAAATAGTAAGTATGTCCGTTATCCAGGGATTTCCGAGAAGTTTTAAAAATGATCTAAAATTCTCAATGGCCGTGTGGTAAAGCGCTCGACTGACGACCCGACGGCCACGGTTCAATCTTCAGTGATGACCAATAGATAATTCAGGTCATGGCTCAAGGCCCCATTATGTCTCCCGTGGTTCCTCCATAGCCATTGGACTATCCGGCTATGGTGGGGGATGAAAGAAGGGCACTGCAAAACCGCCCCATTAGTGGTTTATAGGATCTAAGAGATTTCATCTCATCCTTACAGGGACTTCACACACACACACACACACTCACCGTCATCCCAGGAGAGAAACCTAAGTTGCTTGCTCAATGTTTTTAACGAAAATCATCGAAATTCAATTAGAAACCAGCAAAATTGAAAAGTCAAAATTCATTCCTATTTTATTTAAAGATTTTTTTCCATGTGTATTATATAAAACGCTGCAACGGGAAAACACCTTCTAAAAAAAGCGAGAAATCCGCTTGCAAAAAAAAAAAACACAGCTGTGCGTGACTGCGATTGAGCGAGACAGTCATTGACCTTTTTAAACGGCTGCTATGACAATAGAAAATAAAAGTAAGCGAATAGCTTGGGAAACCCCTTACGTTGAATGAATGGACTTGACTCGTGATCTTGTCATAACCAATCAGAGACGACGACTCTTCCATCAAAACTATTCGCTTCAGCGAAAACAGTAAGCGAGGCTAACACAGGCGATAACACAGACTTACACAGATAAAGCCAGACTGTCACTGGCATCATCAATCTACTCCTCTCTTGTTCTTTATTTAAGTTTCAAATATTCGTTTTAATGAATAAATATATTGACTTCAAGGAAACGTATACTTCAAAAGACATCGGATTCGGGGTAAGTTAAATACATTTATTTAATTGCAGTCGTTACAGTGCGTTTCATTTCTGTACTATCCCCACCCTCTGACACACACCTAACCTATGTGCTAGACATGCGGTATGGAGGGCCACAAATCCCACAATACAAACTTGATATTATTCATTATTTCCCTTCGGTTGAGTGAGCTTAAGATTAAGTGGTGCATGAATGAACGAGGCAATACTGGCCATAACAAAAAAAAAAGCTTAGTATACTGCCAAATTAAAGGGACATACACACGTCAATCATAACAGAATTGTTTGTTCTATTTCCAAAGTTCTCACTCGCTGGTACTAAAATATTAAGGTGGAAAGTTTTTTTTGGGAATAAAAATGCCTTAATAAATAGTAAATGTGGAAAATGTAGTTGACAAGGATGTGCGGTAGTAGTGTCCCCCACTGACATACTAATTGTGGACAAAATATTTCTTGTAGCTGACTAACGTTGCACTTGGTTGTGGATTGAAGATGGGTCGAATCGGGACACATTCCATTGTACTGGATTTGGACAATGGGACGATACTAGCATATGTGTGCGTTCATGGGCATTAACCCAATGACGACTGCGACGTGCAATTATTGTCTCCCTTGAGAAAGTTTTGGGTAGCGCGACACAAGGCAGTGATTTAAAGAAGAAATATTATACAAGCGCAGTTGGTATTAAGGGGTCAGTTAATACAGTGAGTGTATATACGTAGGCTTGCCATACGTCCCGGTTTGGCCGGGACAGTCCCGGATATACTGGGTTGTCCCGGTGTCCCGCCCGGTTGTTGAAATTGTCCCGGTTTAGATTCAGGGTACAGTTTCTTGGAAATAATTGAGCGAAATTATTAGATCAGTGAATGATTAATCTGCTTTTGTGTGATCAGTAACATTTTGGTAAGTAACACAGTAATACAAATTTACAGAAGTGAAAAATACGAGTGGTACAACAAGAAGAAAACTGTTTTGTTTTGTAAAAATATCATGTTTGTGTACCATTATGAAAAAAATAACAAAGATTATCTATTCTATATTTTAAGTGTTTTTTACATTACTGTTTTCATATTCCCCCCCCCCCCCCCGGAACCGACATCCCTAAACCTAAAGCAAAAAAAGACAGAACTGTCCCGGTTGGTCCGTGAAAAAATATGGCAACCCTATATGTACGGGTATTAGGTTAAGGCAGTTTTTGAAAGTGGATGTAGTAGTAGTATGAAGAGGTTCACTGTTGTGTACGTAGAGTGTAGATAGAGATTGGATGGGACTGCAGATCTGCAGATAGAACGGAGAGCGGTCGTAAATAGGTTATAGTGAAGTTATTGCATTTATATTTGATGTTACGTGACTTTTTTTTTTTTTAGTAAGAAACATTGCTATCACCATGGCAACCCAAGTCTTTTGTTATCAATACTACTGTACTGCGTGTGAAGACGTTTTTATTTAGGCACAGGCTCCTCGACCGTCAAGACGGTCGAGGTATTTTTTTTTTACCGCTTCAGTCAACAGAATGAACTCTTATGATGTAAAGTTATAAATGCAGTTTATATTATGATATTATTACTTACACAATGATGGTGCTCAAAATCGGCGATCGTTTTCACACAATTAAAGAGTAAACAGAATGAATGAGAACTCTTATTTACTGCAGACGTTGATGACGTTATTTACTGTTAAAAATCGGAGATATTTTTTTTTTCGGGGACCATAAATAGATATTGCTCCACACCCTAACCCTATCCCTAACCCTATCCCTAACCCTATCCCTAACCCTAATCCTAACCCTAATCCTATCCCTAACCCTATCCCTAACCCTAATCCTATCCCTAACCCTAATCCTATCCCTAACCCTATCCCTAACCCTAATCCTATCCCTAACCCTAATCCTATCCCTAACCCTAATCCTATCCCTAACCCTATCCCTAACCCTATCCCTAACCCTAACCCTAACCCTAATCCTATCCCTAACCCTAATCCTATCCCTAACCCTAATCCTATCCCTAACCCTATCCCTAACCCTTTCCCTAACCCTATCCCTATCCCTAATCCTATCCTTAACCCTAATCCTATCCCTAATCCTATCCCTAACCCTATCCCTAACCCTAATCCTGAAAAAAAAATCTGGAAAAAAAAATGTATGATTTATTAAAAAATGATCATCAATAGATATTGCTCCACACCCTAACCCCCTATCCCTAACCCTGATCCTGAAAAATAAAATCTGAACAAAAAAATGTATGTCTCTATCAGGAATCGAACCCGCACATAGCTAGCCAAACAGGGTCTCAGCCAAGCGAACAACCGACATCACTAGCGCGCCACACAAACTAACCTCTTATTTTAATGTATAATTGCTCGGCTATGCAATTGTTGACGGTCGAGGTAAAAAAAAATACATCGACCGTCATATGACGGTCGTGGAGCCAGTGCGTTTTATTTAAATATGCATATAATAAGACGAAAAGAAGCTACAACACTAATAAATGAAAGAACCACAGGTAAATTTTCTTTTTTTTTTTTTGGTGCACTTTTGGAGGCAACTGTTTGGTCGGGGGCCCCGCCTTTCGGATAAAACAGTCCTGCCTACGTAAAAGATTCTTTAATACGGTGGTTTACATTGCGTTAAGCGTTTGGTTAAAACATTAGAACTCCTTTGACAATGAATTTTTTGACACGAGATGTAGCGAATGTTAGCTTTAGTTAAAATAATCCCACTAATTCTAATTTTGTTTGTGTGTCGCTTCAGAGAAAATGAAACCATTGACGATCATGCTGGGCCTCTGCTCCATTTCATCGCTGACATCAGCGTCGTCACTAGAAGGCACTGACCCATATTGTGGGCCCGGACAGTTTCGAAACGGCTCCGTCTGCCAAACATGTCCAGATGACACGTACATGGACGAAAGGGAACATATGAACAAAGATTGCAAACAGTGCACACAGTACGACGAGCACATTGATCGCGTTGCTGATAAAGAGCCGTGTACTCGACAACGGAATACGGTGATAAAGAGCTGCAGCGATGGGTTTGAGATTTTCAAGAGCTGGTCGGGGTACAGGTGCCGACTATGTCAGACGGAGGATTGCCGAAAGAGACGTCATACAACCACACCCGACGCAACATCCGAACCGAACGCGTATATTTCGACACCTGAGCCACAGACGACCGATTCGTTGCCATCCACCGCTTCTTTTTCCGACCACACGAATTGTGATGAAGTCATAGGACACAATTCAGGAAGCCTATGTCTACGTAACGAATTCGTGAACCAATCGTGTGTGTTCGGCTACGAACCATTAACCGAGCTTATGCCTTGCCAGCGATGCCCTCAGATAGTCCGTAGTAATGCACCCACCTGTCAACCTGTGCCTACAGAGGACAACGCCTCATTGCGTCCCGGAGACATTGCTGGAATTGTCTGCGGAACTGTTCTGTTGCTTTTAATATTCTTCGGTGTCGGTTTTTACTGCTGGCGATCTAAAAAATCTAAAAAACATTACCACATATACAGCATACACAAAAGTCATGCACTTCAAATGGACGCCGAAAAATCCGCACCTGACGCACTTGTCGTAAATGGGACTATCCCGGACGGCACCTCAACCGAGGAAGCCGTTGGCCTGGTTTAAGGGCGGTTTTTTTTTTGGTTGGGGGGGGTGTTGTTGTGAGGACAGTAGAAGCAATGCACAAGCAAGGTTCGAATCTAAGTTTTAACATTCACTGTTGACACAGCCTCTCCGGATTTAGAGGGTGCAAAATAAGGGCACTAGAAGAGCGTGACAGGAGGCAGCCTGACCAAAGACTTACACAGAACTTACTTACAATTTTAAATAGTCTCTCTGGTGTAAAACTTTGAAACGTTATCAGCATGTATGCATAATATGCATTTTTTTTTTAAAACTCATTATTAATAAATACTTCAAAAGTATTGGGATAACAGCTGCACCGTGTTATTATAACATGAAAGAGTATGTTTTTCAATAGAAATACAACAAATGTATGTGTTACTATACTGATTTGTGATAACATATTTTCGTAGATTTTTAAACAAATGGGTTACTAATTGTGAACATGTTATCATTATAATCATCACAGTGTGATCATTGGTGATTTTGTGTGTGTCTTGGTTCATTGTGCAGTATTACTGTAACTAGTATTTGTAGCATTTTTTATGTAAGAAGATTTTCAAGCCATACTAACTAAACCCAAGATGTCATTAGTCTAGTCCAGGGATCGGCAACCTTTTGAGACGGAAGAGCCAAAAGTTATAATTTACAATTTTCTCAGCTTTTAAAAGAGCCAAAAAATTGTTGTTTCAATATTATGGTATTTGATTAGGATTATGTATATAAAATAATATAATTATTATTATTTGCGCATGGAACTGGAAGGCCGCAATTCGACATCGAAAGAGCCGCAACTTGACATCGTAAGAGCGCATGCGGCTCGCGAGCCATAGGTTGCCGACCCCTGGTCTAGTCTAGTTTAGCTCTAAACACTTCATAATAAGTTCATATGTAGGTATGTTGTATTTTTAATGATTCTATATAACTGTGATGTAATTCTTCAGTTGCACTTGATCCGTAAAGTTTATAACACATGGAATGGAAGAAAAACTGTGTTCATTATTTTGCTCAACAGCAACAAGAGAAATATTTCTGAGATTCACCGCATTAAAGTCATGAGATTTATTTGCAAGTGAATGGTACTTATCATGAGGACCAATAATAAATGTTGTTTTGTCAATCATTCCATCTTGTCAAACAATACCACATCAAATTAAATGGGAACCACCTGACCAGAGTTTGATGTAAATGTAGACATTTTATATATATATATATATATATATATATATATATATATATATATATTAGGGCTGTACCGGATTCAAATTTTTAGATCCTGCAGGATCGGAACCGGAATCGGATTTAATATTTGAATCCTCCCGGAATCGGAACAGGAACCGGATTTTACCGAATTGAATAGTAACTCTTCCGAACGAAGCAGTAATTTCTCGCCTAACATAAAAAAGATATAAGAATGAAAAATAGAATGAAAATTTAGTTTTTAAGTTCTAGATAGCCAAAAACAGTATTAACCATTTAGATCTTGAAGAGTGTGACTAAAACCCCTTCCCCAATCTTGAGTTAAGAAAGATAAGTCTGTCAAAATAACAGGTTCTTCTTTTAAAAAAAAAAATTTTAATAAAGCTGTACCTAATTTAACTTGATTTTTATTACACTTAAACAAAGAAATGGGTAACATATCTAAGAAAGTGTAATAAACATGTTTATTAATAAATGAATTTCAATAATTTCTTTAGTTTTCCATAGTGACGTCATCGAACCGTTTTATTTCATTCATACTTTCATTTAAACCATTATCTGACTATTTCCCATAAAAACGCAAATTAAAATGCATTTCAAATCTAAATCAATATCACTTTAATGTTCAATTAAAAATGTATTTCAAGTTATTTATCTAAATTTGCGAGGAATTTTATCCGAATCGTGACAAAAACCACTAAATTAAAAAATGTGCAGAAAAATAAATTATTGAACTTTTTTAAAACTGTAAACACTCAAAAATAGATCGTTGTCTGCTCTTTAAAAAAAATAAACTTTGATAGCTAAATATAGTTTATAGAAAACACGGAATCAAAAGTAGCCGAAGAAAAAGTGTCGTATTACTAGACCAGGGTCGGCAACCTTTTGAGACGGAAGAGCCTAAAGTTATAATTTACCATTTTCTCAATTTTTAAAGAGCCGCTAAATTAGTTGTTTCAATATTACGGTATTTGATCAGGCCGCAATTTGACATTGAAAGAGCCACACCATGACATGGAAAGAGCCGCATGCGGCTCGCGAGCCGCAGGTTGCCGACCCCTGTACTAGACTAAATACGATTCAAATCTTCCTTTTTAATATATTTGTACTTACATATAGAACTAAAAGCGATCGACATTATTGTAGTTTTAAAATCAAAGGAAGTTATTGTTTTTATTTAATTGTATAGCGCTAAATATTTCAAAATTTTGTTGCGCTAAAAAAATTTCCTACCAATTTCAAACAACAAAGAAATCCGGCTTAAATCCGGCACATTTTAACCGGAAGCGGAATCGGATTTGTTAAAACTGCCGGAATCCGGCTTAACAGGAACCGGAATCGGATTCCGGTACAGCATATTAGAGCTGCTGTTCGATTAAAAAAATTGATCGAAATTAACGCATGATTAAAAAATTTATCGCAAATTAACGCACATTTTAATCGAAATAATACAATACATTTGTTTGTATTCAAACTAGTATGTCATAATATCATATCATAAAATTGGCATAATAAACAAGTCAGATTAATTTACGAAAGAGGTATAATTAATTGTTGCAGATTTATTAAGCATTAGCATATATGACTTTTGAATTAATTATTGAGACCAGTTTATTGACATGTATCAATCACGTCAAGCGATGCGAATTGTTTTCTTTTTAATCTTCAACAGTGCTAAATATGTTTTTCTCGTGCTGTTAATGACGTATGTCAACCCATGTTCCCCCTTCCCTGTCATATTTTGCAACACTTCGCCGCCATACTAAGTCTTGTTTACCCTACCCTCCAGTACCGTACATACCCCCTCCACTTACCATCCCAAAAAAATACACACGTCATTTATATCTCATATGTGCTTTTTCTTTCATAACATAATGGTATAGCCAGAGAGTAGATGCTCACTTATTATTAACGCGTTTTTTTATCCCCCCTCCCCCAGTTACATTTTTGACACTTAGCAGCTTCTCCCCCCCCCCCCCCAAAGATGACATCACTTAAGGCTTACCCAACCGCCGTACACCCTCTGTCCCATAACAAATTTACACAAGACCCACCGTTTCCAAATCATGGCATCTGTCAATCAAGCTTTCTAGCTACGCCAGATGTTAACTAATTGTATCATTCAAGGTCATACTTTAGAATTAAGAAATGACAATCCTATTGTTTCAAGGTCATATCGCTGATGTAATTTTATGTAGACGTGACAGTTTTAGTTTTCGGGTTTTTTTTTTTTCCTTTTTTTTTAAATCTTGTATGATCTGGTTATAGAATTGGGTTATTTACTGATTTTCTTTTCTGCAATAACAGGATTTGGGTAAAATTTAATGCATATAGGTCTTTGTGTTAAATATGTAATCGCATATTTTTAACGCATCAATTACACTTTAATTACATTAATCAACAGCCCTATATAAAATGTTAAATTTAACTCAGTATCACAATAATTCTGAAAAATACAACCAGTCTCGTGTACAGATGTATGTAACAGTTAAGTCTAGACACTGCCTGATTACAGTATCATGTATATGAAACTATTAGTGCAGCTGTAGCAGACGTGACCGGTTAGATACTGTATTATCAAAATGCAATACAAAATTACGCGCAAAAAAATGATGATACACAATTTCTGGCATCTCGTTATTTTGATCTTATTATAAACGAGTTCTTTATACATTTGTTGTTTTTTATCTTCAACAAAACACTGTAGTACCTCCACCAATACACTACAGTATATAATGTAAACTACTGAGTGACTTTTCTCTTTTTACATCAACCGTGAAGGGAGCATAAGGTTTATTGTCGAAAGGCTATATAACAAAAACATCGTCATTTTATATTATAGGGCTTTAGTCGACATACCTGGGTATGAGGGTGTGTGCGAAATGCGACAGGGTAGGGGTGGTAGATCTACTTCATAAGTGAACAGACTTTAACTTCAAATCATTGAGTAAAAGTATGTTATTTTTCGACGTGGTGAACTCTAAGAATTTTGTTCAAATTAACGCATTTAGGTGTTGCGTTAAAAATTTTAATCGCAATTTTTTTTGACGCTTAATCGCAGATTAACGCAGTTTAATCAGCAGCCCTAATATATATATATATATATATATATATATATATATATATATATATATATATATATATACAGTGGATTCCGCTTAATTGGGACACCGCTTAGTTGGGACAGCCGCTTATTTGGGACAAATCTCAAAGAAACCAAACCAAGAAGTCAATAGTAAATTTGTATTTTTAATTGGGACAGCCGCTTAATTGGGACAAAAAGCCTCGGTCCCGATGTGTCCCAATTAAGCGGAATCGACTGTATATATATATATATATATAGATATAGATATATATTTACATACAAATTGTTTGTTGGTTTATTAAAATGATAATTAAAAAAAAAAACATAAAACACAAAAAAAAAAAACCTCTTGAAATATTTAGTGTGTCCTAACATGTGCTCTGTGTTTGGCGAACATCTCTTACAAGTTAGGGTCAGTCAGTCATGTTAGCTGAACTCCTTGAGCTTTTTTTTTAATTTAATTGAATGAATGTTGACAGTACTGAATCATATGGAACAAAAATAAAAGTACAGCACAGTAAAGAGATAAAATGCAGACCGACAAAACAAAAGAATTGGAGTTTGAGACGGTTTTGTCAGGATAGTGTAGAGACGTGGTTATCACCAGGTGGAACGCGTACATCTAAGGATTATAATGATAACTTCTCTGCAGTGTCGGCAAAGGGAATGAACATTGGGCCTAAACATTCCAAAGTACGCACCTAAAAGATAAGTCCAAGGTTATGCTGTGGTGCGCAGCGACGTATAATTTCATTATGTAAATTAAGTACATTTATTTTCGCTCCCTTTGGGTGTACAGTTGTTAAAAGGTTGAGAACAGCTGGGATTTAATGAGAGGGGGGTGTGGGACTGTCTACACGAGTCATATATTGCAAAAAGTATTACATTAGGAAGTGTAGAGTTGTTAAAGTATTGACAAACATTTTTTACGCCATCTGTTAACTCTTCTGATAACAACTTAACAGTCCGGTAAGATTGACTAAACACGGTGACAAAGTGGTCATACAAGTCAATAAATCAGATCAACACTTAGTTATTATTACCTTGACAGAGTGTGTTCAACGCTGCAGTAGTTGGTCGGTTTGGAAGAAAGGTGGTGAGGGGGGAGGCAGAAAAAAAAAAGAAGGATGAAAACAAAAAAACCCAGAAATAATTCATTTTATTTATCAAAGAGTTTATGTTTTAACCTTTATGCACAAGAGGTGGCAGCGTGCGTAAGTACAAGTCGCAGGGTGTATATTGAGTGCCTGTAAGAGCATGCAACAGGGTCTGCAATGAGTACCTGTAAGTACATGCCACAGGGTGTACATTGAGTGCCTATAGTACATGCCACTGGGTTTACAGTGAGTGCCTGTAAGTACATACCACAGGGTTTACATTGAGTGCCTATAAGTACATGCCCACAGGATTTACATTGAGTGCCTATATGTACATGCCACAGGGTCTGCAATGAGTACCTGTAAGTGCATGACACAGGGTGTACATTGAGTGCCTATAAGTACATGCCCACAGGGTTTACATTGAGTGCCTATAAGTACATGCCACAGGGTCTGCAATGAGTACCTGTAAGTGCATGCCACAGGGTGTACATTGAGGACATGTAAGTACATGCCACATGGTTTACATTGAGTGCCTATAACTACATGCCACACAGTTCAACGGCATTCTTTAAAATAAAACAACAACTGATAAATCAATAATGTGTCTGCCGCGTGCACCGGGTGAAGGAAGTCTAGGACGTGTTTCGACAGTCTGCCTCTTTGAGAACCATATCTGTCATGGTATAGTTATGAGTACTACGCACACAGGTGTGTGTGTATCTTTGGAGTTTGGCCAACTAGGTCAACATGTGGTCAAGGGGTCAACATTCGAGATGTTGATAGAAAATAAATATGTTGTTTATTATTCTAGATATTAATGGAAAATAAATATGTTGTTTATTTGTAAATTGTATTGACTAAATGAGTGAGAGACAGAGCGATGTGGAATGTTCGAGTTGGATGGAAGGAAATTATATAAAGACGATGTACAGTTGAGAAAAGAGATTGAGAAAAGAGTTGAGTCGATTAAGTCAGTGAAGTTATTTGAGTTCAGAAGTTCAGTGAACATTAAGAGAGTATTCGAGTACATGTCGGAAGTTTTAGTTGATCAGTTAAGTTCATTGTTTACAAGTATAATTCATTGGATTTATTCTGTTTATTTATATTATTGTGTCGTTAATAAATCATATGAACCATGGACATGAATTGAGTTCTTATATTAACCAGTTCATAATATAACATTCATTTACATGGTGGCCAGCAACTTAGTGAACCCGTCTCCGAGGACACATTGATTGGAATAATAATATCATTCGTTGATTCGTCGCTGGACAGTAAATTGACCTGAATAGAATATACGCACTTAACGTGTGCAGTCAAGTGGAACATTGTTGTAAACTATTCTTACGAAGCAGGTCAGAAATTTCATGAACTTTCAAGTTATTTATAACTGTGCTGGACTGGACTATTTATAGTACAGGAACTGTAGTAAACGATTGTATTGAAATTTATTCGAGAACAAAGGAGAAGGTCAAGTAAACAAGGGACATAATTATTATTAACTTGAGATAATTTAATTTAATTGAAAATCGTTGTGTATGGTTCCAATGTACTAATTTTTTTTATTCATGTTACATGTATTTTTCAAATGAATATTAGACTAGCTAATTTCATTTGCTATTAGGAATTAATTTATTGTCTTTTTGGAGTTATATATACATTTTTGTATTATTGAGTGAATTTAAGGCTCCACTTAGACACTAGATTTAAATATTTGTTTAGGGGTATATGTCTAGTTTGTTTATACATTTGTTTATTAATATTTGTATTCCTCTTGTAACATTCCTTCATCTTGTCCTAGATAATTTCATGGTTCATTGTATATGTTGCTATTTTGATGTCATTATTATTATATTTTTGATATAGATTTGATAATATTAATATTTTAGTTCGTGCATTGGATTGATTGCTACACATTCGAAATCATTGTAAAAACTATATAACATGGATGCGGACGCAAATAAATTCCTTCAGCTAGGAAGAGCAATAGGACTGGAAGGAACACAGCTAGCGAAATATGTTCGCGATTGCTTGAATGATGAAAAGGAACGAGAAGAGAGAGAAAAAGATCGTTTACGCCAGGAGGAAAAAGAAGAAAAAGATCGTTTACGCCAGGCAGAAGAAAAAGAAAAAGATCGTTTACGCCAGGCGGAAAAAGAAGAATTAGACCGCAAACATGAATTTGCATTAAAAATGGCAGAAATTGATGCCATGAAAAGACCCACGATTGATGAGAGCTTGACAAAAATGACAACTCAATCACAAACTTTAAAACATAAAATAAGAATACAACCATTTAGCGGCAAACATGGTGACATAGACAATTTTTTTTCTGTCATGGAGACACAGTTTGCTATAAGCAAAGTAGATAAAAAGGATTGGACAATTTATCTTTATGAAGCCATGACCCAAGAAGCACAAGCTGCTTTGAACAATATCAAAGGTGAAGCTGCTAAAGACTATGATGTTGTAAAAAAATATTTACTGCAACATTATAACAAAACAGAGGAACATTACAGGAATAAGTTCCACAATACTTTAATGAATGCTGATGAACATCCGCAAGCATATGTCAACAATTTGGAAAGTTATCTCCTTAATTGGTTTAAAATGGCAGAAATTGACCATAATAATGCAAGGCAGATAATTGAATTAATCTTAGTAGACAAAATTTTGACACACAGCAGCATGCAGCTTTACACTTACATAAAACAGAACAAAGTTCACTGTAAAGAAAAACTTATATCTGCCATGTCTGATTTCAAAGATAGTCATATAGACACACCTTTGTTTAATACAGTGCAAGAAAAATCATGTAATGTCATGTATGCCAATAATAAACAACGATACTCAAGTCTACCCGCTAGGATGCCTAAAACATGTTACATATGCCAGAGAGTCGGGCATCTACAATATGACTGTATTTATCGGAAAAGAGGAAATCCATATTCATATAAAAACAGAACAGGAGCATATGGAATCAATTACAGTCCTCCAAGAAACTACTGGCGTGCTGAACGTAACAACTACTACAAGGGGACATATCAAAGAGGTCCACAAAATGAACAGAAAAACTACCACAATAGATATCAAAGAGGCAAATCGCAGGATGGTAGAAGAAATAGCATGGAAGCACCGGTACGCAGCACCTATCAAAGAAGGATATCACCCAATATAAGTCCTCAAAGATGTCAAACTGAAAGGGGTAGAACTCCACTAAGAAAAGAAAACAAGGAAAACACTGTTGCAACAATATTAGAGAGCAAAGGCACTCTGGTATTCTATCCTTGTTTTGTTAACAATCAGGCTGTATTATGTCTCAGAGATACAGGCTGTACATCTGTAGTGGTTGATGAGAAAATAGTTAAGGAAGAACACTTAACTAATGAAAAAGAAGACATAAAACTGGGAAATGGACAGGTCATAACATGTAGGACCGCCAACATTCATATCGACACGCCATGGATAACTGGACATGTGAAAGCTATAGTAATGCCGTCTCCAGTTACTTCCTTGATAGTGGGAAATATTCCCAATATAAATGACAATAATTCACAAGAAATGTTTCATGAATGGTTGGAAAAGAAGGATATATATACCCAGCTAGAATTAAAAAACATACAGGAACAGAAAACAAAACAGAGCAAAGATTTCACGTGCTCACTACTAAACAATATGTCCAACTGGAATGGAACACAGGATATTGGTGATTACATACAAGGATTAGATATAATTGCTGATCAAGAGAATGTTAAAGAACAGCAAAGAGCCCAAATTATGATAAACAAAATGAAAGGACACAGATTAGCAAAAAATATTGCTCTAAAAAACAAAGATAATTATGAATTGATGAGAAATGAACTCATTAATAAACTAACTACAAAAGCTAATGCTGAACAAACACAAGTTGAACATATAAACGTTGTGACAAGATCGACATCTATCAAAGAACAAAATAAAGACAAAGAATTCAATTCCGACAATCAAAATGTTTTATCTCCATATTTAAATATCAACTCTGATGAGTTAGGTAAATTACAGAGAGACGACACTTCTTTGAAACGATATTTTCAACACTGTGAACAAGGCACTAGTAACAGTCAACAAATCAAATATTATTGCAGAGATGGTATTCTGATGAGAAGGTTCTCAAATCTAAACAGTCATACAGATCAGATAATAATCCCAACTACTTTGAGAGAAGAAGTACTAAAAACAGCACATTCTGTTCCATTAGCAGGACATATGGGTCCCAAGAAAACATTAAAAAGAATTAGAAATGTGTGTTATTGGCCTAATATGTTCAGAGACATCAAATCATTTATCAAGTCATGTTCGTTGTGTCAGAAACACAATAGTATTGGTCCAAAGCATACAGCACCACTCCAACAAATGGATACAACATCAGAGCCATTTAAAAAAATAGCCATTGATATAGTCGGACCATTGTCTGTTATGTCAAACAGAAAACACAGATTTTTACTAACCATCATTGATTTTGCGACCAGATGGATAGAGGCCATACCATTGGTTGATATTACAGCTGAATCAGTATGCACTTCCTTATTAAAAGTCTTCACCATATTTGGTTTTCCAGAAATCATATTGTCAGACAACGGTACACAATTTCAATCCCATATGACAAGATCGTTTATGCAAATGCTAAAAGTCACACAAACATTTGCAGCCAGATATCGACCACAGGCGAATGGAATGATAGAAAGAGCAAATCAGACAATAAAGACAATGTTAAGAAAGGTAATTGAAGAATATGGACAAGAATGGGATAAATATTTACCTCTTGTACTGTTCGCATACAGAGAGATTCCACACGAATCAACTGGTTTCTCACCGTATGAATTAATGTTTGGAAAAAATCCAAGAGGACCACTTAGACTATTTATAGAGAACGTATGTCCACAAAATAGAGATGACATGTCGCCACATGATATAGTCAACAACACCAAAGAAATGATAGTCAACGCTAACAAAATAGCAGAGAAGTGCACAATTCAAAACAGTACTAAACATAGAAACATAAAAAACAAAAATAGATACCTCAGAGAACTCGAAGTTGATGATCAGGTCTATGTACTTCTACCAGAAAAAGGTCATTTTGGTAACACTTGGCAAGGACCACATAAAATTGTTGAAAAAATTTCAGAAGTTAATTATGTAGTAGAAATAAAGGGGAGAAAACTCACATTCCATATAGATAATTTGAGAAAAATAGCCATGAATCCAGAACAAAAAGGAAAAGATTTTAACAGTGTGAATGAAGTAAACATCATTGTAACTGATAATACAAATAACCACATACCAGATATATTATCTAGATTGACCTAAGTTAAAATAACTATTGTAAAATATCACATTGTTTGTTTTATAGCAATCTGATCTATGATTACATGTACTTCTTATTTTTGTGTTTAATCACAAGATTGTATGCATTGTATATGTACATATTTTTGACACTATATATTCACTTAAATTACGTTTAAGAAAAAAAATGTATTACATTTTTTTTAAGGAAAAGGGGGGAGGTGTCATGGTATAGTTATGAGTACTACGCACACAGGTGTGTGTGTATCTTTGGAGTTTGGCCAACTAGGTCAACATGTGGTCAAGGGGTCAACATTCGAGATGTTGATAGAAAATAAATATGTTGTTTATTATTCTAGATATTAATGGAAAATAAATATGTTGTTTATTTGTAAATTGTATTGACTAAATGAGTGAGAGACAGAGCGATGTGGAATGTTCGAGTTGGATGGAAGGAAATTATATAAAGACGATGTACAGTTGAGAAAAGAGATTGAGAAAAGAGTTGAGTCGATTAAGTCAGTGAAGTTATTTGAGTTCAGAAGTTCAGTGAACATTAAGAGAGTATTCGAGTACATGTCGGAAGTTTTAGTTGATCAGTTAAGTTCATTGTTTACAAGTATAATTCATTGGATTTATTCTGTTTATTTATATTATTGTGTTGTTAATAAATCATATGAACCATGGACATGAATTGAGTTCTTATATTAACCAGTTCATACCTATAACATATCATTTACAATATCCCACTTACCTGTGGATTAATTTAAACATTGTTTTCTATTTTCTATAATCGGTTACCGTAATCTCTATTTACATGATCGGTAAAATAATAGTTTTGAATGTTTTTTTTTTCCTTTTTGGTATGGCCATGCTATATTTTAAATTAGAGAAATATTCTACGCTGGAAAGAGGAGGGGGGGGCGGTCACCAAACTGCGCTCACGAGGCCGGCTCTACCAGCACACAAGGTCATCTGTTCAGACAGCTGGCTCGTGTGCAGAAAGAGGCCTCGTGTTCAGAAAGAGCTGTCCTGATATGCAGACAGCTGGCTCGTGTGCATAAAGAGCTGTCCTGGTTTGCAGACAGCTGGCTCGTGTGCAGAAAGAGCTGTCCTGGTTTGCAGACAGCTGGCTCGTGTGCAGAAAGAGCTGTCCTGGTTTGCAGACAGCTGGCTCGTGTGCAGAAAGAGCTGTCCTCGTGTGCAGACAGAGCCTGTTTTCGTTTGTCGGCAAAGCTGGCCTAGTTTGCAGACAGAGCTAATTGAAAAAAAAAAATCACCAGCCACGATGTCCAAACTGAAGACAAATAGTCAACATATCGATGACGCATTTGGCCATTGATTCCGTAAAAGTTTCACTACAATGTACTAACTGACCTGATGTAACCTTGATGCAGTGATTCTCAACTTTACGCTAATGTATCCCTCAGCATATCCGCGGGTACCCTTCACACTTAAGATTGCGAAGAATTGTACTTATTTTCAAAATGGAACTCTTGGGTTGTTTTAAACGAAAGGTAAATGTCGCTGGCTCGCTGCAAACCCCTGCAGAACCTTTCCAGTACCCCCCTTGGGGTAGGCGTACACTACCAGTCGAGAACCGCGACCTTGAAGAGATTAAAGGAAAGAAACGGATTGTGTAAATGCGCATGCCAGGGCGCTACTCACAAAGGGGTCCGCAAAACATATAATATTATATGGTTTTCGAATGGGAAAGGAGGGGGGGGGGCTCAAAAGGAATTGTGCACCGAGCACGAGTTAGGCTAGCTGCGCCACTGGGTACAGACTCGTCAAGACTTCACCACGATCAGTTTCACTCATCTCCTTTCATACAGATGGACCCTCTCAATGTGTCCCCCTAATGTCATTCCTTACTTATGTACATCAATCAGAGCCCATTGTTGAGGTAATCACAATCTTGCTTCAGTTCTGCGATCTGACGTAGTTGTAGGCGCCAGGTGGTATAATTACTTCCCCCTTCCCATCTCCTCTGCAAACAGGCAATGGAGAAAAAATAGACACGAGCAGAAGTTTCACTGCGTCACGTGACGCTGGCTATTGTTCTGATCCGCTTGCATGTGTAAAGGAGGGGGGGTGCAATACATTCACTTAGGAAAAGCGGGGGGGGGGGGGGGGTCTTAAATATTCCAGTCTGTGACATCAGTAGAGCAAGACCACAGAACATGCAGACAAAATTCAATGTGGTCCCATTTATGGTGCTCAGGATTAAAAAAAAAACACAAAAAACAACGTCAACAATGTAACATATAGAAAGGCAGATTCACAAATAATTGATTTTTTTTTTAAATTTAAGAAACGCAGTGGCTATGGGACCATCAAGCACCATTATATTAGGGTTAGGAATATTGCTGGTGCCCGTATTTTTTTTTCGGGTACCAGCAATTATATTAGGGTTAGGAATAGGGTTAGGATTAGGGTTAGGGATAGAGTTAGGAATAGGGTTAGGATTAGGGTTAGGGATAGAGTTAGGGATAAGGTTAGGGATATGGTTAGGGATAGGGTTAGGGATAGGGTTAGGGATAGGGTTAGGGTGTGGAGCAATATCTATTGCTGGTACCCGGAAAAAAAAATACGGTGTCCCGCTTGATGGTACCGTAGCCACTGCGTTTAAGAAACCGAGTGATTTTTTAGTGAGTGTCTAGTTCACGGGGGTAGGCAAACTTTTCGAATCGTGGACCACTATGGATTTCCAAATTGTACCAAAAGGGCTGGTCCTGGAAAATAAATTAGACAAAACGGCCGAATGTATAGGAAATGGGTGGGTGTGTGTGGGGGGGGGTATATAAAAGAATAGAAATAAATGTACAATAAGAGGTTACATCGAAGTAGAGCCTAGTGTGAAACAACGTTTAACGAGGTTATCTCATCATGTTAATAATGGGGTTAGAGGTTATCTCATCATGTAAATAATGGGGTTAGAGGTTATCTCATCATGTAAATAATGGGGTTAGAGGTTATCTCATCATGTAAATAATGGGGTTAGAGGTTATCTCATCATGTAAATAATGGGGTTAGAGGTCATCTCATCATGTAAATAATGGGGTCAGCGAAAAGTTTCACTTATGTAACTTGCCTCACCCTGAATGTTATTAAAAATTCTTCTTGCTTTTCCATGGTCAGCTGATAACGTAGGTGTAACTCTTGTCGTAGCACGCAAGGAGTTATTATTTTGCTAGGAGTATAGCGGTTGTTGTTGTTGTTGGTTCTTCCGTCTGTATAACTTCTTCAGGTGTACGTTCCTGGTCTTGAACTCAGTAAGGTACTTTTGACGAGAGAAACAGTGAAGCGCACTGCTAATTCTCTCCCTGTAGATGTCATGTAGCTGACTCAGTTGTATTGCTGTCAGCCTACTGCGAGATGACGTCTGTCTACACTTCTTGCTACTGTGCGGCCGGTCAGGTTGTTGTGACTGTCAGAGGTTCCGTGACGCTGTGTTTCGAGCCCCCAGTCACCAGTTCCACTACACTCTCGATCCCTTGAAGTAGGTCGATACCGGACGAGATTTCCCCAGTTGTTACGTTGGCGGATTGTCCTAAAGCTTATCCTTGCCACGAACAGATCGCTGTCTAGGTGTATGAGAGAGTAGATGTAGATATTCTGGTGACAATATTTCTATTTTTACAGCTCACGTACAATCACCTCAAATAAGTCAACAAACACCGGTTTCTTTGCCAATAACACGTTTTATTATGTAGATATGTTGACGCCAGTTCTCACATACAGTACTTCAGTCTACGCCACACTCTTCCGCTCCTGCTCTCTAGTTCTCAGTCTCGCTCTCCCCTCACATACAAAATCGTCCAGCTTATATACAGTAAACGATTGGCTTGGCATCCCTGATTTATTATTTCTAATTAATTCTTAAACCACTAACTCTGGTCTGGGACGTGGGAAAGAGATTTGACATCTAGAAAACTCAGCATCCACGGTCCCCAAACTTCATTCTACGTGTCAAAGTCACGATCATTTTTCTCCAGGTAATTTGGTTCCGCGAGCGTCCTGATCTCCCCCCTAGTAATCTGACACGGGAACGACACACCCCCTTCCCGAGCTGGCGATTCCCGATCAATTAACAGCCTCCCACCTAGGGATCTGACACGGTGACCTCGGTCACAAGGGCACACCCCTTTCCCAAGCTGATTTTTGTTCCTGAACGAGTAAAACATTGTGCTCAAAACAACCCTACATCGTAACACAGAGCTTGTCGTATTTGCAGTTACCGATGAAAGTAATTTTTTTTTTCTTTATTCTTAAGAATTGTTCTCATTGTTGAAGTTGCCAAATTCAATGCAGCACCAATTTGAGATTGAAGTTCACAAGTAACTAATCTTCTAATCATTTGCATTTTAGTTTCTAGTGAATTGGTTTTACTGGTTGCTTTATTTTCATGTTGTTTTTTTTTTACCCATTATTATTACCCATGAAAAAAACTAAAAATCATAATATTGGCCACTATAGAAGTCGTGATATCATATAAATTTATACAGTACTTACAATAACGTCAACAAATGTTTGAAACGGTAAAAAAATACGTTCGTATTACACCACAAGAAAGAAGAAACACGGATAAACTGCTTCCAGCCCCGTAGCGAGAAAATTCTACAGCAGGGGCCAGGGATTAGCGGGGGGGGGGCAGGTGATACATTTTACTAAGTAGAACAAATAAGCAGAGGGGGCCAGACAAAACGCAGGGGGGGCGGCCCCCTGGACCCCCCCCCCGCCGCACGCTACGGGCCTGACTGCTTCGAATATATGGAAGCCTAACGCTGCCCACAATTAAACAAAAAAAAAGAGCGTTAAACCGAAACAGCGTTAAGCGGGGGGGGGGGTCTTACTATACTTACAATATTACGCGGACGTCGGACGAAACAACCAAAAAAAGGTCCGTTCTTGGGCCGCGGGCCGTGCTTAGCCCCACCGCCTGGTCTAGTTAGGTTCAGATCTAGCAGCTCTCTCAGCTTTTTATTTCTATGCCAGGGATGGGGGGGGGGGGTAAAGGTTATATGTGATATAAATGTGTAATGAGCAGAGACCTCCCAGGAGCGGATTCAGTTGGGCTGAAGTAAATTGTTGACCCAGTTACAAAAAAAAAAGAGTAGCAGGGGAAAATAATAATAATAATGCTAGTTTATACGTTAAGTTCGTGTTCTGTGGCGCACCAGCCGAAAACAGGGGGGAGCCATACGCGTGTCCCGTTCACCCGCCGTCGGATCCGCCTCTGATGGTGAGGATTAGCTCGCCCATTGGTTTTCTCCGCGAATCCAGGGGGAGGTGAAACGGCCAACCAATAGACGATCGCGGTGTCATGGCAACCATTTGTAGACAAGGAGGTAGGGCTCTAGTCTGAACGAGGCCTCTACCCTGGGCCTTCGATCAGTTCCTGGCCACGCCTATTATTTTCCCTCCAATCTCACCCCTGTTTGACATTTTCTCATGTTCATTTCGCGCGCTTTATGGTTTATTTAACGTGCTTTATGGTTTGTTTATCGTGCTTTATGGTTTATTTAACGTGCTCTATGGTTTATTTATCGTGCTTTATGGTTTATTTAACGTGCTTTATGGTATATTTAGCGCGCTGTATGATTTATTTAGAATTTAGGTTTTAATATTTTCCACCCCCACCATCAGACCTTGTTTTGTTAAAATTTACTGTGTTTTGGTCTTTTTTTATTGTGTGGTGGTAGCATATGCATTCAATTTGCATATAACCTAATAATTAATGCTCGTGTTTGTGCTCGATATGGTGCGCAACATTGTGTTGATTCAAACACTGAACAACCATCTGCATTTAAAATGGTATAACATAGTCACACAACATGGAAATCTTCCACTCATTTAGTAATGACATCATGATATGGTCACATATCCATCTATAGCATCATTCCGAGTTGCCAATGACACACTGGTGAATACAGTTGTATGACCACTGGGCAGTTAAATCTAACTCCTGCTTTATGCTTCACTGAACTGGTAATTCAAATGAAAGGTTGTTTTTTTTTTTATGTGAGACTTGACCGAACGTTGTCAACAGTAGCGGTATGGGAGAGGGGGGAGGGGGTCGACACGTTGCTAAGATTACAACTAGCAACAGACTGCTTCCAGTACGACCCCCCCCCCCCCTTTTCCCACACACAACACCCCAACATTCTAAATACATAGTTACACCTATCTCGGTAGAAGAAACAGAAACAGACTGCTCCCACCCCCCTTCCCCTACCCCCCCTCCCCTACCCACACTAAAAAAAAAATAATACATGCATAATGTGGGAGCTTACTGGTGTAATGTAATCTCAGTACAGCACCACCGCTAGGGAGTCACTACCAATACCCACGGGGGAAGGAATGTTAGCCCCATGTGAAGACGGTTTCACTTGGACACCCATATTGTAAGTAATAACTTTATCCCCTCCCATCCCATAACACTCCCCCCCCCCCCCCACGCTCAGACAGGTGATAAAATCTGTTCAAGTGTGTTCTTATAGGCAGAGAGTGAAATTGTTTAAAACAGAACTGTTTTTTCTTTTTTTAATTTCCCCATACTGAATTTTAGTACATGGTTAAAGAACCATGGTGTATTGTTTTTTTTCTCTTTCCAGTGAGTTTAAGACTAAACCTGGCCCCACATACAGACACATGACATGCCGCTGTGCACATGTGCGTGGTGTGTAAGGCTTTGCAGTCTAACTACACAGGCTGCAGCTACACACTCACTCTCCGTTGGTCTGGTGGTGGCTGCTTTTTTTTTTTGTTTTTTAATTGGCCGTATAGGGTTGGGGGGGGGGGAGGGGGGTTAGGGGAGATATTTACATAGGTTAATATACGTAGTGTATATGTGTAGTGTATATGTGTTGATTTGTGTGTTTTATTTTTGTATGTAGTCTCTTTATGTGGAAGAGGTGTGTTTAACAGTGTTATACAGTCGATTATTTATAATTTTTTTTTTTAAACTGAGTGGGTAATGGGTGCTATTATGTGTGTGTGTGTGTGTGTGTATGTGTGTGTGTATGGAGAGGAGGGGGAGGGGAATAGGGTCTGGCATTTATTTCGTTAATGAAGACCTAAACCCAGTCATATTCATTATGTTGTTACAATGACTGCGTTGTCATTATATATATATATATATATATATATATATATATATATATATATATATGCCGACACAAGAAAAAGACAATGTCATGATAAGGGACAATCAGCAATATGTTGATAGCTAAGGTAAGGTGGGAATAAGTCGGGGAGGCGGAAGGGGGAGGGAGGGGAGAGAGAGAAAGAGAAATGTCTGCGATGTGATAAGACGGCTGATGGGAATGAATGCGCGTGCGTGCGTGCGTGTTGACTGGAAGTGTTGTTCTGTCGGCGTTGACTGTACGGATGTGCACTACTACGGGTGTGTTGTCTGTTGCTGTGTGACCTGTGTTATGTATGTGTTATGTGCCAGAGAGCATGTGTCATGTCCCCCCCCCCCCCAACACACACACTTTGACAAAACATTGCATCATAGCAGGAATTATGCATAATCAAAAGGCATTATTGAATTCATGACACAATAAGATGACGTTAAGAGATACGTCAAATATTATACGATAGATGTAGCAGTAAAATATTTATATCATTCAAACAAATATTAAAATCGGGTTGGTGAAATAGTAAAAATGAAGCTTATGTGGGAGCATATGCTAATTTGTCGAAGCTTATGGGAATATGTAGGAGCTTATGGGAATATAAGGAGCTTATGGGATTATGTGAGATCTTATGGGAATATTTGGGAGCTTATAGGAATATATAGGAGCTTATGAGGATATGTAGGAGCTTATGGGAATATTAGGTGCTTATGGGAATATGTGGGAGCTTATGGGATTTTTGGGAGCTTATGGGAATATGTAGGAGCTTATGGGAATATTTGGGAGTTTATGGGAGTATTAGGAGCTTATGGGAATATGTTGGAGCTTATGTGTATATGTAGGAGCTTCTGGGAATTTTCGGGAGCTTTTGGGAGTATTAGGAGCTTATGGGAATATGTTGGGGCTTATGGGTATATGTGAGAGCTTATGGTAATATGTGGGAGCTTATGGGAGTATTAGGAGCTTATGGGAATATCTTGGAGCTTATGGGTATATGTAGGAGCTTATGGGAATTTTTGGGAGCTTATAGGAATATGTAGGAGCTTATGGGAATAAGTTAGGGCTTATGGGTATATGTAGGAGCTTATGGGAATAAGTTAGGGCTTATGGGTATATGTAGGAGCTTATGGGAATATGTTAGGGCTTATGGGTATATGTAGGAGCTTATGGGAATTTTCGGGAGCTTATGGGAGTATTAGGAGCTTATGGGAATATGTTGGAGCTTATTTGTATATGTAGGAGCGTTGTCATTATATATATATATATATATATATATATATATATATATATATATATATATTGTAACAATAGCTTTAGATAGGTCTATACAATTTTAGAACCACTGTCCAAACTCATGGGTCCATGATACAGTCATATGTTTTGATAATTAGAATTCCAGCGGTTGATCTTTGTTTAGGGTAAAATTGGTTGTCATCACAGGTCTATGACCCCCCAGAGATAGGTGACGATAGATGTAATTAGGCAGACAAAGGAATACTAGCCCATAGTGAGTTTTTAGCCGCACCAATCCCGAGGCTGGAATAAGAGTCATTAATATGTAGATGAGTTAGAAAGGATGTTAGGTAGCCAATCAAAAGTTCTGGGCGTTGGGGCACGTGATAATTCACCAACACATAAATAGAGATGTATCTGAGATTTCGGGAGACCTACGAGAGACATGGACAGACTGACAGTTCGACAGACCGACGATAGAAACATCAAGACACCATATTAGATATACGTACTCTTGCCTGTGAGACAGTATACATGTTAGATATACGTACTCTTACCGCAAGACAGTATACATACTAGATATACGTACTCTTGCCTGTGAGACAGTATACATGTTAGATATACGTACTCTTACCGCAAGACAGTATACATACTAGATATACGTACTCTGGCCCGTAAGACAGTATACATGTTAGATATACGTACTCTTACCGCAAGACAGTATACATACTAGATATACGTACTCTTGCCTGTAAGACAGTATACATGTTAGATATACGTACTATTACCGCAAGACAGTATACATATATTGACAAGTATTAAGTATACGTACTCTTATACCATAAGACAGTATACAGGTGTTCAGAGAGAAATCAAGTTATTAAATATACGTACTCTTACTCATACGAGAAGACAGTATACATTCAGAGATAAGTTGAAGTTTAACAGTACACAGTCAACGTTTATTCTGCTAAAGCATATTTGTGAATATTTCGGCACTTGAGTGCATTTATATGTGTTTTACTATTATTTAAATAAATATTATTGAATCGTGGAACTTGGCTTTATTAATGGTGTTTTGTGTGTGTGAATGCCAAGAGACTGAATGCTACCATCTATGAAGTAAAACCAGAGAGAACATCGGCTACAACATAACCTAATATCAACAAAATACATAACATTTAACTACGTAACATTATATACAAAATTATAGTGTTACACATATATATATATATATATATATATATATATATATGCCGACACAAGAAAAAGACAATGTCATGATAAGGGACAATCAGCAATATGTTGATAGCTAAGGGAAGGTGGGAATAAGTCGGGGAGGCGGAAGGAGGAGGGGGGGGGAGAGAAAGGGAAATGTCTGCGATGTGATAAGACGGCTGATGGGAATGAATGTGCGTGCGTGCGTGTTGACTGGAAGTGTCGTTCTGTCGGCGTTTACTGTGCGGATGTGCACTACTACGGGTGTGTTGTCTGTTGCTGTGTGACCTGTGTTATGTATGTGTTATGTGTACGAGAGCATGTGTCATGCCCCCCCCCAACACACACACTTTGACAAAACATTGCATCATAGCAGTAATTATGCATAATCAAAAGGCATTATTGAATTCATGACACAATAAGATGACGTTAAGAGATACGTCAAATATTAAACGATAGATGTAGCAGTAAAATGTTTATATCATTCAAACAAATATTAAAATCGGGTTGGTGAAATAGTAAAAATGAAGCTTATGTGGGAGCATATACGAATTTGTCGAAGCTTATAGGAATATGTAGGAGCTTATGGGAATATAAGGAGCTTATGGGATTATGTGAGAGCTTATGGGAATATTTGGGAGCTTAGAGGAATATATATTAGCTTATGAGGATATGTAGGAGCTTATGGGAATATAGATGCTCATGGGAATATGTCGGAGCTTATGGGAATTTTTGGGAGCTTATGGGGATATGTGGGAGCTTATGGGAATATTAGGAGCTTATGGGAATATGTAGGAGCTTATGCTAATATGTTGGAGCTTATGGGTATATGTAGGAGCTTATGGGAATTTTTGGGAGCTTATGGGAATTTTTGGGAGCTTATGGGAAAATGTAGGAGCTTATGGGAATATGTTGGGGCATATGGGTATATGTAGGAGCTTATGGTAATATGTGGGAGCTTATGGGAGTATTAGGAGCTTATGGGAATATTAGGAGCTTATGGGAATATGTAGGAGCTTATGGTAATATGTTGGAGTTTACGGGTATATGTAGGAGCTTATGTGAATTTTCGGGAGCTTATGGGAGTATTAGGAGCTTATGGGAATATGTTGGGGCTTATGGGTATATGTAGGAGCTTATGGTAATATGAGGGAGCTTATGGGAGTATTAGGAGCTTATGGGAATATGTTGGAGCTTATGGGTATATGTAGGAGCTTATGGGAATTTTTGGGAGATTATGGGAATATGTAGGAGCTTATGGGAATAAGTTGGAGCTTATGTTTATATGTAGGAGCGTTGTCATTATATATATATATATATATATATATATATATATATATATATATATATATGCCGACACAAGAAAAAGACAATGTCATGATAAGGGACAATCAGCAATATGTTGATAGCTAAGGGAAGGTGGGAATAAGTCGGGGAGGCGGAAGGAGGAGGGGGGGGAGAGAGAAAGGGAAATGTCTGCGATGTGATAAGACGTCTGATGGGAATGAATGTGCGTGCGTGCGTGTTGACTGGAAGTGTTTTTCTGTCGGCGGTTTCTGTGCGGATGTGCACTACTACGGGTCTGTTGTGTGTTGCTGTGTAACCTGTGTTATGTATGTGTTATGTGTACGAGAGCATGTGTCATGCCCCCCCCCCCAACACACACACTTCGACAAAACACTGCATCATAGCAGGAATTATGCATAATCAAAAGGCATAATTGAATTCATGACACAATAAGATGACGTTAAGAGATACGTCAAATATTTTACGATAGATGTAGCAGTAAAATGTTTATATCATTCAAACAAATATTAAAATTGGGTTGGTGAAATAGTAAAAATGAAGCTTATGTGGGAGCATATGCGAATTTGTCGGAGCTTATAGGAATATGTAGGAGCTTATGGGAATATAAGGAGCTTATGGGAATATGTAGGAGCTTATGGGAATATTTGGGAGCTTATAGGAATATATAGGAGCTTATGGGGATATGTAGGAGCTTATGGGAATATGAGGTGTTTATGGGATATGGGAATATGTGGGAGCTTATGGGAATTTGTCGGGAGCTTATGGGAATATGTTGGGGCTTATGGGTATATGTAGGAGCTTATGGTAATATGTGGGAGCTTATGGGAGTATTAGGAGCTTATGGGAATATGTTGGGGTTTATGGGTATATGTAGGAGCTTATGGTAATATGTGGGAGCTTATGGGAGTATTAGGAGCTTATGGGAATATGTAGGAGCTTATGGGTATACGTAGGAGCTTATGGGAATTTTTGGGAGCTTATGGGAATATGTAGGAGCTTATGGGAATAGGTTGGGGCTTATGTGTATATGTAGGAGCTTATGGGAATTTTCTGGAGCTTATGGGAGTATTAGGAGCTTATGGGAATATGTTGGGGCTTATGGGTATATGAGGGAGCTTATGGTAATATGTGGGAGCTTATGGGAGTATTAGGAGCTTATGGGAATATGTTGGAGGTTATGGGTATACGTAGGAGCTTATGGGAATTTTTGGGAGCTTATGGGAATATGTAGGAGCTTATGGGAATAGGTCGGGGCTTATGGGTATATGTAGGAGCTTCTGGGAATTTTCGGGAGCTTATGGGAGTATTAGGAGCTTATGGGAATATCTTGGAGCTTATGGGTATATGTAGGAGCTTAAGGGAATTTTTGGGAGCTTATAGGAATATGTAGGAGCTTAAGGGAATAAGTTAGGGCTTATGGGTATATGTAGGAGCTTATGGGAATATGTTAGGGCTTATGGGTATATGTAGGAGCTTATGGGAATTTTCGGGAGCTTATGGGAGTATTAGGAGCTTATGGGAATATGTTGGAGCTTATGTGTATATGTAGGAGCGTTGTCATTATATATATATATATATATATATATATATATATATATATATATATATATGCCGACACATGAAAAAGACAATGTCATGATAAGGGACAATCAGCAATATGTTGATAGCTATGGGAAGGTGGGAATAAGTCGGGGAGGCGTAAGGAGGAGGGGGGGGAGAGCAGTAAAATGTTTATATCATTCAAACAAATATTAAAATTGGGTTGGTGAAATAGTAAAAATGAAGCTTATGTGGGAGCATATGCGAATTTGTCGGAGCTTATAGGAATATGTAGGAGCTTATGAGAATATAAGGAGCTTATGGGAATATGTAGGAGCTTATGGGAATATTTGGGAGCTTATAGGAATATATAGGAGCTTATGGGAATATGTAGGAGCTTATGGGAATATTAGGTGTTTATGGGAATATGTGGGAGCTTATGGGAATTTTCGGGAGCTTACGGGAATATGTGGGAGCTTATGGGAATATTAGGAGCTTATGGTAATATGTAGGAGCTTATGGGAAAATGTAGGAGCTTATGGGAATATTTGGGAGTTTATGGGAGTATTAGGAGCTTATGGGAATATGTTGGAGCTGATGGGTATATGTAGGAGCTTATGGGAATATGTAGGAGCTTATGGGAATATTAGGTGTTTATGGGAATATGTGGGAGCTTATGGGAATTTTCGGGAGCTTACGGGAATATGTGGGAGCTTATGGGAATATTAGGAGCTTATGGTAATATGTAGGAGCTTATGGGAATATGTAGGAGCTTATGGGAATATTGGGGAGTTTATGTGAGTATTAGGAGCTTATGGGAATATGTTGGAGCTGATGGGTATATGTAGGAGCTTATGGTAATATGTAGGAGCTTATGGGAATATGTAGGAGCTTATGGGAATATTTGGGAGTTTATGGGAGTATTAGGAGCTTATGGGAATATGTTGGAGCTGATGGGTATATGTAGGAGCTTATGGGAATATGTAGGAGCTTATGGGAATATTAGGTGTTTATGGGAATATGTGGGAGCTTATGGGAATTTTCGGGAGCTTACGGGAATATGTGGGAGCTTATGGGAATATTAGGAGCTTATGGTAATATGTAGGAGCTTATGGGAATATGTAGGAGCTTATGGGAATATTTGGGAGTTTATGGGAGTATTAGGAGCTTATGGGAATATGTTGGAGCTGATGGGTATATGTAGGAGCTTATGGGAATTTTTGGGAGCTGATGGGAATATGTAGGAGCTTATGGGAATAAGTTGGGGCTTATGGGTATATGTAGGAGCTTATGGGAATTTTCGGGAGCTTATGGGAGTATTAGGAGCTTATGGGAATATATAGGAGCTTATGGGTATATGTAGGAGCTTATGGTGATATGTGGGAGCTTATGGGAGTATTAGGAGCTTATGGGAATATGTTGGAGCTTATGGGTATATGTAGGAGCTTATGGGAATTTTTGGGAGCTTATGGGAATATGTAGGAGCTTATGGGAATAGGTTGGGGCTTATGGGTATATGTAGGAGCTACTGGGAATTTTCGGGAGCTTTTGGGAGTATTAAGAGCTTATGGGAATATGTTGGGGCTTATGGGTATATGTAGGAGCTTATGGTAATATGTGGGAGCTTATGGGAGTATTAGAAGCTTATGGGAATATCTTGGAGCTTATGGGTATATGTAGGAGCTTATGGGAATTTTTGGGAGCTTATAGGAATATGTAGGAGCTTATGGAAATTTTTGGAAGCTTATGGGAATATATGGGAGCTTATGGGAATATTAGGAGCTTATGGGAATATGTCGAAGCTTATGGGAATTTTTGGGAGCTTATTGGTATATGTAGGAGCTTATGGGAATATGTGGGAGCTTATGGGAATGTTAGGATCTTATGAGAATATGTTGGAGCTTATGGGTATATGTGGGAGCTTATGGAAATATGTGGGAACTTATGGGAATGTTAGGATCTTATGAGAATATGTTGGAGCTTATGGGTATATGTGGGAGCTTATGGGAATAAGTTGGGGCTTATGGGTATATGTAGGAGCTTATGGGAATTTTTGGAGCTTATGGGAATATGTAGGAGCTTATGGAAATTTTTGGCGCTTATGGGAATATGTGAGATATAAATATTTATATCATATCATATTAAGTTTGATGTTCGCCCGAATCCCGAGTTTTTAGTTATTGGTTTCAACATTTTATCATTAACCTGTTAACATTAAAAACCTCAAGCGGTAAACTGGTAATCACGGACGGTTATGACTCATTTGAGCTATGAACTTTAAAGTGCTTACAAAAATTCGATTGGTGACTTAAATAAATTAGTTAAACTACTAGCTGTAGACTTTTTTTTTACCGTTACCTTTTTACCCTGTTGACATTTTTACCGTTACCTTTTTTTTTTCCTGTTGACATTTTTACCCACACTCCACAATGATAATACACCACACATAAATCTTTATACTATTTTTTTTTCTTTCTTGACCATCTTGTACCAGCGCCGCTTTAGAGGGAACGTACCTTCGCTGATTAAGCACCGAAAATGGGGATGGGGGGGGAGCAGGATCCTCGGAAAGGAGGGGGGGGGGCTAAAGCTGATGTTTTTACAAGTCTGACTGGCGCCAACTCTGGAAGGGCCACTGATTGCCCTTATGACATACAGTAAGCAATGGAGACGATTTTGTCTACCCTAGAGTCTCTGTGTGGACTATACTAATATAAGGAGGGTCGAACAATAGTTTCTTTTGAAGCCCACACCTGTTTACTACAAACCCGAATAGTGACAGATTTCCGTGAGGAATATATGAGGCAGAGATAAGAGCCATTACAGAGGCAGAGATAAGAGCCATTACAGGGGCAGAGGTAAGAGCCATTACACAGGTAAGAGCCATTACACAGGTAAGAGCCATTACAGAGATAAGATCCATTACAGAGATAAGAGCCATTACAGAGGCAGAGATCAGAGCCATTACAGGGGCAGAGATAAGAGCAATTACAGGGGCAGATATAAGAGCCATTACAGGGGCAGAGATAAAAGCCATTACAGAGATAAGAGCCATTACAGAGGCAGAGATCAGAGCCATTACAGAGGCAGAGATAAGAGCCATTACAGAGGCAGAGATAAGAGCCATTACAGAGGCAGAGATAAGAGCCATTACAGAGGCAGAGATAAGAGCCATTGCAGAGGCAGAGATAAGAGCCATTACAGAGGCAGAGATAAGAGCCATTACAGAGGCAGAGATAAGAGCCATTGCAGAGGCAGAGATAAGAGCCATTACAGAGGCAGAGATAAGAGCCATTGCAGAGGCAGAGATAAGAGCCATTACAGAGGCAGAGATAAGAGCCATTACAGAGGCAGAGATAAGAGCCATTACAGAGGCCGAGATAAGAGCCATTACAGAGGCCGAGATAAGAGCCATTACAGAGGCCGAGATAAGAGTTATTACAGAGGCAGAGATGTGAGCCATTACAGATGCAGATATGAGAGCCATTACAGAGGCCGAGATAAGAGCCATTACAGAGTCAGATATGAGAGCCATTACAGAGGCAGTGTCGCACACTGACGAGCGGCTGCGATGCGGGATGAAACATTGCCTACTACGAACTTCGTGATTCTGACTGAATCGCTCTCTGATCTCCAGGCTTTAATATGGCCACAAGAATGACCCGAGCGGTAGGGACCAATCAAGGATATAATCTCCCTGAAATGTGTATATGTATTGTAAAAAAAAAGTAGTAAAGTTCCCTTAAACCCCACAGGGTTCATCGGGTTCAGATGAAGTGTAGAATTCAACTGTTTCTTTAACCACGGCATATGAAGGGATTGTGTGGTTACCACAAACGCCCAGCCGACTTTACTTCCCCCAATTTTAAAGTTGGGTACCCATTAGAGCTGGGTGGATTTGTGGACTTTCATGAGGACCTAGGGTTAGAACCCGAGACTCTCCGGTCGACACCGCACGACTGCCCGTCTCCTTATGTGTATTGTAATGTTTGGTTTTAAAGGGGGGGGGGGCGGGCATTCACCCGTTAAACACAACTTTAAATGAATTACGTATTAGAATGAGACAACTGAGAATCAACATACATGGAGTTAATATAATACACTTAAGTACTTTTTTTGTTTATTTGACCAAAGTCTTTTTCTTTTTTTTTTTGTTAAAAAAAATTCCTTGTCACCAGAAAAGAAACTAGAAAATTTCTCGCTTAAATTAATTTAGAGTAGTTCTAGTTAAATATATACGTATATCATAGAGGTAACATTTATCAAAGTAACATTTATTTCCTGCCCCCCCCCCTGCTATTGGCCAGGCCCCTGCTGTAGAATTTTCATCCTACGGCGCTGCGTTAGTGGATTATAGGATATAAGAGATTTCATTTCATCTTTACAGGGACCTCACACACACAGGCAGCCAGAAGATTTTGAAATATTGAATTTAACACAAATAGACACAACAAAAACAGCAATCTAACAATTAAAACAGAATCGATCATTTGTATGTTATCCAAGAAGGTTGATAAACCGAGCAGCAAGAAGCATTACAAATGTAATGAAAACTTTATTTACAATCCATGCAAAATGAATATTTTCTGTACCAGAGTAACCAGACTGTGTTGTTTTTACTTAAAGTAGGTCATATTCACAGCCCTTTAGTGTAGAATTAAATGAATTCGATTGACCTAATATTTCCCACTAGTTTCTATGATCAAAAGACATAATATCTCAACAGGCATCTAGTTGTTTTTAAAACTTTTTTTAACTATACAAAGCGATACACATGAATCGTTATATAGGCCGATAAGCTTGAATCATTTCGTCCATACCAATAGGGCGTGATAGTCTGACGTCACGACTTTCACGCCCTATTCATTTTAAGGTGCAATGTTTTGTAATAATCTTTCTGGGAATGAGGTAGACTTCGAAAAGCATATAATTTCGTAACATGTTAGAAATATGACAAAAACATGAAAGAAGAAACAACATTATATCCAGTAAATTTACCCATAATTAGCTCTTTTATTGTTGAAGTTGTTCTATTCTTAAATGTAAACTTGAATGGTATAAAAAAAATAGATTTAATATTTTTTAATATAATTTTATTAAAATTTAACCTATTCAAAAGAAACAATAACACAGACAACGGCAAAGACAGCTGTAACACAAAATAACTACCGGGTGTGTAACTTTCAACATGTTGCTTGCAATATTCGGGTCACATTAACGCCTCGCTGCTTGAAAAAAATAAATAAGATCCATATAGGTCAGGGCTTCTTAAACTATGGGTCGCGACCCCATTTGGGGTCGCGTAGCAAAATTCTGGGGTCGCGAGAGATAAAAATACAATTTAACAGAAAATGTTTTTTTAATTTGTAAAATATTAATTTATTTTTCTTTTACATTTGTATGGGGTCGTCAAGAAACTCGCAATCATAAATGGGGTCGTGAATTACAAAAGTTTAAGAAGCCCTGATATAGGTAATAAACGTTGGAGTAGGAATCTCGCGCGAAGTTGCACTTTTTTTTTGTTCTCCACATTGACACAGTGTACATATACTGATGTTGTTGTCATCGTGTCTTCGAGGTTATGTTTATTAATGGTCTAACTTGAATAAGTCCAAGTTAAATAAGTTTCTTTTTATAAACAATTATTCCAGTGTACATATAATGATTCAATTCGAAATATCTGTTTTGAAGATCATACTCAGAGGAGGAGGCAACTAATTTCTCCAAAAAAAAAAAAACATTTCACTATTTCACTTAAGGTAAGTACTAATTTAAGTCATAATACGTTAAATGTGGGAATGTTCATTATTTGACTCTTGACTCTACTCTCGCTGGTTAGTGGAAAGGTTCTTTTTTTTTTTATTTCAAAAATTATGAATAAATTTCAGTGGCGTACCTAGGGATTTGGGGGCCCGGGGGGGGCTCAGCGTCTTGGGGGGCCCCTGCATGTTGACATTCGACATCAAGACATGAAATAATGTACTTAATATTTAATGTAAAAAAAAATAATTTCGGACACTCCTTTGGGGACCCCCCCTCAAGCTGGGGCCCGGGGGGACTTTCAAATTTGAACCCACTTCCCTTCCCCCTCCCCTTGTTACGCCACTGATAAATATGTTGAAATACGGGGAAAGCTATCTCACACTTTCAGGGGACGGATGGTCGTGCGGTAGCGCGCTCGACTGTCGACCTGAAGGTACCTGGTTTCGATCCCCGGTGAGGCCAAGGAAAATTTTTCAGGTCTTGGCTCAAGTTCCCGATATATCTCCCGTGGTGCCTCCATGGCCATTGCACTATCGGCTTTACACATCTCTCACTTTCTGCCTGAATTAAAAAGTTAATAAGCGAGTACAATTACATGGTGTGATTGATCATTCTTAGCCGTCTTTTTTTTTTAATTTGAACAAATATTACCACACGGTTTAAGTAAGTGAGAGTCCATTGCAGTTCTAATACGTGTGTTTCAAGCATAAGATGTTATGTTTCTAGATATGTTGAATTATCGTGTGACCTTATGACGTCACAGGCTGCGTATAGGAATCACAAATAGTGACTCATTAAATGCCAGGGGACAACAATTTCTAACGCATTTGTTGTGTGAAATAATACATTTATGCAGTCCCCCCATTATTAAACTGCCGATCAGAAATAAATAACATTGTTATAGCATATAATAAAAAATCTACATGAAATGAAATATATATTTAGCATACTAATTTAAAAGAGAAAAAAGCTATTTTAAATCTAGAAATAGGTTAAAATATTGTTTCCTGCAGAAACATTAGAAAAAATCGATTTGAATTATTTGAAAAAAAAATATCAACATGTAAACAATCTTACCTTGGCGAGAGCTCCGGCAAAGAAATTTGTTCCAGGTATTTGAATTAATCGAAGAAAAAAGAAAAACAACTCGTTCAATTGCGGTGTGCTTTATTTCCGCCTATTTTTTTTGTCCTCAATTGGCGGATTTCCCGCCAGTTTGGGCGGTTTTTTTTTAAATGGTGTTACGGATTGGGTTTTAATGGATTTACAAAGACAGACGCCACAGTTTATGTATGGGTGTGGCTAGGTGCCGGAAGTATCGTGAAATGATCATGAATTCTGAGAGTGTCAATTGTAAGACCTTCTACAATTGAATCATCTCTTATTAAATTAGAACTGTGAGAGGAGCCAGCTGATTTGCATACTAGGCATACATTTGATCGGCGGGTTTCTTTACTATGGTTTGGCTGTTTTCGTCCCTGTTAACCCACCTGTTAATGTACACGCACTCTAGACCAGGGGTCGGAAACCTTTTGAGACGGAAGAGCCAAAAGTTAAAATTTGCGGCTCTTGCGATGTCAAGTTTGTGGCTCTTTCGATGTCAAATTGCGGCCTGATCAAATATCGTAATATTAAAACAACAAATTTAGTGGCTCTTTAAAAACTGAGAAAATTGTAAATTATAACTTTAGGCTCTTCCGTCTCAAAAGGTTGCCGATCCTGGTCTAATAATACGACACCTTACCTTCCGCTACTTTTGATTCCGTGTTTTCTATAAACTATATTTAGCTTTCAAAGTTTAACTTTTTTTAAAGAGCAGACTACGATCTATTTTTTGGGTGTTTACAGTTTTAAAAAAGTTCAATAATTTATTTTTCTGCACATTTTTTTTTAATTTAGTGGATTTTGTCACGATTTGGATAAAATTCCTCACAAATTTAGATAAATAACTTGAAGATACATTTTTAATTGAACATTAAAGTGATATTTATTTAGATTTGAAATGCATTTTAATTTGCGTTTTTATGGGAAATAGTCAGATAATGGTTTAAATGAAAGTATGAATGAAATAACACGGTTCGGTGACGTCACTATAATATGGAAAACTAAAGAAAAATAAGCTATCGGGTGGTGCCACAGTATATATATATATATATATATATATATATATATATATATATATATATATATATTGTGTGTTTATTAATAAATGAATTCCAATATATATATATATATATATATATATATATATATATATATATATATATATATATAAATTGAATTCATTTATTAATAAACATGTTTATTATACTTTCTAAGATATGTTATCCATTTCTTTGTTTGATTGTAATAGAAATCAGGTTAAATTAGGTAGGCTACAGCTTTATTAAAATACATTTTTAAAACGAAGAACCTGTTATTTTGACAGAGTTATCTGTCTTAACTCAAGATTGGGGAAGGCGTTTTAGTCACAGTCTTCAAGATCTAAATGGTTAATACTGTTTTTTGCTATCTAGAACTTAAAAACTAATTTTTTTTTCTATTTTTCATTCTTATATCTTTTTTTATGTTAGGCGAGAAATTACTACTTCGTTCGGAAAAATTACTATATAATTCGGTAAAATCCGGTTCCTGTTCCGATTCCGGCAGGATTCAAATATTAAATCCGATTCCGGTTCCGATCCTGCAGGATCTAAAAATTTGAATCCGGTACAGCCCTACTCAAAACCCTACTTAATTTGTTACCTGAAAATCCTCTAAACACCAAATAGTTCGAATTTCTAACCACTTCATATCATACAACAATAATTTCTATTCAGCATCTTGCCAAGCTCGATTTTTTTTTCAAATGATCGTTAAAGTTAATAATCTCAATTTTAGGGCCAATGTAAAATACTTGATCGACAAATCAAGTCACTTTGTAGTGACTTAATTTATACAAGTAAACGAGATAGGAGGAAAATGTTTTAAGAAAAGTGTTCATCTTATAAGGGGCATAACTGCGACATGGGCGTAAGGGGCATAACTGCGACACGGGCGTAAGGGGCATAACTGCGACAAGGGCGTAAGGGGCATAACTGCGACATATGCGTAAGGAAAAAGAACTAAAAAAAAAAACAAAAACAAACGAACTGCATAATATTCGACTTTCCAATCAATGTCGACTTCCCAATCAATGTCGACTTCCCAATCAATGTCGAATTCTGGGTGGACGTATTTTTTTTTTTTTGGTTGCATTCCCATTTGTTCGAATTTTGGAGCGTTCGGATTTTCAGGTATTGCTGTATTTTACTAGTTATAAATGTAAAACTAAATTCATTAATTAAATACAACGTTCGTGAGGGCTGCTATCTAGATTCATTGACCGAAACCATCAATAGTTCAAGGTGGCCGTGACCCGCCACAACTGTTCTTCACTGTTGTTGTTTATTTTATTGAAATCGTCATCAGACCCGCGGTGAAAGGAATGAATGCGTGGCGTTTTGGCTGGAAGCCAGGATCTGCATCTAGTGGGTCTCGGGTTCAACTCCCAGCTCTTCCACCAGTCATCTATGCCCTAGGGCTTTAGTGGGGGATGAAAAAGAGGGGATTAATTTATACGTCTATAATATATAAGAGATAAACATATCATTGTTAATTTAGTGACCAAGAATACATCAGAGATGCTAGAGCAGAGGTTTTCAACCTGTGGTCCGCGGACCCCTTGGGGTCCGTGAGGAGCTTTAAAGGGGTCCGTGGGCAAGTCAAGGAAAGTAGTGATTTTTCTTGTATAAAGTATTCCTTGGTGTGGTTGATTGGTTAGCTTTTAGCTAAACACAAAATACTATGTCAATGTTTCAGGCACAGACAACAATGTGTAGAATTGAAAACTTCACTGTTATTTCCTTATATATTCGTCTGAAGTCTGAACTAGACTGCATACTATATTACTTGTGCACTGAGTTTTTGAGTCATGTCATCTTGGCAATATTTCTTACTTACTGAGCCTAGATCTAAATCTAAGCCTAGAATGGCCTAGAAATAATCTTAGACAAATGTTTTTGATATTAAATTACTGGTATACACTTCGCATGTTAATTTAAAATGACACCCACAGATTGTTTTAGTTGGAAGTAGATTTGTTTGTAAATTTTTAATATGAAAGTAGGTCAGAGCAATAATAGGGACTTTTCGCTAACGTATCGATGAAACGGTGAGAAATTCTAGCGATGAACGTATTAGGGTGATTTGATGTTATGTGACTTGCTTATGTGACAAATACTTTTTAAAATGTTGGTGAACAATTCAAAATATTTCATGAGATTTGTATTTGGTTTATTATAGTAGTCGATTTAATTTTAAAATGTGAGTTTTCGTCATCAGAATGTGAAATATTTTTACAGATAGTTATCTCCTCTAACCCTCTCTAGTCTGAAACTTTGTCTATAATTTTTTTTTCCTGTGAGATCTGAGTCAACGGGACTAAACTTTTGTTGGTCATGTGTTTATCAATATTTGTATAAGTAAACTATCCAAAGCTAGTAACATGGAGAAATTTGTGAAGAGGAAAACTGACTAGAACCTGGAAGATTCTGATGATCAAGCAGCCAAAGACGAACGAAAAAGAAAACGGCGCAAGTATAATCCAGAACACATACCATTCGACTTCACCGCTGTGGGGACCGATGCTGACCAACCTATTTTTTTACATGTTTTGCGGATAACTTAGGCTAGGCCTAACGTTTAGCAGAATTTAAGTAGATTGCATCCGCAAACTTAAGACATATTCTGTCCCAACCGGAGGTACGAAAAGTTGAGGCCAGGGCGCCTTCGGCTATGGGGGTCCGCCTCCCGGGCTTGGAATGTCTGTGGGGTTCGAAGCATAAAAAAGGTTGAAAACCTCTGTGCTAGAGAATAGTTTTAAGCAAGTAGATGTCTGTCAATGGGTTACGTGACATCATGCTATAAAGTAGTATAACGTGTTAACCATCTCATCATTCTGATAAATTTTGAATACTTTGATTAAACTGAATAGTTTACAATTCAATTCACACCTAAGTCATATAACTAAATCACTAACACAAATATCACGGTCAAACCCTTCTTTAAATGTCTGTGTGATTGAAGTGTATCATAGAAACATAATTTATAATAATCTGAGTAGGTGGTTTGCATTTGTTCTAGTCTGGGTAAGATTGTAAGCTTGCACCGTGTAAAATGAAATGTGGAGTGTTTTTTTAAAGTGGTGACATTGAAAGCTTGCACCGTATAAAAAATGTAGGACATACTATTATCTACTGTCGCCAGCACAGACGACGACCCGATAATCAATAGCTAGTGGGTTGACAGATTATTTGGTTGTTTTTTACGCAGATCTTCGAATGTGTAGAAATATATCACGAAACCGTAAAAACAGAAAATTAATATCCGCAGAAATCAGAGAAATCACACATATATTTTAGTTAACCAAGATGTCATTAACAGAATTATTTGAAAGTTTTAACACACAGCACCATGTCTAGCCATCACACAAACAGGTCACTTGTTGCACACGTTACACAGGGAACGTCACAGCTGCCAACGTATGCAACAACATCACGTGACCTGCCTAACAGATTGTGTTAGGGCTCGTTCGCAAATGACGTAACGCAAAAAAACGACATTTTAGACCCCCCCCTTGTCACAAAGTGTCACAAATTCCCCCCCCCCATGTCACGTCACAAGTTAAAATAATTTAAAATACCTCAAATTTATGATTTATTTTTCTTTCGTTATTTTTGGAGACAATCATTCTTTTACATTTTCCCATAAGGCATTCAGATGCTGATCGATAGAGAAAATTTCAATAGCTTCTTCTTCTTTTTCTCCTGAATTCTCCAACGCCGATTCTTGATTCAAATCATAACCGTTCTCTGCCAAATTATCTGCTTTTCAAAATTTCAAGTTGAGAAGAAATGTAATTTTGGCAGAAAATTCAACCAAATTTTGGATTCCCTCATAGATTATTATTATTTTTGTGACGTCACAATTTCACAGACCCCCCCCCCCTCTCCCCTGTCACAAAATGTCACAAAATCTAGACCCTCCCTCCCCCCTAAGCGTTACGTCATTTGCGAACGTGTCGCTGAAAAAATATGCAGAAACATCTTTGATAAAATGATTCCTTTAAGTTAAACTGCTGCACAAATCACGTCAACAGTGCAGTTGACTCAAATAAATTTAAAATAGGACTTCAATCAACGTGTTCTATATAAGTACAAAGACAAGTCAGTATGCCAGCATAATTCTAATGATGACAGACAGGAGGACAGCACTCTGAGGCTTCTAAAAGACATTCAACACAAAACTTTCTAACAGGCTTCAAGTCAGGGGCTAGAACCGTGTCAATTTTTCTTTTTACTATCTACATTATTTTTAAAAATGAAATATATACAAGTGTATTCACGAGAAAACAACAATAGTCAAATTGACTCCATTGTAATAATATAAGTGGTATTATTTAAAGTTAAATTAATCAATCATTTTTTTTAGTAGGAGTAGAATAGTTCAGGCATTAGTACACCACGTAAAAAAACAAAACACACACACACATACACACTAAAAGGTCGAGGTAGTAAGTTACTTTGTCTAACAGACGGCGAATCTACTCCCTATCTTGAAACATTTTTTTAAAGTCATTTTATTATGACGTGCATAAAACCTTCACCCGTCAGTAACAAACAGAACTGCACATACCTGACTCGCGTCAAAACAGGCGATTAAAAAAAAATTCCCCATAGCTGTACACAAACATTCTACAAACGGGCGTACGGAGTCATACTATAACACATATAATCGAGTCATACACATATATTCGAGTCATACCATAACACATACAATTGAGTCATACACATATGATCGAGTCATACACATATGATCGAGTCATACACATATGATCGAGTCATACCATAACACATACAATCGAGTCATACACATACAATCGAGTCATACACATATGATCGAGTCATTCCATAACACATACAATCGAGTCATACACATATGATCGAGTCATACCATAGCACATACAATCGAGTCATACACATATGATTGAGTCATACCATAACCCATACAATCGAGTAATACCATAACACATACAATCGAGTCATACACATATGATTGAGTCATACCATAACACATACAATCGAGTCATACTATAACACATACAATCGAATCATACTACAACACATATGATCGAGTCACCACAATTTTTGTTTGCATGTGACATCAGATGTGCAGCCAACTTACTTCAATTACAATGAAACACAGATAATGGAAGCATTACTTCAACAAGTCAATTAGAATTATTAACGAGTAATATTTCGGTCCATTTCGTTTGATTCCCACAGTGGAGGCAATTTATAATTGTTTTAGTGCAATATGTCCACATTACGCAAACTTAGAAAAAACAACTCGAAATGATATTCCTGTGTCAACTAGATATAATAAAACTACTCTCCCAGGGTCCCTCGTTCTGCATCCTTATCAGGCCCGTAGCGTGCGGGGGGGGGGGCCGGTTCCTCCCCTGCATTTTGTCTGGCCCCCTCTGCTTATTTGCTCTACTTAGTAAAATGTATTACCTGCCCCCCACCTGCTATTGCCTGGCCCCTGCTGTAGAATGCCTGGCCCCTGCTGTAGAATGCCTGGCCCCTGCTGTAGAATGCATGGCCCCTGCTGTAGAATTTTCACGCTACGGGGCTGATCCCTACCCTTAAACAACGCAACAATTAAGGACATACATATTCTGGTGTTGCCGACAATTATTGAAACCCACGATTGTTCCATTATAAACTATACATTATCTACATCACACACCCATAAACCACAAGTCTTAGTAATATTAGTATATATATATATATATATATATATATATATATATATATATATATATATTCTGCATTCCCTTGATGAATTAAGGTAAAATATTTTCATTTAAATGAAGTTAATAGACATTTATTTATCGTACTAAATGCGGAAAATATCATGACATGCAAAGTAATACTCAAAATATCATTTTACTTCGTCATTTATATAGACATTTACTAGTAAATAAGTGACCGTAAGTTATTACACAGTAATAAATAGAGCACATCACTCTGTAATCTATAGCTTTGATCATAAGTAAAAATGAACACGAATACGGTAAATCCATAGAACGAAAACATGTTTTAGTACTACACCACACTAGTTCCACAGATGTATTCACAACGGAAGTTACCTCGCCCTGTTTATCATTTCCTCAGCCCAAATATGGGTCACTTATTCAAATATTAAAAATTACCTGACTAAACAGGGTTTTTTTTAGTATCCCGCGCTTAACTATTATTCCAGAATATTTATATCCTGCTAGTATTGATATGCTACATTATTTTCTTGAAATATTTCCTCGTTCGTCTTTTTTTTTTTAATTCTTAAACAATATCTCATGTCAGCAGTGGCGCAACCGGAGGGGGGCAGGGGGGGGGCTTGAGCCCTGCCCCCCCCCCTAGACCAAATCATCATACATATTTTACTATATAAACTGTCGTTTTTTTTCTATATGTGATCCCCCCCCCCCAGCATTTTTTGCTGGTTGCGCCACTGCATGCCAGTGCCGAACCTAGGGATTTGGGGACCCGGGGAAGGGGGCTTGGTCTCTTTGGGAGCCCCTGCTTTTTGAAATTTGATATCATGACATGAGATATGTTCTTAATATTAAACGTAAAAATATTTTTGGGGGCTTCCCTCAAGCTGGGGCCCGAGGGGACTTTCGAATTTGGACCCTACTCCCCCCTCCCTAGTCACGCCTTTGTCTCATACATAGATATAATTTCAAGACATCATTGATGTTGCACACATAGGAGTTATCCAAAACATTTTTAATACACTAGATCAGTGGTCCCCAACCCCCGGGCCGCGGACCGGCACCAGTCCGTGGGACGAATGTTACTGTGCCGCCCAAGAAACATTAAATTATTTTCCTTTTTATTTATTTATCTCGTGATTGAGCGACTTCCCTTGGACGAGAAATCATCAACGCCCACCCTCCACCTTTTCCAGTCGGCCGCGGTGAAATTATCAAACTCTGACCGGTCCGTAGCTAGAAAAAAGTTGGGGGACCACTGTACTAGATCATCCATAGGCAAACTATATATATATATATATATATATATATATATATATATATATATATATAGTTGATTTTTTGTCCTGAGCTTTTTAGTTTTCTGGTTAAATGGGATTTAAAACATGTATATACCAAATTTCACACCATTTGGGCTCCTATAAATACTGCCTCAGTGCACTTGTTATCTCGTGTTTTATGGTATTCGACAGTTGCATTAAATGAAGATTTTGCAATTTTTAAAATGCTGTTTTTTTAGATACAAAGAACAATTATGTTACACAGAAAGGAATTAAACAGTAAAAAAATACAAGTTACATGACACATTAACCTGACTGTATTGCAGAGTAGTTCTAAGTACGCCATTCAAAAATACACTTTAAAAGTTTTTTAGTCTGCTTTCTGAGTCCTGAAGATCTTCAACTCGTTTTTTTTTTGCATCTGGAAACTCTTTGCGATGCTGTTCAACAATTTGGAGTAAGTACTGCTTTTCCTCCTCTGATTTGATTAGAGATGAGTTGAATGATGACGCCAGTGCAATTACCCGCTCGGCACAGTTATTGACAACTTTCAAGGAAGAGACCACTGCTGTTGCCTTCTGAATGGATGGAGTTTGTTGCCAGGTGGAATTATCAGTCATGAGAAAATTTGTAGTAAGCAGAAGAGCATTAAAGAAGAGCAGCGATGACGATGTCACAAAATCATTTAATGTCAAATTATGAAGTGCTGAAGGATCATTTGTACACCTTTCTTCTTTCTGATCTGAAGATTTCTCCATGAATTGGCTCACAGGCAGCAAGGCTGTTATTTTCATCCACTGAGACACGTTGAGAAAAGAGAACCAGAGGAATGAGTTCTGCACTAAGGTACCAGAGATGTCGGTCAATCGTTTTCAATGCAGTCTGAGGAATGAAGGGAGAAACATTCTTATAATCAATAAGAAGCTTCATGAAATCCAGATCATTCAGAGGCGCGTCTGCTAGAATGGAACACTGAATCCAAGCTTTAATGTAAACCAAGGATGCAAAGATACCAAATTCTGCAATTGATCTGTCATCATGCTTAGTCAGCTTGAATTGATGACGGAAGAGATAAATCTTCATGATGTAGATTATTTTAGACATCCACCTTGCATGGTGATAAGCTGAAAGACGAAAACGCACCCCAACGGGGGGGGGGGAATTCCTCCAAGGAAGATAACATTCAGAGTCAGAGGCTCTTTGTAATCTTCATGTGGCAGATATCTTGAGTTGTCTTTCATTTGGTGGATATTTGAGCAAAATGTAATGACTTCTTCTTTTTATGGCTTGAGATTTTGCTCCAGTCGAACATCGTGGCATATACTAAATTCTGCCTGTCTTTTTTTTTTGGCCAAAACGTCTTAACCAGCTTGAATAGCAACACATCCGGTCCAGTTGTACTACCCCCAAATGTCTTACTGAAGACGGCTGTGTTTGTAAACATACCATTGGCCAGTATGCTCAATTAGGGGAAGTACCTAGCTCAATAAACATTGGCATGTCCACTGGACAGTATACAAGCAAAGAAATAGGTCATGAAAAAATTGTACCAACGAACTGCCGGACGGCTGAGTTTGTAAACATACCAATGGCCAGTAGGCTCAATTAGGGGAAGTACCTAGCTCAATAAACATTGGCATGTCCACTGGACAGTATACAAGCAAAGAAATAGTTCATGAAAAAATGGTTCCAACTGACTGCCAGACGGTTGTGTTTGTAAACATACCATTGGCCAGTATGCTCAATTAAGGGAAGTACCTAGTTCACTAAACAGGAATTGTGTGAACTTCTATGCCACTTAAATGAACAACACTTTTAGACCTAGTAGTCATAACTAAATGAATGATATTTATATAGCCGCAACATTTGATCTTATAACAATTGATTTGTAACTAAATTGAAATGCACTGGTGAAGCTAACCATATATATATATATATATATATATATATATATATATATATATATGTGTGTGTGTGTGTGTATATATATATATATATGAAAATCAAAACGTCTAGAGATTTCTAGAATTTCCCGGAACCTTCTCAAGTTTTCCACGGGTTTCTAGAAGCTTCTAGAACATTCTAGAGATTTCATAGAACCTTCCAGAACTTTCTTGAATTGTATAGATTTTTCTAAAACTTTCCAGAACCTTCTAGCATTTTCTGTGTGCTTTATATATATATATATATATATATATATATATATATATATATATATATGCCTACTCACATTCAATATTCATTCAAAATGATTTAAAATTTCGGTGTCGATGAGGCAGTACTAAATAAAGTCATACATTCATGAAATTTTTTCTGTGCTGTTTTGATGTTTTGAAATCAAAGGAAACACAAAAAACAAAATGCTCCAAAAAATTGGATAAAAAGTTATTTAGGGTCACCCTAATATATATATATATTATTATATATACAGTGGCGCAACTAGACCAAACTTTCGGGGGGGGGGCAAAAAATCTCTTGTATTAAACATCATGAGATACAACTTACTTACATTACAAGTCATGTGACTAATTTTGGTCTAATCTTTTAATTTTTTTTATTTCGGGGGAGGGGGGTATATTTCACAAACCACCGACTAAATCTCATCTAATACATAATCGGCTAGCCTGTGCGTGTGTATCCCTTCCGCTTTCTAAAAATAGTCACTCAAGGGAAGTGAACTCTTGCTTGGCTAAAATTTGTAAAGATGGACAAAGGGATACAACTCAATTATAAGGAGTCACTCGCCGGTTCGGGTACCGGGCCTTTTATCTAGTATGTAGATAAGTATCAAGAAAGGAATAAAAAGAATGCCATTGAACCTACACATTTCCCTAGTCTGAATGTTATGGGGAAACACGTTAATGTGGGTGGGTGGGGTGATAGGACATAGACACGGGACTCAAAAAAAAAATATGGTTAACAAATAGTAAGGGGTTAAGGTACGATGTACGCAGGTGTGATAGCCAAACTAAATTTTGACGAGTTTTGGGTTGTAGATATCTTGGTAACAGCGATGACACCCTTCCCCCTTAGAGTGTATTTTGGTACCGTTTTTTTTTTAAACACTTGTTATTACGTCTCTCTCTCTCTCTCTCTCTCTCTCTCTCTCTCTCTCTCTCTCTCTCTTCTCTTTCTCTCTCTGTCTCTCTTTCTCTCTCTCTCGCACACGTAATTCTTCTCTCTCCCCAGTCTGGTTTGTCTCTCCCCACTACCCGAAACTCTATCTGCATTGCCTCCCCAGCCCCCCCCCCCTTTTTTTTCCTCCTTCGCTAATGTTTACTGTCCTAACTTAATCTATAACATGAGTGTTTCATTCTGTTATCGTGTGACGAGATATCTGTCAGCCAGTACACTAATTCTGTTATCGTGTGACGAGATATCTGTCAGCCAGTACACTAATTCTCCGGGTCTAAATGTAAGCTTCTTTCATCACCCACCATTACCTTGAAGGCATCACGTGAAATATAGCGGTGACCTTGACCGTGACTTGAAACACCCATTGGTTGACAGTGAGGCACTTCACCACTAGACCAATTGACATTAGTAGCATACCCCCCACTTGACATTTCTGAGTTCCAAGAATTTCTAAAAGTTTCTACCCCCCCCCCTCCACCTCTCACATGTTATAATTCCTAAAAGCGCTCTTTTAGGGTTAATAATGGGGGTCAACAAATTGATGAGTAAGTTAGCTCTTTGTGTTCCCCCCACACCATCCCCTTCCCCCAAGCCCCACGGTCTCAGTTACCCGTTGATCTTTTTTTTCCTGACGCGGAGTTTCATCAAAGACAGATACACATTTCATTAAAGTATTTTTGTATTATTTAAATCGTCTTTCTCTTGAAATATTCTCCTCAAGATATTTTTTACATTTTTTTTCCTATCTTGACCTAGATTCATAAAATTATAAATGTCTATTTATAGCTCCGTCATCTCTAAAAATATGCACACATAATAACGCTCAGTACAACTAGGAAATCTGGCCAGATGTTTAGTCTGCCTGATCTCACACACACACACACACACACACACACACACACTCACACCCTGACCGAAACTAACATACGTACTTTCGGTTTGGTAATGATGGGTTCGAGCCTGCTTGGTTAGTGGCGTAATTCCCTCACCCACCCCCTCCCTTTCCCCATTCTTTTATGACCGTTTAATGTCCTCTTATGCGTCTGGAATAAATAAAAAAAAAATTGGCCTTAAATTCGTTAAAGTTTAAAAAAAAAAATTATCTTTTTGATTGTTTATTTTTTGTTAACTTTAACTGTGTACTGTTAAGGAGGGGCTCGATTTACCGGCGGGTGCCATAAGCTGGCATGGTTTGTCCAGTGACGTATTGGTAAAATAAGAAGTAAGGGAACGCATGGTGGGAGTAAAAAACAAGCAATTAAGCCTGTTCCATTCTGGACACAGGACGTGTTAGCGCATTTTCATGTTATGTATCAGTACGTTTGTTATCTTTCAGTAAATATTTGTAAATTTTGGAAATGTTTATAAATTCAATTGTGTAATGCATATATCTGAAAAAAGATATTAAAAGGACGTTTCTTTATATTTGAAAACAAAATTATTTTCTCTTAAATCTAACTACAAGTGGTTTGTGGTCACTGAAATAGGACTCATAATTGAAACATTCTAAATTGTAGTCATTTAATCGTCCGAAAACTCCGTCAATTGTTGTTTTATATAAAGTACGGGAAGTAAGTCATGTTGAATAACTGTTACAAAAATAAATAATGATTACGCCCCTTCGATTAGCTTTTATTATTTATATTTAAAATATAAGCAAAACGGTACATAAAAAACTTATATTTTGGCCCTGAGAGGTCAAATCGCGAAATGGAAAAAAGTCATTTCTTGGCAGGCCAAGACCTACAAAATGATATATACATCATGGGTCTAGGACTTATGGTTATTGAGATCTAGGGTGATGACGGACGGACAGACAGACAGACAGACAGACAGACAGACAAAACTGGGACAATAGAGCATTTTTTTTCGAAAATGCTCTAAAAAGTCTTATTTTCAGCAAATTATTTTTTTCCATATAAGTTTTGATTTGTTCTTATTCTTACTATACAAAATATTAACGAACACAAAAAAAAAATGAAATTCAAAAAAAAAAAAAGATGACGTACTACAAAAACTCCCAAATAGGATCACACACATTTTTATCACTTTGCCCCTGCTCTTATAGTTAGCTGGTCAGCAGGGGCCAGGCCAATAGCGAAGGGGGGGGGGAGCGTGAAATAAATCTTACTAAGTGCAGCAAGCAAGCAAATGGGGCGAGACCAAACGCAGGGGTGGGACCGCCCCTCAGCCCCCCCCCACCCGGACGCTACGGGCCTGCTTAGATAACATGTCTAACTTTTCTCTCAGGTAACTAAGGTTGATGTTTTCTAAGGTCGAAGCCCTATAAACCGAGATGACATCTCCGTGATCACTGGACCATACAGGGTACCGGTCTGGATATACCTCAACTGGAGATATGGGAACATGTAAACTTTAACGTCTTTGCATTCTAGTTTAATAGTGAGACATTCCCCCCCCCCACACACCCCTTTTCCCATATGCCCTAGAATCCTTCAGTTCATCAAAAGGCAACCATGGTTCAGATAATCTACCCCCTTCCCCCACACAAGCACACACACACATATGTGGCCATGGAACATTGAATTTCTCCACTTATTTTTGAACTGCAGGTAACAAAAGATAACATGCTATTTCTTACCGCTATGCAAATAAATATTGGCCTTGTTAATTGACGTCAGGAAAAGCTTATAAATAGACGGAGTTGACAATGATGATCCGTTAGGCCAGTGGTCGACAAAGTGGCATGTGGCTCTTTCGCTCCTTAAGTGCGGCTCTGGCATTTATATTTATTCAGTATACAACTTATTTAGTGTTCTACTTATTTAGTGTAATAAAAGTTTACTAAACAAGTCGATTTGGCTCCCAATTTCTTTTTTTTTTAATTGTTGTAATGTTCATATTTGGCTCTTTGGCTGATAGGTTTGTCGACCACCGCGTTAGGCAAACTTAAACAGCAGTGGTTCTCGTTGTGTGGGTAGCGACCCTACAGACCCGCTAGTGGGGGGGGGGGGGTCGCTAGCTGATTGAAGTGGGACATTTTCCTTTCTCAAATCGAGAATGAATACAATTATATAATTATATTTTGTCGCTTTTTTTTCTCTCTCTTTTCTTTTCGGGCGGGCCACGAAAATACACATGTGTGGGCCACACAAAAAAATTGTGCCACTCACCCCCTCCCTCCCCCCACCTACCACCACAAGCACCACCCACTGGCTAAGTATAAACTTGTGTAAAAATCTTGTTATTTAAAATCATGATGAGCTGTACATAACTTATTCATTAACCTAATCGCAGGTATAAAAATACCCCCAAGAACTTCCAATTAAACATAGTAAAAAAAAAATGTAAAGTTCCCTTAGCTCTAAAGGGCCATCGGGGAAGATGAAGTGTAGAATTCTTCTGTTTCTATACTTCCCCATTCAAAACTGGGTGGACTTGTGAGACACATTTCACCTGGAAAAATTCCCATGGTTCTCACCGAGGATCGAACCCAGGACTCTACACCACTCGGCCATCCGTCCCACAATTAAACATAGTAATTAATGATTATTATGTATTTAGACAACAGCAGAGATATGAGAGAAACTGTCTCTGTGCAGCTCACAACTTACAACACTTGAGCAGAAACAAACTTATCTAAAGAGTAAACTAGATATGGTTATAGACACTTCCCTAGACTACAATACCTACTGTATACTACTACATCTAACTACTAGCTTCTAAACTAGCCTATGACCTTTGCCCTTTAACCAATAGCAGTGTTGGGAAAACTAATAAGTCAGATACGGGTCTCTGTGAATGGGGGAAAGCGATCAATCTTGGGCTAAACTTTGCTGCATTATCCTGATCTGGTCAGTTGTTGTGTGGAATGGTCAGTTAGGATGGGGGCACAAGTGTCACCCCGGGGGAAGCAGAGTGAGGGTGGTGGTCTGGTGGACATTTTTTTATACAGGCTTTAGACATAAAAAAATCAAATGATAAGAGGCTAACATTAGGGGCTTTGCAGGGGGCCCGCAAGGGCGCCGAGAGCCAACAAGGGCCCCAGGGCAGGACATCATTGCGGGCCCCTTAATAAACAATGAGTCGTGAAAAAATTTACATGGTCGGGGCGGCCGGGCCCCATAACAAATGCGGGCCCCCCTGGCAATGACCCCCCCCTCTCGGCGTGCCTAGGGGGACCGAAGCGCGCACCAGGTGGGCCTCTGCATTAAAGCTAGACAGTTGACAGTTTGCCGCCCGTGGCAAAAATAAATCTAAGTTATTAAAAAAAAACTAAAAAAAAAAAAATTACAAAATAAAAAAAAAATAAAAAGATTTAAAAAAAAAAGTATATTAAAAAGGTTTTTGTACCAATTATACTGTTTTAACAAAAACAACAACAAAGGTTTTTTTTTCCCTTAATCTGTTCATTTTTTTATCAATTAATTTTTGTGTCTGGGTATTTACACTACTTGTTTGTGGTGCGACTTTAACCCACGTCATCTTGAATTGTAATGTAGAGTGCGATTTTTGATACAGTGGAGGTGGAGTGCAACCCAACCGCCCCCTCCCCCCCCCTCCAAATTTATTAGCACACAACATACATGTACTTGTTTGCGGAAGATCCTTGGTTTAAAAATAGAAGATCGGAACGGGCTCTGTCTCGGTGCATAGCATTGAAAGGCTATGGCGAGGCCCTGTCTAGGTGCATAGCATTGAAAGGCTATGGCGAGGCCCTGTCTAGGTGCATAGCATTGAAAGGCTATAGAGAGGCCCTGTAACCCTAAGGTCCTAAATCTAGGAAGCTTGCTTCACAATTACAGTAACCCTTTACCCCGTATAGAATTTATATCAATGGCAGGCCCGTCGTGTGCGGGGGCCGGGGGGGGGCGCACAATAACAGTAACCATTGACCCAGTAAAGAATTTATATCAATGGCAGGCCCGTCGTGTGAGGGGGCCGGGGGGGGGCGCACAATAACAGTAACCATTGACCCAGTAAAGAATTTATATCAATGGTTGTGTCTTCGTGGCATGGCCACGACCCATGCCCCCCCCCCCATAATTTTAAGACGGATTCTCAAAATACAGTGCCGAACCTAGGAATTTTGGGGCCCGGGGGGGGGCTTGGCCTCTTTTGGAGGCCTCTGCTTTTTGACATTTGAGACCACGACATGAGATAATGGAGGCTACTTAATATTTAATGTAAAAAAAAAAACTTTTTGGGTTCCCCTCTCAATTTGGGGCCCGGGGGAGGGACTTTCGAATTTGGGACTCAAACAACCCACTCCCCCCACCCTAGGTACGCCTCTGTCAAAATATCCCTATGTAGAAACCCCCCCCCCACTAAACGAACTACGCTGTACTGACTCTTGTTGATTTGTTTTCGATAGTAGTTGAGTTGTAATCATGCAATGTGGAGTGTGCGCGCGCCTGACGTAGATGTAGTGTGTGCGCGATCGATCAAGTATGTGCGCGATCGATCAAGTGTGTGCGCGATCGATCAAGTGTGTGCGCGATCGATCAAGTGTGTGCGCGATCGATCAAGTGTGTGCGCGATCGATCAAGTGTGCGCACGATCGATCAAGTGTGTGCGCGATCGATCAAGTGTGTGCGCGATCGATCAAGTGTGCGCGCGATCGATCAAGTGTGCGCGCGATCGATCAAGTGTGCGCGCGATCGATCAAGTGTGCGCGCGATCGATCAAGTGTGCGCGCGATCGATCAAGTGTGCGCGCAATCAATGTACTTAAACTAGGTCGTCCCCACTCCCCCCTGTATATTATAAAAACCACAAACATAGTACATGTAGGCAATATACACAATTTAAAAAAAAAATCTTTAACTAACTAAAAATGAACACGAACACTAACTGACGCGTCATTGTTGCTTATCATTAATCACAACACAATTACACAACTGTACTCCTCGAATGTTATAGATCAGGGGGTGGGCAAACATTTGCAGTCGCGGGCCACACCGGATCCGTAAATTTTTTCGGTGGGCCGATTAAGGTAAAGATAGATGGAATGTTAACGTGAGATGATTTACATTAAAGAAAAAAGTCATAGCACCCTGAAACGAGTGGCATATAGGCCCGCTGGTCGTAGTTTGCCCATGTCTGTTATAGGTATATCCGGCTATTTATAAAATGTCGGCGTCACATAGTTTACTGTTACCGGTGATTCGGAAACTATATTAACCCATAATATATACATGTATTAGCTGTACCCTGCAAAACCTTTGCATAGAGTTATATCCCCTTATGCATGATCGGTAGGCTAGGTTATTTTTGGTTTCGGGCAGATCCGATTTTTTCATGAATGTATTTTAAACTGGAATACTGTTGTATTAATTCTTTACTTTCGATTTAACGCACACTGGAAATGAGTATTATTATATATGATATATCTGTGATTCAAGGTTTTACCGATACTCTTTACTTTTAGTCATAATTACATTTTGATACTAAGATTGTTGTTTACGACAACTCCTGATTAAAGTAAGTATTAGTACTAAAAGTTGTTTTTTTTTTGTATTACATTTCAGGTAAAATGAATAAAACAGTTATCCTGACATTTCTCATAAATGTTTGCCTGGCCCTGTCACAAGCAGGTGTTACCCAACACTGTGGACTAGGTGAGTTTCTTAACGTCTCGGGCCAGTCGCCTGTCTGTCAAAGGTGCCCCAATGACACATATATGGATGTAGCCAATCATAACAATACAGACTGCAAGCTATGTAAAATTTACTCTCCAGCGAAAGATCGAGTAGCTAACTTCGAAAACTGTACTCGCTTCCGTAAGACAATCATTATAAATTGCAGCGAGGGATATAAACTTGATGAAAAAGACTACGAGTGCATATTATGTCGTCAGGTAGTTTGCCGAAATAATCCTATCACATCCGACACGTCAACCGTTGCAGCCGAGTCGTGGACGACAACACCCGGGCTCCTGGGAACAAGCACAACAATGAAACCATCAACTTCCGCATCCAAAAAGGTGAACCGCACGAATGAAGACGTCAACGGAGGTGATAGATCAAGCGGGCAGCTGCACGGAGAGGCAATTGCTGGAATTGTTGCGGGAACTGTCCTTCTCTTGGTCGTAGTCGTCGTCGTCGTTGTGAGCGTCTGCTGCTGGAAGCGCCACGTTAATAGGGGCCATGTCTACGTCGCAGCAAACACCGACGCCCCTGCTGAAGATAAATCGACAGCAGACGCCCACATCCCGAATGGGGTGACAACGGGCGTCGATGTACGCGGAGAGGGCATTACTCAGGTTTAACCGTGGCTGGCTGAGAGCCTGCCTGAAGCATATGACTGTTGTCGCAGGTTCGAATCCCAGCCGAAGCTATCGACTGTTTGTTGTCTTGTGTTCATCTGGTTGTGGCCACTGCAGCCCTGCCCTTGCCCCTGCCCCAGGAAACGATGATGGAGATTGTAATTAATGGAGAACTCGGAAAAAGAAAGTCCCAAAATAGCTTATTGACTTTTACATCGATATCACATAAACATTCCAAGTTTTAGAACTTAAAAACGGATGTAACATACAGTATCTAGATGCACACTAGTCCACATGTTGTGTAAACACATCTTTGTGTTTGAAAATTATGCAATATCTGACAAGTACTTAATGTTACTTAAATCAAAGAAAAGCAAACCTGGTAAAACAAAAAAAGGCACGATAGGGAAAGCCAAGACTTTTGTCAACAAAACAAAAGAACAAGTACTTTCAGTTTTTACAAACTTGGGAGTTTGACTCCAGGCTGTAGTACAAAACGAATACATAAAAAAAAAACTTAATATTTTTGTCAAGCTATCTGCCTTGTTTTTTTTTTAGAATAAACATTTTTAATTTGATTCTTTTTTTCGTATTATATCCACTTTCTTCTAATACATTATTTATAAATGTATCGTTTGTGTATTTATTTATTTTAATTGTATTATTTACCTTGGAGCTTGTTGTGAATGTCATTTATTACAGTCAACTTCCCTCAACCCTATCGGACCATGGGGGGGGGGGGGGGGGCAGATGAAGTGTAGAATTCATCTGTTTCTATAACCTCAGCATATGAAGGGATTGTGTGGTTAGCCAAGCGCCCAGCCGTCTTTACTCCCCCCAACTTAAGTCAGGTACCCATTTAAAGCTGAGTGGACTTGTGGGACTTTAACACCAAATTCTCACCGAGCATCGAACCCAGGACTCTCAAGTCGACTGTCGAGTATATACACCACTTGGCCATCCGTTACAGTGACGACCTATACGTTTAAGAGAATGCATATTTATTACTTAATAAGTTACATTGTACAATGACTATAGAGACAACCCGGTGGACACTCCTTGGTACTCGTAAACTACGGAGCGCTGATCGGGCTAACAATCAAAATACCATCGAGTCATCACGCCTTGGTACTCGTAAACTACGGCGCGCTGATCGGGCTAACAATCAAAATACCACCAAGTCACCCTGGAGCCCAATATTATATGTATACTTTTGTGTGTGTGTATATGTGTGTATCTGTGAAATATCTAATAAAAAGCCACCGACCGATTAATCGCCATATTGTTTGCTTTAACATATTTTTAAAATTATTCTTTGAAGCAAAATGTATTTAAAATATTACTCCTTAAATTTTGCGACACTTTACACAACTGAGGGTTTTCTTGAATTAGTAGTACTAACTAAAAACGATTAAATACCAACAACTCGACGATAGAAGTTCGGTAGAAGTTGCACACCGTACTTATTTATTTCATCAAATCATCATATCTGTTTTACTTCCTAGACTTGTTTTACATATTAACTACCTTCATGTCCTTCTCATCAACTGACCCCCACTTCCTGTCTCGCGCCATATGGTCCCTTTTCTACTTCTACATAAACACATGTGCACACTGGCGGCGGAGCAGGGGGGCAGCGGCCCCCCTAAAACTTTTAAGGGGTGGCGGCGCCCCCCCCTTGAATTTCCAGTCTGCCCCCCCCCCTAAAATTTTTACATTTTTTAACTTTGTAATTCATTTTAGTTTATATGTATCATTTTCCTTTTCATAATTCATTTGATTTATTTCTTAAATTTAATATTTGAAAGAAATTATAATTAATTTACAGTTTACATTATTGAGAGTTGTTGTGTCATATTTTAAAGCTAGTTGCAAGTGCCCGGCTTTGCCCGGGTTAAAAATAAGGTTTTCTGTTTATTTAAGAAGCGTAATTTGACGTTTGATTAAGATTTAAAATAAGACGCGTAAAAAAGGGTTTATTTGCATGCAATAAAAGGGTAGATTTATCTTAAAGCAATGTGATACACAACATTTTTGGCAGTTCCTCTCTCCCTTCCCTCCCTCTATCGCTCTCTCCCTCTTTCCCTCCCTCCCTCCCTCTCCCCCCTCTTTCCGTCCCTCCATCCTCTCCCTCCCTCCCTCCCTTTCCATCCCTCCCTCTCTCCCTCCATCCCTCCCTACCTCCCCCCTCTCTCTCCCTCCCTCCCTCTTTCCCTCCCTACCTCCCCCCTCTCTCTCTCTTAGGCATGACTAGCAAAAGATGACAATTCCTATGGATGAAGGAATGGAATGGAATAATGTAATAAGTAATGTGATATTTGGTTCCCCGTACCGATCATATTTATAGTAAGTTAGCTATGTGGGAGAGAAGCTCGTAAAACCTGAAATCGGCGTAAAAGTTTGCCAATTTTCATGTCTTTGATATCCAAAATAATTAATTACAATCAAAGTACCCATTGAGATGGAGCGAAACCTAGCGAGGGAGGGCACGGCCCCCCAGTGCCCCCCCCCTTGGCTACGGGGCTGGTCTGGATCTTGAGTTTTAAGGGAACAGACAGACAGACAGCAAATGCGTCTTATAAGTATAAAGAAGTATTGCCATCTACCGAATGACGGCAAATGTAATTTTTAAAGAAAATACAATTATTTATTATCTTTTCATAAATTACTTTTTGTTTATTGAGTTTACCGTTTCCGGTCTCAGTTTCATGTTCATCATCATTCATGATAATTATCAGTAATTTTCTGATCTAATTTCACTATTAAATTTGTAAACAAACTGACATTACGAATCAGTTGACGACTGAAGTGCTCAATGTTCATTTTTATTTTTTTTAATATATTATTTTTTTATAATATCGATTAAATACTTGTTAGAGAATTACTATATTATTTTATTAAATTAAGGGGGTAAAATTTGTCTTTCTTAAATTTTTACGGGGGGGGGGGAGCTCCCCCCTTTTTGAATTATGGATTGCCCCCCCCCCCTTAAAATATTTCGTTCCGCCGCCGGTGCATGTGCACACCACTTTCATTGTTCTTACACACATCCTAGCCCATTCATATGATAATTCTTGACATTCCCGGTTAAATGTTAATTCAAAGCTATGATATACACACATGAAAACAAAAAAAATCAATGTTGTCTAGTAAGAAGTGATTTGGGGGGGTATTGGTTGAAAAAAAAAAGGGGGGGGGGAGGGAGAAATAAGAAAGCGCGAAAGAAAATTACAAAAAAAAATAATAATACATGTATTACAAGCGCTATGAAGTGATCACTCTAAACGATGCAAGATTAAATATTAAATATGCCATTATAATATTGAGCCTAGTTAGATGTGTCATTGAAGGATTTAGTCTAGTTAGGTGTGTCATTATAACATTATGTCTAGTTAGCTCTGTCATTATAAGATTTAGTCTAGTTAGGTGTGTCATTAGATCATTGAGCCTAGTTAGATGTGTCATTAAAAGATCTGGTCTAGTTAGATGTGTCATTAGAAGATTTGGTCTAGTTAAGTGCCTTGGCTACGGGGCTGAGTGCACCTACTTTAGTGTGTGGTATTGTCACAGCTGTGTAGAAGTGACCTAGTTTCAAAGCCATAAACTTTAGCGCTGAGAATATATGTGCTAGCGTGCTTGTTACTTTTAAATAATAATAATAATAATAATAATAGTCTTTGATAGCAAGAGTAAAGTATCAAACGTTATAAAATATTCATCGTATTAATCTTCACCTAATTAGGTCCGATGTTATCATTGCAAGGCAGTAATATCTTTCGTTTTCTAGAAGGTGTTCAGACTAAGTAGGAAGGTGCTTCAAAAAAAAAAAAAATGGGACTACTAGGGTTAGAGCTGACTAATGACTGAGCAAATGGCGGGGCCCCCTGGGCGATTATCATACGTGGAGCCCTGGGCGAATATTATGTTTTTAGGCTCTGGTGTTATGATGAATGGGGGGGGGGCCTGTGCGAGAATTATACACGGGGCCCATAGGCGAGAATTATACACGGGACCCATAGGCGAGAATTATACACGGGGCCCATAGGCGAGAATTATACACGGGGCCCATAGGCGAGTTTTCTTACGTGGGGCCGTGTGTGACTATCATATGAGGGGGTCCTGAGCATGTATCATACGCGGGGCCCTGGGTGAGTATTATACCTGGGGCCCAGAGTTAAGTATTTTTTTAAAGCTGGGTGATAATAATTGTTTTAGCGCCCACCCCTTTTTCAGGTGGCGGTCGCTTAAGTTGCACACCCCAAGAGCCGCTACAGATTACTCGATATTGATATTTAAGGTCAGCCAGTGATGGAGGGAGGGAGGGAGGGTAGGTAGAGGGGAGATGGAGATAATTTGATATACGGGAACGGGTGGTCGTGCGGTAAAGCGCTCGACTGTCGACCTCTGGGTCCCTGGTTCGATCTCCGGTAAGGACCAATGGATTTTTTCAGATCATATGGGTTAAGTCTCCCCCCCCCCCTGTATCTCCCATGGTGCCTCCAAAGCCATTGCACTATCGGCTATGGTGGGGATGAAAGAAGAGCTCAATTAAAACCGCCCCATCAGTGGTTTATAGGATCTAAGAGATTTCATCTCATCCTTACAAGGACTTCACAAACACACACATAATTTGATATAGCACTAGGAGGGAAATATTAAGTCTAATAGGCCATGAACAAAATTGGACTTCGATTATCAGATTGAAAGAATTCTCATTAATTTTTTTTTTACCACTCAACTTCAAACAAAAAAAATGATAAGAAATATGAATATGTGCGAAGAAGACGGGGGGGGGGGGAGGCATTTTTGTTACAAGTATTAGGCCCACAGTAACCTTCATTTGGCCCTGCAAACATATTACAAAAACACACAGTCACACATTAAACCATACAAACAGTTAACGTTTCCTTTGGCCTTTTAAATAAATTATTATTTACTTATTACAGTCATTCCTTTGCTGTTTCAACAGATAAAAATAGATTACATAAAAATGAAGAGACAGAAAAAAAATCAATACAATGTGCAGGGGTAACAGCCAGCGATACTTAAGTTCTCTTTTTCTTTGGGACCGTCTGGCGTGCAATCGCCCGTCCTCTCTCTCTCTCTCTCTTTTTCTCCCCCTCACCCCCACCCTTCCAATCCACCACTGTATATATAGGAATCCGACACATTTAAAAAAAAAAAAGTTCATACGGAGGGGATTACGCGAAAGTGTTTGTATGTATGAATCAAAAAGTCTGCTGTTGTTTATCTTTGAATTAATACATTGTTGTTAATAGTTCATTTCGAAAAATCTCGAAGAACGCATCAAAAAATAATTCCCCAGGAAGAATTTCAGTAAAGGTAGGTACCCATTATCTCTTAGCCACTTTGTATGTATGAAAAGCATGTAACAGCCTATCAACTTAATTGAGCTTACAACAAAACGGATGTGTAAGTTTTAACGATTTCGGAAAGAATTAAAAACCGGTTCACGCCGGCGAAATCAATGTGATCTGCGCTGAGATTGGTATACTATTAGCCTCACGTTTCTGATAATTAAAATGGTAAATTGAATTAACGTTTCGAGCGACAGCAACGTATTAAATTAACAACGCCAAACGTCATATATAATAATACCCATTTCCAGTGTGCGTTAAATCGAAAGTAAAGAATTAATACAACAGTATTCCAGTTTAAAATACTATCATGAACAAAAGTCGGATCTGCCCGAAACCAAAAATAACCTAGCCTACCGATCTAGCATAAGGGGGATATAACTCTATGCAAAGGTTTTGCACGGTACAGCTAGTACAACTTAATTGACTAGTAGATTTGAGACTTGAACAAAAGGTTTCTTTCGTTAAAAGATATATTTACAAGTTTCCAAGTAAGTGGTTATTGTTGTGAGTGTCATACATAAATATATAATTGTAGTTTATCGGCCTTGATGACATGTTACTTGCTGTAGTGGTAAATATAAAATCTTATACTTAAAACTTCTTAGACAAATAATTGTTTTGTTGCTATTTGTTAACGCCACAATGATAATCATTGATCTTACGGAGCCACTTGTGGATGCAGGGAATCACAAACAGTGACTAATTGATCGCCCTGGGACAATTCGTAATTTAATCGATGTTTAATAAAAACTACACTTAAGCAGCTTCCCCCTCCCCCTTTTTTTTTTCTTTTTCTGCTGAATCAATTAATGTTCTCTTAATGAATAATTAATCAGTTCGGAAAATGAAACAGGTTTACAGAATACACAATTGTATATAAGACTAACTTAGTCACTAAGCTTAAGTTAAAAAACACAGACAAATATCATAATAATAGCAATTTGGGCGCTGCGTTAAATCGAAAGTAAAGAATTAATACAACAGTATTTCAGTTTAAAATACAATCTTGAAAAAAATCGGATCTGCCCGAAAGCAACAAATAACCTCGCCTACCGATCAAGCCTAAGGGGATATAACTCTATGCAAATGTTTTGCAGGGTACAGCTAGTGTTTACTTAAAGCTGTTAAAACTATGAAAGCAAATGGGGTTATTAAGAAACATGGTCTTACCTTCTTCACCGATGAAACTAATTCCCAGCTGTGGCGATAAAAATGTTCCACCTCAAGAATATTTTGAACACATCAACAATTCCATTATGATGGGTCTGTCTGGTCCATTGAAGAAGAAGAGAAACTTGTTCACAAACTGGGTGCTAAATTTATTCCACACTGAACACACGGCTATAAATGATCATGTACCATAGACTATCACTACTGTACAAACTATTGTCATTTACGCTACATGTACCACAGAGTATCACTACTGTACAAACTATTGTCATTTACGCCACATGTACCATAGGGTATCACTACTGTACAAACTATTGTCATTTACGCTACATGTACCATAGGGTATCACTACTGTACTAACTATTGTCATTTACGCTACATGTACCACAGAGTATCACTACTGTACAAACTATTGTCATAGACGCTACATGTACCATAGGGTATCACTACTGTACTAACTATTGTCATTTACGCTACATGTACCATAGACTATCACTACTGTACAAACTATTGTCATAGACGCTACATGTACCATAGGGTATCACTACTGTACTAACTATTGTCATTTACGCTACATGTACCATAGACTATCACTACTGTACAAACTATTGTCATAGACGCTACATGTACCATAGGGTATCACTACTGTACTAACTATTGTCATAGACGCTACAAAAATGCCAATACAGTAAAACATATTCGTAATAAACCAAAAGATCTAGAATCGATACCTTCTTGGATATCTCGACACTAATAAGAAAAAGAAATCAGAAGTACAAATAAATTGTTTACAGTGATACCCCCCCCCCCCAGATTATCATTCGTTACATGAAATAGTTTGATTTCCTAATTAGTTTTATTTTCAATGTAATAATATATATATATATATATATATATATATATATATATATATATATATATAGATAAGATATAAAATGGAATTGATCCTCAACCGAATTCCTTCGCACTCGAAATTACTTTTCAAATAATGTATTGAATATCAAGTGTGTAGATTATGTAGCTGCCTTATACACTCGGTCAGTGGCAGAGGCGAAACTAGGGAGGGGAAGGGTAGGTTCAAATTCGAAAGTCTCCCCCCCGTACATTACCTCATGTCATGATGTCGAATATCAAAATGCAGGGCCCCTAAGAGGTCAAGCCCCCGGGCCCCCAAATTCAGAGGTTCGGCACTGGTCAGGGCAAAAGTTACGTGACGTCATTCTAAAAAAAGTCACTGTCGTGAACGAAAGATATTTTAACAATTTTCAATAAAAATAAAATTAGTTTCCAAGTTGTTGTCTTTTTTTCAGTTGAATCATTTTGAATGGTCTTAAAAAAATTCATCACAGTTCTATAATCATCGCACAAAGCTATGTAGTTCATCTATAGTACACGTATAACCTATCTATAGTACATGTATAACCTATCTATAGTACATTATAACCTATCTATAGTACATGTAATGTATAACCTATCTACAGTACATGTATAACCTATCTATAGTACATGTAATGTATAACCTATCTATAGTGCATGTATAACCAGGGCCGGCTCTGGGCATATGCAGCTTCCTAGGGCGCCAAATTGCTAAGGGCGCTAAATTTTAACAACTCTTTACTGTTCATGCAGAAGGGGCGGGCGTCCTAATAGATGATTGCCTAGGGCGCCAAATTGCCTGGGGACGGCTCTGTGTATAACCTATCTATAGTACATGTAGGAAAACCGTAGGCAAACCGTCCATCTCGAAAGATGATGGTAGCGCTCTAGGTTAGTCATCTGGTCGTGTTTTTGAGAGCAGGTTCTTGAATGGCTCAGCAGACCGATCCTGGACTGACAGACTCTTCCGCAGTGGCCACAAATGAAGCTGGATGGAGGACCGAGGGCCTGTTTCTGCCGTGCGATCTTCCTTCTCTGTCTTTTGGTCTTCTGCTGTTGGTTCCTTAATTTTTCACCATTAAGGATGCCTTTGTGAACAGCCTGTCGCCACCCGCTCCGGTCGTCGGCGAGCTGTTCCCAATTGTCGAGGCTGATGCCGGTCAGTTTGAGGTCGCGTTTGCAGACATCCTTGAATCGCAGTTGCGGGCGACCAACGGGGCGATGCCCAGTGGCAAGCTCGACATATAGGATGTCCTTTGGTATGCGTCCATCTTGCATTCGATGTACATGACCCAGCCAGCGTAGACGTCTTTGGCACAGAAGGAGATGCATGCTCAGTGAGCTGGCTTGTTTGAGTACGGCAGTGTTGGTGATTTTGTCCTGCCATCTGATGCCAAGGATGCGTCGGAGACAGCGGAGGTGGAAGCTCTCGAGTCGATTTTCCTGTTTGGTATAGGTAGTCCAGGTTTCGCTGCCATATAAAAGAGTGCTGAGAATACATGCCTGGTATACCTTGAGCTTGGTGTTCAGTGTCAATTGGTTGTTATTCCATACTCGTTTGCTAAGTCTGGCCATGACGCTGGTTGCTTTGGCAAGCCTCTTGTCGATCTCGTCATCCAGGGACAGACTGCTGGTGATGGTGGAGCCCAGGTATGTGAACTTGTCGGTGACTTCGAGAACTTCGTTGTCGATGGTGATTGAGGGTGGAGCTGGGATGCCTTGACCCATAATGTTGGTTTTCTTGATGCTGATGGTCAGTCCGAATTCTATGCATGCTTGAGCTAAGCGATCCATCAGGAGCTGTAGGTGTTCCTCTGTGTGTGCTGTCAGGGCTGCGTCATCAGCGAACAGCATGTCTCTGATAAGGATAGTGCGGATCTTGGTTTTTGCTCTTAGGCGGGCCATGTTCAGCAGCTTCCCATCACTTCTGGTATGTAGGTAGACACCTTCTGTAGAGTCTTTAAATGCAAAATTCATCATCATAGAGAAAAATATGCCGAATAGTGTAGGCGCTAGAACACAGCCTTGTTTGACTCCGCTTTTGATTGTAAAGGGTTCTGAAGTGTCCCCATCGTAGCTGACTACGCCCTGCATATTATCGTGAAAGGAGGTTATAATGTTGAGCAACTGAGGTTGACAGCCGATCTTCTTCAGTAACAGGAACAGGCCGCTTCTGCTTAGTAAATCAAACGCCTTGGTTAGGTCGATGAAGGCGATGTACAGCGGCATCTGCTGTTCTCTGCACTTCTCCTGGAGCTGACGCACTGAGAATATCATGTCGACAGTGGATCTTTCTTGTCGGAAGCCGCATTGTGATTCGGGGTACACGCGGTTCGCGAGAGCCTGAAGACGGTTGAGGACCACGCGTGCAAAGGCTTTGCCTACAATGCTCAGCAAGGAAATACATGTAATGTATAACCTATCTATAGTGCATGTATAACCCACACTGTGTAGTGTATAACAAATTTAGGTTAAACTATTCTTCCGACGTCTGCGTAGCCATACTATCTGCCACTAGCCACGTAACATATTCAGTCGCTGGTATCCCATACAAGCGAACTAATACGTTACGTGGCTAGGTGCAGAAAGTCAAATGTGTTCAGATAACTCACAAAACACGACACAAAACAGATCCATGTTAAAAAGAAAATAGTAACTGCACATACCACTGAATTACACATAAAGTAACTGGCAATGATGTATTGTGTATTAACTGTTTTAACTGTATTTGCGCTAAAACGTTATTCGACCTTAAACAACCTTTCTTCGGCTGTTGCAGACGACAGTCGATAACGCAAGAGGGCTTGACTTGCCTAGTTTAGTCGAGGGCTGCTAACTATTTACAATATGTTTATCCAGAAAAGAGTTAATGGGTGTACTTATTTTATAAGTCTGTGGCTTTTAACAAAAGTGATCTACCGATTATGTGTAAATGATGGGTAGTCAAATATTTTGTACTTGAGTACGCAGTTTTAAAAAGTATGTGCTGTGAATATACTGCAGCGCTCAAACATTATGCTATCGGTTAGAGATGATGATGATATGTATATATATATATATATATATATATGTATATATATATATATATATATGTGTGTGTGTGTGTGTGTGTCTGTGTGTTTACTTCATCTTAAGTCATGTTTTAGATTATATTTGGTTCATTCGTAGAGAATAATGTGGTACTTTATATAGGTCATGTTTTGGTCATTTGAAGACATAAATATGCTTGCATATTTCTAACACTTTTATCTTTAGGGCACAGATATAGGTGTCCCACTGTTGACAAAATGCAAATAAATTGATAGTTTCTTAGTGATTAATCGTATTGGAGGCTACCCCCCCCCCTTTTTTTTCCCGAGAGGGGGGGCATAGAAATTGCGAGCTAAGGGAAAGGAGGGGAAGAGATAGACAGAAATAATTTTACCACTGTCCGTTATTCTTGGTTCTCACTTCTACCATAAATGATACAATTTTTTGTTTTTAAAGACAGATAGATAAAAAAGAAATCTTTAAAAAAATATTGATAGATTTAGACAGAAAAAGTTAAATTTCGACAGAAACATAGACAGAGGGGAAAAAAACACATTATGATTAACTGAATTATAAACAATGCATGTTTATATCTAGATGGATAAAGACTATCTTGAGCCAGCTGTAAATTATCTACTTTGGCAGCTCTGTCCTTATCCCTAGCCAGCCACGAATGCAATCCTGTGGCTGTGCTGTGACGCGACATGTTTTGACAAAAAAAAAAGAGTTGTGTAATTTCCAAGGCTGTAGGGTTAAATTAGGTCAGGTCACCCAGGTGCCTTTTTACACACATATATTCTCTGCCTTTTACACACATATATTCTCTGCCTTTAACACACATATATTCTCTGCCTTTTCACACATATATTCTCTGCCTTTTACACACATATTCTCTGCCAATTACACACATATATTCTCTGCCTTTTACACACATAATTTCTGCCTTTTACACACATATTCTCTGCCTTTTACACACATATATTCTCTACCTTTTACACATATATTCTCTGCCTTTTACACACATATTCTCTGCCTTTTACACATATATTCTCTACCTTTTACACACATATTCTCTGCTTTTTACAAATATTCTCTGCCTTTTACACACATATTCGCGGCCTTCATAAAACCAGCAAGAAAGAGTTCTGTGTGGACATTGAATTAATCATCATCTATTAATAAAAAAGGAATAAGAACCACAGTGGCACCTTATCGTTCTTAAGCTGCCCACTAGTGCCCACACATAGTACAAAGTCTGCCATCTTAGACAACACCATGAAAGAGGCCAATTATTCAGTCTTATATTAACAGTCCTTATTTCGTAACACTTCTTTATGGTGATGGTTACAGTTTGTATGTTACTATAGCTCAAATTGCGGCCTTGGATGTTCTTTGATTTATTTTAACTGGCCTTAGTCTCCCTGAAAACGGAAGATAGGCCAAGGGTAGGCTAGAGGCGTACCTATGGTTGGGGGAGGGGGGTCCAGATTCGACAGTTTCTTCCCCTGGTTCCAGATTGAAGGGGGGGGGCCAAAAATTACTTTACATTCAATACTAAGTACATGATCTCATGTCATGTTGTCGAATGTCAAAATGCAGGGACCCCCAAAAGAGGCCAATCCCCCCCCCCGTTCTCCCAAATCCCTTGGTTCGGCACTGGAGTAGGCACAATCTTTTGACCACAGGCCACATTGGTTTTATTAAATTTGAAACAGGGGGCAGACCAACAGCATATGGATGAAGTGTTTATATAAACGAATACAAACGTCATTGGTGTGAAAGGCATGAAGTGAGCGGGTTGGGTCAAATTGGGTTACGGACGGGACTTGGCCCGTGGGCCGCAGTTGAGCCATGAATGGAATATTTGATAAAATAAAAGTCATTAAAGTTTTAAATGACGACAGCAGTTGATCCAAATAACAGTGCTATAGTTTTTACAGTGCTACGGTGAGATATTGACCGAATGCCAGACTGAAATACTGACCAAATGCCAGACAGAAATACTAACCGAATGCCAGACTGAAATGCTGACCAAATGCCAGACTGAGATACTGACCAACTTGAGGACAGTGATTAATCTACTGGACATTGTGTTTAGTGAGTTAGTTATGTTGGATATCACAGGTGATACTGGCACTCAGTTTCCCGTCAAACTATAGAGATTAACCTGGGCAAGTTTTACTCAAGTGTCAAGACAAATAAACAATCACGAACTAAAAATAGAAGGGAAAAAAAACAAACAAACAATCAAACAAAAATAACAACTACCATTTATACTCGTGTTCTTAAAACAAAGTGACCATCAATAGCTATCCCTAATCGAATCCGATTTGATTTCTAAAATGATTTAATTTCTCGTAAGCGATTGGAATTCTAAGACTAAATAGGTCAACCATGTGGACCATGAATGACAGAAGTATTGCAGTCATGGGCGTCGCTAGGAATTTTTCCGGGGGGGGGGGGGCCAAAAATTTTCAAGGGGGGGGGGGCAAATAACAACTTTGACAATTTTTTTAAATGTAAGGGGGTGGGGGGGGGGCAAATGCACCCCTCTTATATGACATTTTTTCAAAATGTAGGAGGGGCAAATGTCCGCCCTTGCCCCCCCCCCCCATGAATATGCCCATGATTGCAGTGGTTCTCAGCCTTTTTTCGTAACTGTATCCCGAAGGGTGTGAAAGTAGACCATAGACCTGGAGTAACCCTTCACTTGATTTAATGTACTTTTTTTCTTCCATGGCCAGCGTTTATTGGCAGTGCCGAAACTATGGATTTGGGGACCCGGGGGGGGGGGCTTGACCTTTTTGGGGGCCCCTGCATTTTGACATTCATTACCGGCTGGGGCCGGGGGAGACTTTCGAAGTCGGAACCCCCCCTCCCCCCACCCTAGGTACGCCTCTGCATTTTGGAGATGAAAGAAGGGCACTCAATGCACTATCTCTAAGTAACATATAAAAGAAATGTCTGCATGATGACCAACTTAAACTCATGCAGTATAGAACGCGTTAACAGTACATGTAAATTTTGCCGTCATTTTGTATGACAGACGCAAAGCTGCGATTGAGTTTTTGTATTAAAAAAGATAAGATATAGATATGGTCAGTGTCGGTCAGATAAACATTTCATAGCATAGCAGACAAAGTTCACTCCCGAAACCTCATTGGTTGGTTTAGACACGCGAAAAGGAGGGGCTTAGCTCTATTGCCTGTCAATCTACTGTCACAGGCTTTAAAACCTGTTGACACATTCTGACTTATCGGGCACGCTTGTTCCATTTTGGTTAGTTTATTAAGTTAAATTCGTGTGGTGAAAATGGTATATTTGAGCACACATTTATTATTTAACAGGATCATTCAATGGTTTTCATAATTTCAAATGGATTCATTCTTTCAAATTTCAGTATTGACTTAAGGATTAACTACAACGCTTCGCAAAGTTTGTTTTTATCAGTAACGGTTTATATTATTATAATTTAGTATGTTTGCTTTTATCCAAGATTAAGTCTGGTAGTACTGGAAACTTAACTGCCTTAACACTGAAATAGTCAATGAGAAGAAAGTTACCAATGATAATATCCTAAGTCTGTTTTAATAAAGAAGTACTAAAACAGTGTGTTCATTCGATTCAGTAGTAGTTTTTGATTTACAGCTGCGAGTGTGTACGACTTACGTAAGTTTTTTTCTTTTTTTTAATATATTGTCAAATGTAATAATATATTAACGCATTTTACCAAAGACAATGCAAGTAAGCAATCTGCGCACCGTGGAGGAAACGGGTGGTCGTGTAGTAAAGTCCTCGACTGTCGACCTGAGGGTTCCTCCTGGTTCGATCCTTGTAGAGAATCAAAGGTCATCTCTGAGGTCATGTTTAAAGCACCCCGCTCGGTGCGTCCATGCTCTTCGGTGTATATAGGATCTAAGAGATAAATATCTCACCGTTATGTCCATTTGTCTATTTGAATCCAATTGTCTATTTGAATCCACTTGTCTATTTATATCCAATTGTCTATTTGAATCCATTTGTCTATTTGAATTCACTTGTCTATTTGAATCCAATTGTCTATTTGAATCCACTTGTCTATTTATGTCCAATTGTCTATTTGAATCCACTTGTCTATTTATATCCAATTGTCTATTTGAATCCATTTGTCTATTTCAATCCATTTGTCTATTTTAATAAATGTGTCTATTTATACCCATTTGTCTATTTATACCCATTTGTCTATTTATACCCATTTGTCTATTTATACCCATTTGTCTATTCTTATTCATTTTTCTAATTTTAACGAGAACCGATTATTTCAATTTCAAATAGCTGAATAAAATAATATTGATAAACTATTAGTAGACTTTAGTTTGGACACATCGTACAACCAGTACAACCAGTAATCAATCTTATATGTTTAACTAGCTGTACCCAGCAAAACCTTTGCACAGAGTTATATCCCCTTAGGTTTGATCGGTAGGCTAGGTTATTTTTTGGTTTCGGGCAGATCCGATTTTTTCATGATTGTATTTTAAACTGGAATACTGTTGTATTAATTCTTTACTTTTGATTTAACGCAGAACCCAAATCGCTATTATTTTATTAGATATTTTCATTGGTCCTGATTCACTAGAAATAAACATTATTATTGTATAGCCCAGGGGTGGGCAAAATGTTTAAGTCGCGGGCCACATTGGGTTCATAAACTTGACAGGTGAACATATTGAAAGATTGATGACAATAAGTCAAAACACAAGTGGCGGGCCGGCCAAACAGTCCGGTGTGCTGCATTCGGCCCGCGTGCCGTAGTTTTTCCCCACCGCTGGTATAGGCTGAAGTGGACTTATGCCATTTCAATTTTATTGTTTGGGCAATATATGCTAAAATGTATCTATAATGTAATGAAGATATAGTGGGACGGATGGCCGAGTGGTGTAGACAGGCCCGTAGCCAGGTCAAAGTCAGCAGGGGGAGCACCAATACCCAGCAAGGGGACACCTTTACTTTTTCTTTATTTTTTCCTCGTTTCTTCTTTTTTTTCAGCGGGGGGGACTCCACACCTAGCGGGGGGCATTGCTCCCCCAGTGCCCCCCTTGGCTACGGGGGCTGGGTGTAGATACTCGACTGTCGACCTACGGAGTCCTGGGTTCGATTCTGGTTGAGAACCACGGGAGTTTTTCCGAGGTGAAGTTTCAAATTAGTCCTACAAGTCCACCCAGCTTTAAATGGGATACGTGACTCAAGTTGGGAAGTAAAAGCGTCTAGACGTTGTGCTGACCACACAATCCCTTCATATGCCGAGGTTATAGAAACAGATGAATTCTACACTTCATCTGCACCGTTTTGCCCTATTAGGTTCAGGGAACTTTACTTTATTACTTAATAAAGGTAAACCTACCTGGCACAGCCATCCATTACTGAAATATATTCATAATGTATTCACTGCACTGGCGTATGTAATGTATGCCATGCCAATGGGGGATTTGGGGGGGGGGTGTCATGTACCACCAGAGCAATCTCCTTACGACTATTGACCGTTAAAAAACAAACAACTCAGCTCTTAACGACTGTATTTCCATAAGTCATCTGCTTACAAAAAAGTATTGGTATGGATGGTCATTAAACGTAGAATGATGCCCTACTTCTTATGGGCGCACGTGAGGTCACTGGACTGTTATACCTGAGCCCGATTCAAGTACCTGGGGCACTTTATATCACTTTCATCATGACCATCTTACCCGAGATTACAGATGCCAAAAAAAGACGAGCGCTTGGGAACGGGTGGTCTTGCTGTAAACGCTCTTCAATAGAACTTAGAGTTCCTGGTTCGATCTCGAATGAGAGCCAAGAGAATTGTTACGGATCATGGTGAAAAGTTCTCTCCAAGTCCACCGTGGTGACTCTTTGATTTTTACATCCCCGTTGTGGTTGGGTTGAAATAAGAGGCACTACAAGACCTAAAAATTGTTCCATTTAGGGGGCAATTTTGTTTTTCGGATGGTCGATTGGTAAAACGCTCGACTGTCGACATGAAGATCCTGGGTTCGATCTACGGTGAGGACCAGAAGATATTACCGGTTCTGGTAATAGTTCCCCGTTGTATCTCCCGTGGTGCCTCCATGGCCACTGCACTATCGGCTGTGGTGGCGATAAAAGAAAGGCACCATGAAAACGTCCCATTACTGGTTCATAGGGTCAAAGAAATTTCATCTGATCCTTTCAGGGGCGTCACACACTGCCTGCTCCGCCATCGATAACGGCCTTCGGTTGTGGAACTGAGGTACCCCCCCCCCCGCCTGAGGCCCCACTCCATATGGGGACCCTTGATAATAGAAATGTTTGCGGATTTTCCCAATGACGCACTAGATCAAAGTTACCAATATATCACTAAAAGAACACATGAACAGAACACATCACTGAATAATCCACATGTTTGTTAATATTAATAAAAGTGAATCTGAACGTTTTAATTCCCACCGAATACTGTCACCAAATAATGTTCTTCTTATTCTACACAGACTGTTTAAAGCAACTTGTCAAATTTATGTACAAGGAAGTGAATTACACACTTTCCCCGGCCAACACTTATTCAAACATTGTAGGTCACATGACTAAGCATAACGTGGGTCATGATGATATATAACCCATATTGGTTTTGATCTTGTTATACTTTTAACAAGTTAACTACGGGGACGGGTTGCTGAACGGTGTAGATCGCTCGACTGCCGAGCTGAGAGTCACGGGTTCGATCCAGATCCTGGTGAAAGTTGATCCGGCTAATGCGCCTCCGGTCAACCCAGCTTTAAATGGGTACCTGAATTAAGTTGGGGAGGTAAAGGCGGCTGGGCGTTGTCAGTGGCGTAGCGAGCTTTACTCGCGCCCAGGGATACAATATATTCATAGACACGGATCCACAATCTTGTAATAATGGCCTTGCATTAATCTTCCAGTAATAACTGGGACGGCTATCCATGCATTACGTATGTTTAAAGATAGCCAACAAGCAACAGCTAGATAACAATGGAATCATTTCCTGCTCGGGTGGAGCCATTTCATCGGTTCATTCTCTTCGAAGCATTTCTATTTACGGAGTATACTTTTTAGCACGCTCTGATACTTGACCGTGTGAATACAACCCCCCCCCAATTCCCACCTTTACCCCCTTCTAAAAAGCACCCTTCTAAAAAGCACCCTTCTAAAAAGCCCCCTTCTAAAAAGCAAACAAAAACAAATAAATAAAATTTCATGACGCATCAACTTATCATATTTATTGAAGAAGATAACAATCTCCAACCCAGATTCGATTAAAATAACGGTCTACATTTTACCCCCTCCTCCCCCCCACCACACACACACATGCTACATATATGCCGATATTGGCGAACATTCCATTGAAATATCTCCAGCACAATAGCCGGTAACTGTAAACACAGCACAGAGCCGGAACAAAAGTATTCGCCCGTGACTTGGGGAGGAGAAGGGCGCCACAAAGTCTATGAGCCCCACAGAAAGTCCACATTGTAAGAAAGCACCAGAGATATATGTCTGTTGATGAGTCCATTTGTTACCCCCCCCCCCCTTTTTCCCCCCAAACGACCGTAGCGGTTAAGAGTATACAGACATACACACACATATATACAGATGTTGGTGTCCACTCCTTTGAAATATATCTCTTGCTCAATACCCGGTATTTAAACACAGACACACACACACACACACACAAAAGACACACACAGGCACAAAGACACACACACACAGACACACACACACACACAGGCGCAGATAAATGCACAGACCACTGCCCGCGGAATCACACTATGACGATGGCAGTGCACAGACACACACAAACACACACATACCAAACGGATCATCGGGGCAGATGATCCGTACGCCTCGGCATATGGAGGGATTCTGTCGTTAACACAACGCTCAGGCATCTTTACTTCCCCAACTTAACTCAGCTGCCCATTTAAAACTGGGTGAACTTGTGGGACGACTCTGCACCGAATTTCACCTAGAAAAAATTCCATAGTTCTCACCAAGGATCAAACCCAGAACTCCTCAGGTCGACAGTCGATTCCATCAATTACTTCTATCACAAGAAATCTAATTTATTAAAAGTATAACAAGATCTAACCCAATGTGGGTTATATTCATGGGCCCACTTAATGCTTAATCATGTGACTTTCAATGTTGTACTGAGGCGTTGGCCGGGGAATAGAGTCTAATTTACTTCCTTGAGATACACTGGACAAGGTAGTTGGAAACAAAGTGTGTGTGTTGTATTAGTGTTAATTATGATATATTGCTTCTTTTTTTTTTCAGATCCATGTATTCCTAAAGCTATCCATAGCTACAGCTCTTTTCATTTTCCTGTCCACCTGTCTAAAGTGACCATGGCGAGGACATAACCTGCGGCAAGGGAGAGTATTACGTGGTGACCAACAACAGTTGTCTCCCTTGCCCAGAAAATTCCTTCATGGATAGAGAGCTACCACAGATTCAGGTCGTGCTTTAAATGTGCAGACATTCGTGACTTAGATCACGTAGTTCAGCCAAAGAATTGCTCTCGTGAGGAGGACACGTCCATTGCCAGCTGCGAACCAGGGTTCTTCCTTGGGAAAAATGGGATCGATTTCAAATGCCTCAGGTGTCCACTGATGGTTGTGCACTCAGGCTGCTGGAGTGTTGTGACGATGGACAAACCAATACACCAGCCACTGAGACGAATCCTACGACTGATTCATCTGAAAACGCCAAAAATTTCTTTTGGCACATCGGACAATAATACAAGATCTTGGCTGGCTGAATGTGCAGGAGATGCATGTAACGGGTATGATACAACGATTGGTGGACGTGCGGGAGGTTCCTAAGCTCCAGCGATGGAATCGAAGATGATTATAGGAACGCCATTATCCTCGGTGTCACATTATCTACAGCCGCTGCTTTACTCATCATTGGGATTCACTGTCCTGGTGTGCTTCCATGTTGCCAAACGTTCTCGGAAGTATGCTAAGCTCAACACACGGGACAAGTACGGCATTATTGAGAATGCCGCTGAACTTGGAGAAAAGCTGCACCCACAGCCAAACATGGCTATCAAGCGTAAAAAAGTATGCACATTTCCATACTCATTTAAGAAGCTCCTCAGCAACGAAGTTTACTCATATCCTCAGACTCATTGCCTTCATCTAGTTTTCATTCATTCATCCCTTTCTGTCATTTGGACTTCTTTTTCATGTCCTGGAAAGTTGATTTGCATTGTGATCATTTTTCATGTTTGTTTACTTATTCTAATTGTCTCTGACACGTAGAACTTGTTGTTCAAATGGACTGCACACATGGGAGGGGAGGGGTAAAAATATCGAGTGTAACTGTTTTCATGGCTGAATGTAAATGGAGGCCTGATGATTATTAGTGACCCGTATCTTCACGCTGCATCCTGTGGGTTACGGGTTCGGCTCCTGTCTCATAGAACTCATTACTAGACTTGTACACACTTTTTTTTTTTTGTACATATTGAGAAATGTGTTTTGCTTCTTCTACATGTGTACATTGAATCATTTTTTTTAAAAAAAAGTAAATTGTCTCTATTTCACCTTTTTGTAATTGTAATAATTGAGAAATACCATGACAATAACATATGTAATTTTATTTTTACATTCAGGACATTGTCTATGTCCAGAAGCGGCATTACCTGGATGGAGCAATACATCGTGATTGTGCCAGTATCCTATGCATGATCGAGACTTAACTTTGCTAAACACAGACTTAAAAAATCAACCTGTTATCACAGGTCCAACCCTATTCCGCCTTCCCCCGGGCCAACCAAACCCGCTGAGATATAAGTTTTGTACCAGTTGACTAATAAAAATATTTGCTATCGTAGGTCCGTTCTTCACCACA
>JAGDYQ010000234.1:1311146-1317416 GCA_021962125.1 Bulinus truncatus | reverse complement strand
AATATTTACATATATATATTATTATATATAATAATATATATATTACATTATATTAATTAATATAAAGAATAATATACTATATACACATTACCACATAGATAATTAATATATGATACAATATACACACCAATATACATACATACCAATATACACATCAATATACTCATCAATATAGACACCAATATACACACCAATATACACACCTATATACACACCAATATACACACCAATATTCACACCTATATACACACCAATATACACATCAATATGCACACCAATATACACATCAATATACTCACATATATACACACCTATACAAACACCTATATACACACCTATATACTCACATATATACACACCTATATTCACACCTATATACACACTTATATACACACCAATGTATACACATATATACACACCTATACACACCTATATACACACACCTATATACACACCTATATACACACCTATATACACACCAATATACACATCAATATACACACCAATATACACATCAATATACTCACATATATACACACCTATACAAACACCTATATACACACCTATATACTCACATATATACACACCTATATTCACACCTATATACACACTTATATACACACCAATGTATACACATATATACACACCTATACACACCTATATACACACACCTATATACACACCTATATACACATCAATATACACACCAATATACTCACATATATACACACCTATATACACACCGATATTCACACCTATATACACACCAATATACACATCAATATACACACCAATATACACATCAATATACGCACATATATACACACATCAATATACACACACCTATACACACGCCTATACACACACCTATATACACACCTATACACACACCGATATACACACCTATACACACCTATGTACACACCTATGCACACACCTACGCACACACCTATGTACACACCTATATACATACCTATGTACACACCTATGTACACAACTATATACATACCTACATATACCTCGGTATATCACGATGACAAATCTTAGACACATAATAGATTAAAAGAAAGAGTCTGAACTGCGAAATGGCTAAAGTCTCCCGTACATCTCCCGTGGTGCCTCCATAACCATGGCACTATCGCCCATGGCGGGGATGAAAGAATGGCCCCTCAAAAATACCGCCACATTAGTGTTCTCTAGGATGTGAGAGATTTCAAACCCTTACATGGACTTCACACACAGAACAGAATTAAAAAAAAAAAAGAAATTAAAACGGGATGTTTATGTTAACACTGTGTACTTAATATTATAAAAGTAAAATGTGTAAATCAGGGCAGGGGCGCCACCAGAAATTCTTTGACCTCCCCCCCTCCCACCCGTCAACAGCACGGTCATTTTACAGGTGGCAGGGTCAACCCCCACCCTGAAAATCTTAGATTGAAAAGTGTCGTCACGTGGATTCGAACCTTTCCTTTATACCAAACAGGTTGATTTCAGTCTTCATTAGATAATTTACAATAGTAGGGTTTAAATATTAGGAGAATGTCTAATTCATATATATACCGCAAGTTTAGGTAAAACATCATTAAATTATCGAAATATTTTTTTTTGTTCTAAGACCAATTTTCAACAGTGAAAACAGTTTTGCCCCTCCCCCCCCCCCCCCGGGGTCAAAGTTGTCTAGATCCGCCCCTGTATGTATATAATGTTGGTTGGTTGACGTACATCTAGTTTTAAAACATACAACTACGTTGATTATTATTTATCAAATTATTGATCTGTGCAGCAAAATTATAAAGTGTGTTTCTGAGAATTGATCTTATTTTTGTTGTTGTTGTTGTTGATATGTAGCTATTGTAGAGCCATGAATGTCGTTACATTTCATCTAAATTCGGCTGGGCTCACACAGACTTTTTTTTTTTTTTAATATATTATGATAAATAGTTTGTAAACCAGAAGAAAATTTTATAAAAAAAAAAATCTCATAAACATAGTCATTTCGTGACCTAAATCTGAAATTGATTATTTTCTCCTATTATAAATTACGACTTTTTTTTTTCCAAGCGTGTTCTTATACAAACGGCATCCACTACCCTCACCATCCCCTCCCCCACTGCTAGTCACTTCACTTTCAGCCAAAAGCAATGGAGTAAAAAGAGAATGGCATTTTTGGAAGCCATACTATTTGTACGGTTTTAGAAGCCGTACTATTTGTGTGCAGTTTTAGAAGCCATACTATTTATGTACAATTTTAAAAGCCATACTATTTGTGTGCAGTTTTAGAAGCCATTCTATTTGTGTACATTTTTGGAAGCCATATTAATTATGTACAGTTTTAGAAGCCATACTATTTATGTACAGTTTTAGGACCCATGTCATAAAACCTAATCTCCTCAGCAAAAGTGCTGTTTATTAATACATAAATTTAAGATGTATAAAATCAAAAGTGCAATGATTTATTCAAACGCTGCTTGCAGAAAACAAATCTGTTCCGCAATCTGTGATTTGATTTCATCTTGCTGTAGCCAACTGTTAATCAGTGTCATTCATAAATAACAAAAAGAATTTTAAAAAAATTAATTACTGTCCATACGAGAAGAGCTGAAAAGTTAAATTTAATTTGTTTCAAACTAACAAACATTTTTTCTAACTTAATTTTTTTTTGCTTTTAAATTGTCTTGTCTGTCCATTAAGTCAATTAAATTCTCTTCAAGATTTGACATTGGCAATATCCTCATGTAAACATCGGCTCGAAAATTATTTTTTTAAGTTTCATTAATCAGCTTAATTCATAATTAGCGTGATTGTTTACATCCCTGCCTGCCATATTGATATTCGTAATTAAAAAATCCAGCGGTTTCCATTTTGTTGCAACTGAGGGGTTCATCTTAAAAAAAAAAAATCATTTCATGAGGTCCTTTCATGCGTTAGGGCCCTTGTTGGGATGAGATGATACTATCTCTTAGATCATATAAACCAGTGGCACCCAACCACCGGGCCGCGGACAGGTACCGGCCCGTTGATGGAATGGTACTAGGTCGCCAAAGAAACATTACATTATTTCCATTTCATTTCCTGTGGTGTGTTTCGGGATATTGCGAATTTCCATGGAAGGGAAATAATCAACGTCGCCCCCCCCTCCAGAGTCTAGCTGCGAGGATCGAACCCAATGCCTCCAGGTCTACACAGTGTATTGTCCGTCCAGTCTGTAACTGCTGGACTAAATATTTGTTACGACTCGGAGCACAGAACGTGTATTGTGAGCGCCCCCAAATATGGTCTGCCACCTGTGTGCCAGATCAGATCATGTGCTGTGAGCGCTCCGAATATATCGTCTGCTCAGTCTGTCACTGCTGCTCCAGATCTGAGATATCCGTCATAACTGACCAATGTGCTGTGCACACATTAATCATTGGCCATTTGAAGGCCTCTCCCCCCTCCCCCCCTCCCCCGTTTCCTCCTTCTTTCTCTCCATCCCATAATGCATCCGTTCAATCCACATGCACAATTTCTAATATTTTTTTTTTCCTCTGCTCTTGTTTAAACTGGGTCCTTATATTTTCATCAGCTCGAGCAATCTCATTTTCAGGCTATCAAAAATGCCCACCTAAAAAAAAGTAACAGATTATTACAGTTAGACCATACTTTCCCAGGACAGCTATTATTATATCGTGTAAGGTGAAGGTCGTGTTGTCGACCATTACTCCGCCCACATAAATACATACCATTCTTTTAGTTTTTCCCTTCACATGTCTCAACACTTTGCGGTGCATCAAATGAGTCTCTCACCTCTTCACCCCCCCCCCCCCACGACTGATTCCAGGGAGCTAAGTGATCAGCACATTAATATCTATGTCCGAGCTGTGTTGCCAGTTTGGCGTTTACCCCCCCCCCCTCTCCCCCGCCAGTTTTGGCGATTTATTTTCGCACATCGGGGGGATTTTTTTACTAGCAGACGGCGGGTTTTCTAGAGGGTAAATGGGTTTCTGGGGGTTTCAAGTAGGTATATGGGTTTTTGGTGGACTCAACATTTTATATTAAGTAAAAGAAAAGAAATGACGCACAGATTCTATAAATAGAGTTAAATTTAGACATTTACTTTTCACTTTTATTAATCCGGCGGGTTTCTTAATTGTGTTTCGGCGGTTTTCGTTTAAAACGTCTGGCAACTCTGGGACTACTTTGTTGAAATACGCCCAGCGGATGACTTGTGTTGTAACAACAACAGATTATTAAAACAACCAAACAATGCATCATAATGTTTCTTTCACCTCCCTCCCCATTTATTTCCCACACTTTTACCCCCTTACTATTTCGGCTGGCAAATGAAGGGAGGAGGGGGGGTGAGATGAGAGGTTAGCGGGGGTCAAGGTCAGTTTAACAGTTGTTTTGTGTACCGGCTCATCATGTTGACTATATTTTTTTTTTTTGATTCATGTGCTAAGCGACACGACGAAAAACATTTTAATGTGACTTTTGATAAATGGACATGAAAGAAAGTACGAGTTTTGTGACAGAACATGTCAGGTAAAACTTTACAATTTATTTGTTTGTTTGTTAAAAAATTGTAGTGCTATTTTTTTTTTAACCTTTGTATTTCTGACGAGAAATGGCAACACACATGTGAATGTGTCCTAAATGTAACACATCTAGGTGTGTGGCAATCGTGTACACATATAAACGATGTATGCCATTGTAATGTTTTCATTTACAAGTCCCCCCTATAAGGAGGAGATGTTCTTCTCTTAGGTCCTAAACTATAAACCACTAACTGGACGGATTCACAGGGAGTCTAACCCGTAACCCACGGCATGAATATCTGGCTATAGCGGGGGCTATAGTGGGGCTCGCGCCAACCAGCCACACGCCATTATGCTATTAGCGACATCTAACTGGAGCACACAACACATTGCATGTCTGTCCTTGTACTGTTTACGACATCTGGAGCACACAACACATTGCATGTCTGTCCTTGTATTGTTTACGACATCTGGAGTACACAACACATTGCATGTCTGTCTTTATACTATTTACGACATCTGGAGCACACAACACATTGCATGTCTGTCCTTATACTATTTACGACATCTGGAGCACACAACACATTGCATGTCTGTCCTTATACTATTTACGACATCTGGAGCACACAACACATTGCATGTCTGTCCTTATACTATTTACGACATCTGGAGCACACAACACATTGCATGTCTGTCCTTATACTATTTACGACATCTGGAGCACACAATTGTACTTGTTAAACCTTTAAGTTCCTCCGCCAGGAAATCACGTGTTCCTGATACTCTGTGTGATGGGGCCCATCCTCTTAACAGCCGTATCGTTATTTAAGAAAAAAAAGTGTATGTAAATCGCCAAGAGACCCGGCTTGCCCGGGAGGGGGGGGGATGGACTGATAAAATTGTATTTTATCCACTTGCAGCGTGCCTAACGTCATTGTTCATTTATACGCCCTAAGTGATACGTCCTAAATGATACGGACTAATTGATACGGCCTATCTCAACATCAGCTGTCCACGGAATCACTACGTGTACTTCGCCAGACGACTTCTGCGTGCCAGAGGTGACTGAATTCTCTGGGATCCCAACCCCCCGTGTCCAGGTGTGTGTTTGTGTGGATGGGTGGGGTGTCCCGGGGTGGGGGGGGTAGGATGTATAGAACGTCATAAACTAAAATTGTCTGAAGTAGTAGCGAGTGCTGACGTTATCAACTACACAGGTTCATGATAAAAATCTTGACACTTACAGGTAGCATGTATTGAACTATGGGATACCGGTGTAAGTGGAGGGATCGTGTGTACCCAGCACCGTATCATGTTACAAGAGACCAGAATATTTTTTTTTTACTATGGAAGCAAAGTTTAAAAAACACTTCGATGAACGGGTGACAGGCGATGGTGACGAGGGAGGGTGGGGGAGGGACCCGCTTTGAATGATTTCAAATGCTATATCTTCACTTTGCGATTCATCTCGGGACGTCAGTGTGGGAAGGGGTGAGCGGCGAGCTGGGGGTGGGAGGGCGGGTGCAAATCCTGGCATTGTATTATTGTTGAATGTTCGTGGCCTAGGGTGAGTGTCGACAACCGATCATAAGACTGTAATTGTAGTCTGGGTGTCGCCCATGTCCCCACCCCTAAAGGCCCAGTCCCCACCCCTAAAGGCCTGCTACTGGAGTAGATAAATCCAGACAGTTAACACCACGGCGACAATATTCCATTATACTAATGCGAACACTTTACTTCCTACCCCCCC